>CM032881.1:18211868-18549891 GCA_019176425.1 Megalops atlanticus
TCGCTCTGTGGATCAACAAGTTTTTCCTGATTTTCTCAGTTTCTCGCAAATGTACGGTTCTTCTTCCAGTTCGTAGATAATGGTTTCCACAGAGCCGCGAATTTTTTGTGGGTGTGGCGTAATCCGTATGTCCCCAGAAGATGCTCGATGGATTGTAGTAACTCTGGCTTGAAAAGTTTCTGTTTTATTTCGAGGTGTGATTGAAAAAAGTATGCATCGGGTTCAAAGAGGCATGAATGCTGTAACTGGCTTGGGTGACTCACTTTACAGCCGAAACAACATTCCCGCAACTTTACACCAATGATGTGTTCTAGTATTAAACCGACAGCTGCCTTTATGAGTCTGAAGCCCAGCGGAGCGATGCAACCATCCACATCTTCAGCAGCGTTTGGTGGTGTTGACACAGTCTCTACACCCCCTGGAGAAGACAATGCTGTTGACGATTCAGTAGGTTCGCACCTCGGTAAGTAAGTCAAGTTCCTTTTCCCCAGATTCTCGCACACCCGGCAAGCCATTTGTTGTCTTCAGATGATGCTGCTTCGCTTTACAAACGACATGGTTAGCCAGTGCGTCAGCAGGTGTTGAGATGAACCGTGTTGGAGCTGTCGACCTTTTAATGCTTGTAGAGAATGGGTGGTGATTCCAAATGTACCGCCCACTGTCACACTCGAGGTCAGACCCCCATGCCTGAAAAAGTTTTACTTTGATGCCACAGTATCTGTCCAAAGCATCACACCATTTGAACAGACTGTCTATCTTCTTGAAAACATCATGCAGAGCAGGCATGTCTTTCCAAAGAAATAAGACTTTTAGGTCACGCATAAGCCTCTCAACATCTATATCTTCACACACCTTCACGATTGCGTATTCGCCACTACACATGTAAACGTAATCATCAGGATCCTTTTCAAGACGATTAGCAAACACATGGTAGCTTTTTTCGTGTCACACTGTTCCACGCTGCGTTGTAGACGCTGCCCAAACCAGGGACCTCAAGGTCTCTCCAAACTTTGTTTTCTAAACAAACACCTGTCTTTAGCAGTTAATGAAACGCGCAACACGACCTCTGTAAACGACTCCCCAGACCACGCCTGAAAAAAGTTTTACTTTGATGTCACAGTGCCTGTCCAAAAGCATCGCGGCATCTGAACAGTATGTTTTATTTTGATGTCACAGTGCCTGTCCAAAGTGTCACCATTTGAACAGACTGTCTATCTTCTTGAAAACATCATGCAGAGCAGGCATGTCTTTCCAAAGAAATAAGACTTTTAGGTCACGCATAAGCCTCTCAACATCTATATCTTCACACACCTTCACGATTGCGTATTCGCCACTACACATGTAAACGTAATCATCAGGATCCTTTTCAAGACGATTAGCAAACACATAGTAGCTTTTTTCGGTGTCACACTGTTCCACGCTGCGTTGTAGACACTGTCCAAACCAGGGACCTCAAGGTCTCTCCAAACTTTGTTTCTAAACAAACTCCAGTCTTTAGCAGGGAATGAAACGTGCAACACGTCCTCTGTAAACGACTCCCAGATTCGATGGTATACAGTTTCACACAACGAGCAACTTTGTCAAAAACATACCCGCCAACACGACCATCAGACAACAGCCATTCGTATTCCAGAGCTTCCTTCTCGTTTTGAAGAAACCCGATCAAACCCACGGAATTCTTCTTCTTTTTGGCGCAAAGTCATTTTGTCGAATTCCAACAGTGTCGGAAATAGTGGTGAGTGGTACCCTCTTTACACTCTTTGTCGCTGCGGATGCCGACATTTTTTAAACAGCTAACTAGTTAGACTTTGTCGCACAACGAAAACGCACAGAATACCATCCCACGGTCAAACGCTATTTATAAACACCAGGACAGGTCAACACATGGCGCAAAACATGTCCGGGGGCAACACACAAACCTACAATCACGCCTTTTTTTTCTTTTGTAATAAAATCCTAAGATAAATTTAAACCGTCACACACACTCACAAATATAGATAGACAGCAAACAGCTCCTCCCACCGTCAAACCAACCTCTCAATCAAAACGACCTGTCACTCATAACGTGATGTCAATCAAAACACACTGTCAATCAAATCGACCTGTCATTCAATCAGGCTGACAAGGAGGGGGTCATCAATCATTTTTGACAGAAAGTGCAGGATATATACTACTTATATTTTTTAATTATTTTTTTTCTTTGATTTGAGTGCCTACCCCTGGGGGCGGTCATTTCAGCTGTTTGTAAAGTCTGAGCTACATTGTGCAAGTAACCTTATGGTAGTATTCTGCCCCTCATTTGGTGTGTGAACACGCCCTAGTGGCCGAGTGCAGACTTGGACACATTTATTTGTATAAGCTTGTTCTCGCTGTGATTTATCTTGCCCTCAAGACATTTGCAGTGTTACACTGGTGTGCGAGTGTACTGGTGATCACGTATGGCTGGATATTTGTCAGAGGTACTCTAGCAGCGTTACTATAGCCTCCCCTGGGTTGGCACCTTGCCTTATGTATGTTTGTTTATTTTGTTTTTTTTGTTCTCCCTGGCCTATGTACTGTAACCTTGCCCCTGTTGTCCCTGTCACAAGACCAAACAGCAAAGACACACACAACCAAAAGTGAATTGAAATAAAATATTTATTGCTTGTAACAGCCTCTGTTTGCATCCATTTACTTGAATAACCTAAGAAGTACTGGGCAGCTACTGCCACAGTGTTTAGTCCCCTTCCACTTGTTATACGTGTTGTCTAGGTTCTGTGTCCTGGGGTTTAGCTACCGGTCACATAGGTATAGTATTAAAGCTAACTAGCTAATGAGTAGATATGTCAGGAGTGACACAATGCCCAATTGGTTCGCCCTCCTAGGGATCCGCCCACCACAAGAACGCCAGGACAAGGTGAGTAGGATCAGCACACTTTATTTTCTTTTTTTTTTTTAAAAACACAATTTTAACAAAACAATTCATAAAATTTCAGAGACGCCAGTCATCCTATTCGCAGCTAAGCCCCTCCCCCTGCCCTTCTGTCCACTCCCGTCCTCCCCTCCCTGGTTACAAACAGGCAGGTACGCTACCCAACCACACAACACAAAAAAAAAGGAATCCCCACACACACACCCTTCACCTTTGGACCTCACTGCAAACACCCCGTGATCTGGCGTCCCCGCCCACGCCCACCTGGGCACAGGGAGAGAGAGGACTGCTCTGTTTCACTACCAGGGGGAGTGCTGCCACTGCGGGGGAGGCTCCTCGCATGCACATGCACACGCACACGCACATGCACACCACACAAGACGAACAAAACGAAAGTATGAGGGGGGACGTAGCTCGGCCCGCGCCACAATGCCGGGCCTCGCCTATGTCCCAAAAAAACAAAAAAATAAATAAAATAAACTCCAGACAAGACCCCCGCGTCACTCCTGGGGGCTGGTGGCTCCGGCGGCGACGCACGCCTTCTTCCCGGTAATACCCCGCGGCTCCGCGGATCACACTGAGGGAGACACAGTTCAGCAGCCGGTCAGCCCTCCCTCTCCACCCCGTGCCGGTGACTCACGCATTCAGTTGGTGTTTCGCGGTGTCACCTCCCTTCTAGCTAGGGGATCCACCTCCCCAGCACGCACTTCCACAGGGTGGGGGCTCTCTTCGACCCCGGCTGCGTCCGGAACCAGGTGGTGTTTTCCCCCTCCTCAGGGACTCGCCGCTGAGCCCTTTTTCGTCGCCGCTCTTTGGGAAGCCGCCTAAAACACACACACGCAGACGCCACTGCCCAGCACACCAAAGCAAGAAAAGGAAAAGAAAATTAACCAAACCAACAAACTCAAAATCCGCTCCGGGTCACGACTCCCAGAGCTCAAACCACGCAAAAAAGAAAAAGTACAGCAAACCAAATAACAAACCCTAAACTCGGCCTTGCCGGCACGTTCAAAAGAAAAAAAAAAATCTCCACACTAAAACTCCGTGTGTTCACCTCCATCAGCGTCTCTGTTGCTGCTCCTACCCACCTGCCTATAAAGCCCAGGCATCCCTTACAGCAGATAGGCAACAGGTGCGGAGCACGCGCCAGGCAGCGAACATCGTCATTAGCCAATCATTCAATCAATTCAGCCCTGCTGCATGCCCGAGCCCCCTCGCTCTCCCAGAGAGTGCAGTGCGATCAATTGCCACTGTCAGGAGAAACTCCTGACAGATACAGTGGCAAAACGAGTGAAATTTCACATGTTCAAAACTGCGATTATTCCAGAAATTTACACTATGCATATTATACATTAAATTGTTAACCTACTCCTTTCTCACTCACAATAAATTTAGGGTGGCTCGTGCCTTTTCTAACTCATGTTTTTGTGTAGTGTGCAAACAACATGTCAAAATGTTAGCCACAACAATGCTAACTGAACATTCTGAAAATAACCATTCAGAACCTTAGTCGGATGAACATTCTTTAAAAAACTGTTAAGAACGTTCTTCGGATTTTAACATCACTTGGACATAGTTCTTGAGAATCACCCAACCAGTATATGCCACATTCACACTTTTACTTACATACTTTAAAAAATTAAAAACACAGTGTTCAGAAAGTAATCCAAAGTATTTTAGATTACGTTACTTACCTTGAGTAATCTAACAGAATACGTTACAAATTACATTTTAGGGCAAGTATTCTGTAATCTGTAGTGGAATACGTATTAAAAGTAACCCTCCCAACCCTGGTAATTGTACAGTTTCAGAAGCCAGTTCTTAGCCTCAGGACCAAAGTGCATGATCTGCTCAGCTGCAATGTTGTCCAAGCCACTAGCTTTGCCAGCTTTAAGTGAGGAGATGCCCATGTTCAGCTCTTCCATGGTAAAGAGTCTTGTGAAACCAGGGTCATCGCTGTACTTTTTACGGTCAAGCTTGATCTTGTTCTTACCCTTTGCGCTTATATCGTTGACAAGCAATTGGTGGGAAAATTGGTTGGCAGAAACCCTTGGGTGCTGAGGGGCTGCTCTTGGGTCATCACAAAGCTTTCTGATGGTTGACCATGCTTTTTTGCTGTTGTGTATCATGTCCATTGACTCAATCAAGGAATGCCAGATTTTCTTGTGCTCCTGAGAGATGCTTTCCATCATTTCCTCACCTTTGGCAGTTGTTTTATCTGAGAAAGGATCGGTCTGGTACATGACTACATAGTCGTCACAGAGCATTTTCTTTAGAAAGTACAGGGATGTTTTCAACTCTACAGCCTCGTGGGATATGTCTTCGAGTGGTCTTCTTTAGTAGTTCAGCAAACTTATCATAACTCTTTGATGCTGGGACAGTCCTCTTAACTTTCTGGTCTAGTTCTTGTGTGAAACCATTCCAGTCAGCTTTCTTGTAGTTGAAGCGCATTCTAAAAGGCGCTATTGTAGGTGTTACTGCAGCATTAACTTTAATGCCGATTGGACGATGCTGACTCTGAGGAATAGGATTCGACACAAACGTTTTGCACACTCCAGTTATCTTGTTGGTGACAGCGGCAAGATCTGGGTTGTAGCTGCGTCTTCAACAGGCACTGTGAAACCAAAGTGGGAGCTTGGGGTCATGAATGAGACTTAGTTGGTGGGTGTTCATCCATTTCTCTACAACTTCACCATCCTTGTTGGTTTCTTTGTACCCCCATTGGGTAATTTGGCTGGTAAAGTCTCCAATGATGATTTGCAGTTGGTTGTGTGCACTTGGAACAGAGTGGGGGAACTTGAAGTCTGCTGGTGGTGGTTTGTAGACAGAAGTTACTACAATGTTGTTTAGCTGTAAGAACTGTAAGAACCCCAGTGTTATTCAGACATTGATGTTGCTTCTATAATTGTGCCTACTTTAACGAATATGGCACTGCCATATTGTCAGTGAGGGTGTTCAGTGAGCAGGACCATACCAGGTATGGTTGGACGGTGGTTGGAACTTCCTCTGTGTGTCTTCTGAAGGCACAGGACGTTGCACTGGAGATTGTTGCACAGCTCGGCTAAGATGTTCTGTTTCGCAGAAACAGAAATCCCTTCAACGTTGGCAGAGATGACTGTGAGTGCAGGTCTTAGAATAGGTCTGTGCTTATGTCTTCTTGTGTTTCTGGGCATGATGTTGTTGGTCTTCAATGTTCTTGTAGTTGCTTGTTGCTGTTCGTGGTGGAGGTAGGATTGGTTGGTTATCCAGGGCCACGTGAACATATGCTCGGACGCTCCTACCATGACCCCAAGCATACCCCAAGTATGTGATTTTAGTATGTATACAATATGCAAAAATTGTAGATGGCAAAGTTTGGTGTGGTAGCCACACAAAGAGATTAAGTTAATATCAAGGGCTAAATACTAACATCAAATATTAAGCCCACAATTTTATATGTCTTCCTTCACAAGATACCTTCTAGATCACAGGAGTAAAGACTAGCAACAGAGATAACATAAAGTTAGCAAAGTAACCTTGTTCCATGTGTGGAAGACACAAACAAAGTGAAATGTTTGATAGGAACAACAACATAGGATCAGATTTTTGTCTTGAAGACAAGGTGCCATGCATACATGCATTTGTATAATTAATCCATCATAGAGATGAGTAGTATACAAGTTCTACTAGTATACAAGTGAGGAACCACTGGAGCGTAATGTACAATGGACAGGAAAAAACAATGCAGTTCTCAGTTCTTAATTTTGTCCATTTACATTTAGTACTGTCCTTTTATTTATTTATTTTTAAGCAAATAAGCAAAACAGTGTCCCGAGGGCTATGAAAACAAGCATATTACCTGGGGAACCAGTGAATTTTGTCATTTTGCAGCATGCTTAGGATGAATTCAACTTGTTAAGAGTCCTTTGTAGGATGTCGTACAGCTATGCATGTGTACACACATACATGTTAGTGTGTCTTACAGCAAATGATCATATGCTGCAGAGGCACTTTTTGAGATACATCCATCTTTCTACAATAGATAACATGAGTCCAATACAGTTTAAAAAAGTCTGTTTTTCCTCTTAAAAAATTCTCATCCAAGTACAGCAAAAAATAAAAAAAGTTTTGAGTGAGAACTGAAGGAAAATTATGAGAAGCAAAATAAAATGAAGAGTATAAAATGGATTTCAGAAGAGCCTAGTCAGAATGGGGGGCAATGTTAAACAGGGCAGCAAATTCAGAGCTTAATGTATGCAAAGCATACATTGCACCTGCACCTCAAAATTGTATCACTAGAGCATGCATAGGTTAAAACAACTCTACTTGGCCATGGTCTGTTCTTAAAGCATGAGAAGAGCCTTCACCACCTCTCCCTTGAACCTGGATGTTAATTGTGGTCAATTTGTTAATTGTGTTCACCCGTTAATTTGTTTGGGGAACCAGCCTATTGGCTAACAAGTCACACCTGAATAACTGAAGGTTGATTAAATACAGGTGTGGCTGCAGAGCAGGAAAGAGGCTCATTTTGCCCCTGCTGGTGGTTGGTGTAGGCTGGTTTCTTCGTCTTTGTTGTTTAGTTTTAAAAATAAATTATTGTTTCTTTTAACCTTTTGTTCTTTTCAGCTCATTTATGGGAGAAGTGTCGGCCAGCTTCTTTACACAGCCACTTCAGGTGCCTGGCTACTGTTAGAACAGCACTCTCTGCATGAGATACTGAGATTTATGTTTCATTGCCATGTCCACCAGCAGCATGTGAAAACTAAACACCTGCAGCAATATTGCTGTATGCACTTTGTCTTGGTTACACTAATACAGTATGTTTATTACAGAGTCAA
This sequence comes from Megalops atlanticus, assembly GCA_019176425.1. Classification (NCBI taxonomy): domain Eukaryota; kingdom Metazoa; phylum Chordata; class Actinopteri; order Elopiformes; family Megalopidae; genus Megalops; species Megalops atlanticus. Next base: position 18,219,597 of record CM032881.1, read on the forward strand.
AAGAGGACTCTTAAAGCCCGGCTCCAGCAAAAATCAAACCTTTTGATCTGATACGCTAATTGAATCACTTGGGTGTATTCTGTTAAATACATTGCAGGGTTAGTATTCCATTATTTTGGGAAAATGTTTAAAAATAACATAAAACTCATAGATTTCTGGGGGAGGTTGAAACAAAATTACTAAAAAATTGGACCTCACAATACTGTTGGGCATTGATGTTCTACTGAATGAGAAAGTGAGAAAAGACCAACCTTTCAGCTGAAGGCACTGACCCTCATTGGATTGTGCACAAAGGAAGCAACCAGCAATCTTTGACTTTATTCAGAAAGGTTGGTTGAAAGAATTTAGTGTGCTACACAGTCTACCCGTTTTAGTCAAATTTAACTGTATTGACAGTCAGTCGCTATACATACTGAGCGGTACAGATTTTGATCTTGGTAGATTTACATTTTTACTGCTATTCCAGCTGAAAGGCTCATTGACCTCACCCACTCACAAAAGACCACAAAGAACTTTCAGTGCTGGTGAGGATAACACTTCAGTGGCTCCATGTCTGTGTCTGTCTATCACTTGCCTGCTCCCTCACTTTCGTTCCTGGCTATAAGATACCTTGCCGGACAACTTCAGTAACAGGACATCTTCATCAGAACAGATCCTTAAACCTAACTATAAAATATTTATGGAGACCTGTTATTCTGACTTTATTATTATTATTATTATTAAGTGTTAAAGGTGGAAGCTTTTAAGCCAATCTTACGTTTTTTTGCTTTACAATGCACTAATTTATTTGCAAACTGTCTATCACTTCTAAACAAACTTGGTTCCAATATTTTGACCAAAAAACTAAAATAAAATTCCACTGGAGTCCAACGTCAGCTGCATTGATATTTCCTTACTCAAAACTGTTGATATAAGGTGTCCTAAAATGGATCCTCTATCCTGTTCAATCACTCATGAATTACACTATTCAAGTACAGGCCTGTATGCTTAGGCTATACAGTATCATCTCCCTTTCCCATGAGTTGACAGTAACTTCATGGAATTGTAGGTTGTGTTGTTTCTGTAAGGGATTGACAGGAGAAATGTGGAAACTGTTCTGTTTTCTAAGAGCCCGGGGCAAGAGTTATTGGCCAGCCCACTACAAATGCAAGAGTGAGAGGGTACTTCCAGTGTGTCTGTATAAAAGACTGTTGCATTAACTTTCTGAAGAGGCTGCACGTAGTCATACATTGTGTTCCGGCAAAAGATGACAAGACTCGTCCCACTTTAAATATCCAGGGCCCCTCTTTCCTGGAGTCCTTTGCTTCCTTTCATCTGCTGTCCATTCACTGAGCCTCCGTGCCACAGCTGACAAGCCCAATAAGTGTAATGTAATATCTGGGAAAGACATTAATGATCCTCAAGCTGGCGCCTGCTGAGCGCTTTGATCCAACACAGCTGGACTTATGGGCAATCCAGAAGGCAAGAGAAAGAAGGATGAAAGAAAACAAAGAAGCAATACATCTAAATACACACAAAACATGGAGGAGCAAGGGGAAAAGCAATATCAGTTTTTCAGTGTTGTCACATAATTAGTCTTGCCTCAGTGCCACAAGGTAGAATGGGCCTGCTGATATCTTTTTTTTAAATATATTTATGAGCTGGTTATATAAAGCAAGGGCTCTCAATACCCCCCCCACCCATATTCATGCTGCACATGTGTGTAAGTTCTGTATTTTCTGATATATTTGTGGGGTGCATGTTACACCATGGATGGTGGTGGTCGGGTGTTATGCAGATTTGGCACAAAAGCATCATAGAATCTCTTACAGTCCTTGGAAGTCTTACTACAAGGAACAGGCTTGCTCACAATATTAAAATATTACACTATATAGTTCCTCTGAATACCTGACTGAGGGGTAGTAGAAGAAAAGGTGATTCCTCTGGATGCTTGAAGATGACTGTTAGTTGAAACACTTAAGCCCAGATTCAACATAATTGCAATAAGCATCATGATTATACTTTGGAGATAGTAAAAAAGAGCAAAAATAAAGAGCACACCTCCTTTGATGTCTTCCTCGGAGGAGGTGTGCTCTTTATTTTTTTAATAATATTTTGTAACTTATAATATTTCTCATCAATCATGTTAGTGTCTTGAATCCTTGACCTGTAAATACCAAAAAGTAACAATGTTTCCAAAGTCATGATGATGTCCAATCATGATGACAAATATCATAAGTATAATAAGTAAGTAAAATATTATTTAAAAAAATAAAGAGCACACCTCCTCTGAGGAAGACATCAGAGAATGTAAGACAGGTGTAGAAACTACTCAAATAATTGTCCACCAAGCAAGCAGATTTGTGCTTCATGTGTTTGTAAATTAGATATTAAAACATGCTCACGCAGCTACAGGAAAATAACACAACATAATATATGTACAGTCATCCCTGGACCACTCTTATTTTGGTTGGATTGGATTGGATAGGTTGGATGGTTTACGCCTGGACTCTTTTATCTGTTAGCAGTCACTTTCCTACAACTGCTGCAAAACTTATTGGGCTACTACTGAAACTTAACAAAATTTTTTGGATGCATTAACACAACTGGTGGCAACAAAATTTCCCAACAGCTAGAAATCAGTATGCTTTATTGGCAGCCAGTGGCTATTTTTGTAGCTACAATTGGCTATGGAAAATGGACTACATAAGTGAAGTGAGCACCAGCTGGAGGATAGGTACTATTACATGGATATCATCTCAGAAACTTGCAGGAACCTTGTGCATTGCAGGGTGGGATGAGGACTGTCCCTAGCAGAACAAGGCTCTGTTCTGCCATTGTGAGCTCCTGGTGATTTACATCAGATCCAAGTTCAAGCCTGGGCTGTAGGGCTCAGCCTGCACCCAGCCACTTGGGAACCACATCAGTATGATAATTCTGTTTCTATTTTTAATATTAAGCTAGGGCTCGTTGGCTGATATTGTATCTTCTATGCAACTATCAGGGTTTAAAAGATAAACAGTACTACCTAGCTAATATTCCATTATTAATAGTAATTTTATAAAATACTGTAATTCTGGTTTAGTCAAATTAGTGGAGGGGACCTTCTTTAAAGGCAATTAAACCAGCAGGAAATTACTATTTAAGTTATAACCTGTTCACCAATTTTAATGGTATGCTATCATTCTGCTGGGTGAGGGATTTTTTAAAACAATTCCACTCCCAATATAGCCTTCAATTTCAAAGTAATTTATGTGCCCGAGTGTTTAAAACTTGCTTTTACAATTTAAATACTAAATTCATCTTCACTTTGTATGAAATGAACAGGGTAAGAATTTGATAACTCTTTTCACAATATAATGAAAGTTCATTCTATAGATCACTATTTTGATAATGTTCAAATAATAAACAGGTTGTCACTACAACTGATGGCTCACTGATTTATTAGTATATTAAGAACTAGACAAAATACTAATGTTTAATTTATACTGAACCTGGTTAGTGCCTTTGAAATGTAAAATGTTAAAATGTTGAACATTTTAACATTTCAAACAAACAATCATTTTCCTTTTACTGGTGTCTGTTGTATGGTCTGCATTACCTCTCCTACTAACACTAAGTAAGCACTGTGTGTTCATTCACGTTTGTGTATTATTATTGTGTTTTATTGAGCAATCACGCAGAAAATGATGTGTTAATAGATTTTAGCCTAGTTGTCTTGAATTAATGTAATGCAAATGTACTCTTTCTTGAATGAATTGAATGAATCAATTAATAAGCAGGATATAATTGCATTTTAAAGTATTTTATATTGGGATTGAATTGAACCCATTTTTTCCATCATTTCAACATGTTAATTGTCTTAATGAGATAAGTGTTCAAAACGACTCATGTCAAGTGCATGTCCTTCCCTAGTAAGCGTATATCAATATTTATTCCTTTTTAATGTGCTGCAAATGGACATGGAAATTATTATTATTACTATTTTGCTCTTTTCCTTAAGATAACTTGTCAAGACTTTGAAAATATGTATCATTACAAGGACAATTATTCAAAAGACTTTGCTTTTAAATTCTAAAATGGATTGTTTTCAAACATTTCCAAATGGTGATTTTGTGTTTGAATGGTAAAAACACCATGCATTGGGGAGTCCACCATGCATTTCCACAAGTTACTGAATTCTGCCTCAGCACTGGGAATCATTTTTATCTCATTTAGTATCTTGCAATAGATCCCAGCTTTAGGGAATGTTTAATTTATCAGGTTTATTCAGTGCAGGGCATATTAAGCAGCTCTCTTTTGAATGCATGACTTGTGATTCTCCATCATTATAACAGCCTTTTTGAATGAATTAGTCTGATGTATTCCCCAGGATCTGGTCCATTACAGGCCCTTCCCATTCTGTGCAGCTTTTCCACACCAATGTCAAGCAAATCTGGTTCCTGCAGTTGTGCAGCTCATTGTAATACTGTAATTCTAATGTGTGAATTTCTCCAACAATGAATTATGAAAAACAAAATATGGATGTGGCTCATCTCAGTTTTTCAATGAAATATATTCATTCATAAATACACACTGCATAAACTATTTCAGCAGGATCTCTGGTGGTGGAAGTATGGGAGATGTTTGTAATGTGGTGTTACACTGTATGAGCCAAATTTCATTTAATGGTCTTTTGAATAGGATTGCATATTTGTGTCTGTGATTTGTGTTGCATTTTGATTCTAAAAGCTGCTTGGAATGACATTTTTGCCAAGTGCTGTGGAACATTAACATGATAAACGTGAAGTCCTGTAGTAGTGGTGGTTTAATTTTCGTGGATGCCTGGTCCGTCAAAGTAAATTATTTTTTGTACAAGGAGCAAGGATATATCATATGTGGCAAGAGAAATCAAAGTAAACTCCTTTCGAAGTTCACCCCAAGGAAGGGTTTTAAGACAGCTGCTGTTATTGAGGCGATGTTATGCATTGATGACAGCTTTTCTGAGCATTTTTGTTACAAAGATGACAAAGACAAGGAACCATAGTCAAATGACAGAAATAATTAGGCTGAAAATAAACACTGCATACTATAACAAAAGGTAAGTAAAAGTGTCCAAAGTTCTACTGAATGTAACTGGTACTTCACCTTAGAACTGCCTAGGGAAGCCTAAATTTAAATACTGTTAGAAATATTTCCTAATTAATTCTAAAATGTTTTATATCAGGTTCCATAACCTGATTCTAACAAATTTAGCTAGCCAATTAGTCTTACCTACCATTACCCATGCACCTCTCACTCAACCTGTAGATTCAAAATGTGGGTGTGTCCAACAGTTTCAATTCCATGGTCCTAATGAATGTTCTGTCTGCTGTTATGTGCACAGGCAGTTTCTGCAGATGACACAATGGTGGAAGCTCCATTTGTGATGTTATCCTGACCAACACCTGAACTTCAAATGTAGAGAAAAGTAGAGAAAGGGAGGAAAGGCAGAATACAGGACACAGTGTGACAGATCCTCTATTCCCTAGGCCAGGTTTGATGCATGGTGTTGTAAGATTTTTTTCGTTTTTAGACAAATGCGCCTAAATAGCATGGACTTCAAGTGGTGAAATAAAAAATGACAGATGACAGCATAACAGCATAACATAAACAATTAACAGGGTACAAACAAAATTAGGCAAAATCACTCCCTGGTAAAATAAAAGACCCAGAGGGTATCTGCTCGGAGCTCAATGACATAGAAGCATGGAATTCCCACTTAACAAAAACAAAAAGTACCAATTACAGATTAAACATCAGTAGTTATGGTCTACCAAGACCCAACACCATTCCAGTCAACTAATAAAATCACTTTTTTGGCATTTTAAATGTTGATGTGGGCCTTCAGAACTCAGACCAATACAATGCATTGACTTAACATTCCTCCTTGAGGACAAATAGCATCTGGGACTGTCTGACCTAAGAATGTCAGATAGTCTTTGGGACTAATTTTGACAACAGGGAACAGACATGCTAGTGATGTCACCTCTCAGGTCATTGCAATCCCAATTTATAACCCCTAACTATTTCAGTTTCTTGTGGTGTTACTTAAGGATGATTGATAGTGTCAAATAAGAATGAACAAAGGAAGAATCACAACTTTCCCCCAACAGATATGGGCTGTGCCTAGTGTGATGAGCTGCTTCAATCTGTCTTGTTGCTGAAAATTGCTACCTGTGGTCCAGGTGGCATGGTACAACTGACATTGAAACCAAGGAAAATGTTTTATATTTTGTAGAATGGCCTCATTAGAGAGGTTCCTTATCCCTTTTCTGTCTCTCATCTGTTGTCATTTGTGGACATATAATTTGCAGATCACTGTAGATTACCCCCCTCACAACTCACTGGGCATGGTTTCTGACTGTGTTGCCTATTGGCAGTTATTAGAGTTTCCTCTCATGGTATGTGTGTGTCCCTCTGGCAGACCTGTGTGGTACTGTAAGGTATATGTGTGCCATTGCATGCATCATGCATCAGGTGTTAGCATGCCTATCTGTGGGTGCTCAGTTTGCTGGAGCATGGACAAGGAGAGAAGTGGGTGAGGTGTGGAAAAACAAGTACTGCAACAGATGCACCACTTTCTGCTGCTGCCATGGTAGTGGCATGCAGTTGAGCTAATGAATATTCATTGATGTTGCACTTGTTTTTTTTCATAAGAGGGAGTAAATACCCATTTTCTGCAATGCAAATGAGTACCGTTGAGAATGAGGCAGTCTTCCGATCCACTCCAAAGGAGTCCATACTTGATTCATCATGATGCAAATAGAAATAGTCTGCTGTCATCATTTCAGTGACTTGGCAGAAGCGGTGGCCTTTGTAAATCATGGTGAAATCATAAATTGCACCCTTTTTCACCATGATCTTTCCCACTGGTGTCAAGCTCTGTATGAAATGGAGAGACAGCAGAGAGATAAATTAATCTGCATGAAATAATGTAATCCTCCTAGTACTTCTGATTAATTACTGGGATGGTAATGGTTTTGATATGGCCAACACATGCTAGTTTGGGCATCAATATTTATTGACAGTTGTAACAACAATAATTACAACTTTTATTTGTAAAGTAGCCTACCCTTCATACATGCACAGTGTTGATTGAGACTTGGTAGGCTTTTTACAGACAATGTTACTCATGGACAAAACAGTCTAAAAAGAAACAAGATGTAAGGTGTAAAAATATAACCTAGAAGTGGCAGGCACAGAAATGAATGGTACTAATAGACATTATGAGTACTGTTTAGCTTGTAGTATCCAACAATACAAACCCCATCTTATCCATTTAGGCTACTTATTATGGGTAAAATATTGTGAAGAATATTCTGAAGCAATCACAGCCAAATTCTGTACAGCCAAAAACCTGTCTGTTGGCATTCCTTTTAAATTGACATTTAAATGCCAGCTGACATTTCCCAGAGTCAAACAGTAGCAATGTGGGGGCAGCTACTTCATAGCTAGGCTATTTTAGGAAGCTCATTTGCTTCACTTGGCAATAAGGCCAATGTAGAAATGCTTTTCATTTTTTAAGAGCACCAAGCCTGGAGTCATGATACCTTAAAGTGTATATGTTATACTGCTGGATTGACTAGCTAGCTAGCTAGTGAAAGAGCTAACTTACATAACAAGCAGATGTGTTGTTGCTTTTTTCATGTTAACATCACAGAGGAGTATTCAGATGCAGACTTCTTGTATACTCCTTAGATTTCTTTGTTGTAACTAATAATTTGTACATGTCCATTCACAGTACATTTAACGTTACTGTCAGTGCTCCGCCCCCCTGGCTGTGTGTTTGTGTTCTTCCCCTGTCCATGTGCTTTTGTTTTTCCTTGTGTTCCGGCCCTGCCCCGCTCTCCGCCCTGTCTCCGCCCACCTGATCATCTTCGCCCGCCTGCCTGCACACCTGCTTCCCATCACCTCATCAGCCCTACCCTATATTTACCCTGCTTTTCTCTGTCTTGTTGCCAGTTCGTCGCAGTATCCTGTTTCGTCCTTGCCTTCTGTTTCTCGGTTTTTCCACGGTCTTCTGTCTCCCGCCCTGGGTCTCTGTGTTTGCCCGCTGTTCTGTCACGTGAGTTCTGTTAGTCTGTTTTCTGTTTCGTCCTGTCTTTGTGTATCCCTGTTTGTGCGAGTCTGCTCCCGCCTGCTGTTCTGCCTCCGCTCCCTGTTGCCGGCCTGCCCGGTTCTGCCCCTGTCCAGACCCTGTTTCCCGCCTGCTCAGCCCCCGGTCCAGCCGGCCGTTCTGCTTCGGCTGCCTGGGTTGCCCGTGGTTCTGCCCCAGCTCCCTGTTGCCGGTCTCCTGGTTCTGCCCTTCCCAGACTTCACTCCCCGCTTCGTCTGCCCTGCTCCGGACCTGCCTGCCCAGTTTGTGACCCCTGCCTGGCCTTCGGATCTCGTCTCTGCCTGCCGCTCTGTTCTGGTTGCCCCGCTGCCTGCCTGCCCATTGCCGACCCTCGCCTGTCCAGACCACGTGCTTGCTCTCTGTTTGTTTTTGGACTGACTTCCCTGGTTTTGACCCTGCCTGTCTCTGACCCTGTCTTCGTCTGCTCCTGTTTTGGGGCTTTATTAAAGTCACTCTGCCATTCACCTCCGGGTCTGCGTGTGAGTCCTCACCCCGCATCCCTGACAGTTACTGAGATAAGTATCCTGTAAGTTGGTCTGTTCTTGCAGTCGCAATTGTGAGTGCCATCAAAACTTACAGTAAATATGCTAGCTATAAACCCAACAGTCATTGCAACACGTAGTTCAGAGATAGCAGTGACAATGAACAAGCTTGCTTTCTTTCCACCACCGGCCAGATGTTACCTATGGTTAATGTGTCTTAATCTGGTATAAAAACAATTAATTGAACCAACGAGACAAATGGCTTTGTTATTGATGAGAGAACTGGCTCAAAAATAACACTGGCAGCTGCCTCTGATTCTTACTACAGATACAGTAAGTCTGTGTGTGAAGGCAGATTGCTACACATTTTGCATGGTAAGTCTACTTGTAATATTGAGGTAGCCAATAAAAGTAAACCACTGTTAATGGGGCATCTTTTGCAGCTACCTAGGTGCAGTAAGTTAGCATGGCAGTCATATTATGATTTTTCTTAATTTCTCAGATGGGAAGCTTACTTTGTGGCCTGGCAATTTGTGTGTGTGTGTGTGTGTGTGTGTGTGTGTGTGTGCCTAGTGACCAACAAAACCCTCAGCTGATGAAGTACATTCATAACATAGTTAGTTAACCACAGCAACCTACAGTATTAACAGAGTTTTGTGTTCAAGATGGTTTTGATGACTACACTAGCTTGTCTACACAAGTCTTGCCTCTGAGTTTAAAAACAAAACTCAGTTACAGCATGTGATTCTCAAAACAACTGCTTTTGGATTTTGGAAGTGTATAAACCATTGTTACCATAGAGTCAAATATATATTATATTATCCACTTTGCCTCAGGCCTCTGTCTGCCTCATTCTAACCAAAAGCAAGTGGTATTACTGAAAATTTGTTTGATTGAAATTGATGTATATGAAGTCACATTCTGTTTTGCTTTTGGGTTTGAGTTCACACTGAAATTTTATCTCCTACAGTTGTTGCTTACACAGCATTCCAGTAATAAACTTCTGCTGAGCTCTCACTTTGGTCTGATAGTCTGTCCATAAGTGTCATTATTACTTAACCTAGATAAGGAAAAAGTGGGGTAGTAAAATGTGTTTTGATTTTTTTTTTTTAGAGACAGCCCTTCAAATGGAGATCCCTGATAAAGAGAAGAACAGTCCTGTGTAAAACCTGTGTATTAAGGCTTTATGCAGCTTTATGCATAATTATCCTTCTCTGGGAACAACAACATAAAAAGGTCTGGTTAACCTTTCACCATAATTGCATATTTAAATCACTGATGAGAAAACTAAATAGGCAAAAATAAGTGACAGCAGTAATGTGAATATTAGCTAGACAATGCTGTACATCTACTGTGAATGGTACTGCTGGCAAATATTAGCCAAAGCCAGGGGACATCAGAATCAGAATCAGAATTGTGTTTATTGCCAAGTAGGTTGTCCCTACAAGGAATTTTTTTTGGCTGATGGTGCTCCATACAGATACAACTCTAAGTACAAACAGAGATAAAAACAAGAAGTACTGAAGACATCAAAACAGTGCTAAAGCTTTACTATGTACAGTGATTTTATAAATATTATATCAAATATATTAAAGAGGTAGAAAGAGGAAAAAAAAAAAACTATAGAAATATAAAGTGTAGGATGTGCAAAGTACAGCAGTCAGATGACTGAACGTTTTTAAGTAACGCGGGGTCAGTGGGGGGAGGAGGAGTTATGGGCAGTGACTGTGTCAGCGGAAGTCAGGGGGCTTGTTGATGAGTTTGACTGCTGAGGGGAAGAAGCTGTTTTTGTGCCATGTGGTTCTGGTCTTGATAGACCTCAGTCTCTTGCCGGAGGGTAGTGTGTTGAGCAGTCCATGTCCGGGATGGGAGGGGTCGGCCACAATCTTTCCTGCCCGCCTCAGGGTCCTGGAGGCGTGCAGATCCTGGAGGGATGGCAGGTTGCAGCCAATCACCTTCTCTGCAGAGTGGATGATACGCCGCAGTCTGCTCTTGTCCTTGGCAGTGGCAGCAGCGTACCAGACGGTGATGGAGCAGGTGAGGATGGACTTGATGATGGCAGTGTAGAAGTGCACCATCATTGTCCTTGGCAGACTGAACTTCTTCAGCTGCTGTAGGAAGTACATCCTCTGTTGGGCTTTTTTGATGAGGGAGCTGATGTTCAGCTCCCACTTGAGGTCCTGGGAGATGATGGTGCCCAGGAGGCGGAAGGACTCCACAGTCTTGATGGGGGAGTCATGCAGAGTGATCGGGAGGGGGTGGAGTTGGGTTGCGCCTGAAGTCCACTACCATCTCCACTGTTTTTAGAGTGTTGAGCTCCAGGTTGTTCTGGCTGCACCAGGTCACCAGATGGTCAATTTCCCACCTGTAGATGGACTCGTCCTCTCCAGAGATGAGTCCGATGAGGGTGATGTCGTCCGCAAACTTCAGGAGCTTGACGGAATCGTGACTGGAGGCGCAGCAGTTGGTGTACAGGGAGAAGAGTAGGGGGGACAGGACGCAGCCTTGAGGGGAACCGGTGCTTATGGTCAGGGGGTCGGAGAAGTGCTTCCCCAGCTTTACGTGCTGCTTCCTGTTAGACAGGAAGTTAGTGATCCACCTGCAGGTGGAGTTTGGCACGCCAAGCTGGGAGAGCTTGTCCTGGAGCAGGGCTGGGATGATCATGTTGAAAGCAGAGCTAAAGTCTATAAACAGGATCCTGGCATAGGATCCAGGAGAATCCAGGTGCTGGAGGATGAACTGAAGGGCCATGTTGACAGCATCGTCTGCAGACCTGTTGGCCAGGTAGGCGAACTGCATTGGGTCCAGGAGAGGGTCAGTGATAGATTTGAGATGGGGCAGTATAAGGCGTTCAAATGACTTCATTACTACAGAGGTCATGGCAACGGGTCTGTAGTCGTTCAGTCCTGTGATCCTAGGCTTCTTTGGGATGGGAATGATGGTGGAGGTTTTGAAGCAGGCTGGCACATGGCATGTCTCCAGTGAGGTGTTGAAAATGCCAGTGAGCACCGGAGACAGCTGGTCAGCACAATGCTTCAGTGTGGAGGTAGAGACAGAGTCCGGGCCAGCTGCTTTGCGGGAGTTCTGACGCTTAAGCATCTTGTTAACGTCCCTCTCCGATATAAGGAGGGTCGTTGTGGTGGAGGGGAGGGGGAGGGGACCATTCGGAGCGAATGGATGTGTAGTGGCCCCAGCCTCCATTGTGGTGATGGGTGGTTGAGTGGCAGTGCCGGTGGGCTGGAGCTGATGGCTGTGCTCCTTGGGGGTGGTGTCGGGACTGTCCCTTTGTCTTTCAAATCGACAGTAGAAGTTGTTCAGGTCATTTGCAAGGCTCAGGTTGTTGATGGAGTGGGGGGTTCTGGGTTTGTAACTGGTGATTTGTTCGAGTCCTTTCCAGACAGAAGCAGAGTCATTGGTTGAGAATTGTTGTTCCAATTTCTCAGAATACAGGCGTTTGGCCTTCTTCACTGCCTTGCCAAACCTGTATTTTGCCTCTTTAAACCCATCCCAGTCCCCACGCCTGAAAGCCTTTTCCTTCTCCAAGCGTAGCCGTCTGAGTTTGGCTGTGAACCAGGGTTTTTCATTGTTATAACTCACCCTGGTGCGTGTTGGAATACAACAGTCTTCACAGAAGCTGATATATGACATCACAGCATCAGTGTACTCATCCAGGCCATTATTTGCAGACCTGAAAGTGTCCCAGTCAGTGCAATCCAGGCAGTGCAATCCAGGCAGCTCCTCCACTGCTTCACTACTCCACATTTTTGTCTTCCTCACAACAGGTTTAGAAAGTTTTAATTTCTGCCTATATGCGGGAATCAGATGGACCATCGCATGATCGGAGTGTCCCAGTGCAGCACGGGGCACGGCGCGATAAGTGTTGCTGATAGTTGTATAGCAATGATCCAGGATGTTTTCCTCTCTGGTCGGACATTTAATAAACTGTTTGTATCTGGGGAGATCCTGACTTAAGCTGCCTTTGTTAAAGTCGCCGAGGACGATAACTAGGGAGTCTGGGTTTGCCCGCTCCACATCCAGTATCTTGTCAGCGAGTGGAAGGAGGAAGGAAGTAGGAACAGAGTGTTCATGGACAAGACAAACAGCCCTAGAGCAGGTGACATTCAAGGTCTGCTGCATAGTGGCCCCAGATAACCTCTGTCCACCTCCATAATGTAATCATGGTTTCCATGTAATCATGTAATGTCCTTGTAATTGTGAGGGTGGAGACTAAAAAAAAGACTAGACTACTGGAGTCCCTCCCTTTCAGAGTTTATAAGGTGATCACATATCGCTAGAAAACTGATATCAGATATCTTATGGCTAGCAAGAAAAAAAAACAGGGAAAGAAGTTCTGTTCTTTGATGGAGGCATGGTTCTGTCTAACGTTCCACGTCAGGTCTTAATTACGCAAATAAAATCAATATTTGTGAATGATTTCAATTGAAATAATTTAAAGGCCTGAATTATTTACTTATTTTACATCCTTCAGGCCCAAAACAATCAGTGCCAGATTTATATTACAGGTCTATGGAATATCATTAAAGCCTCAGACAGATTAGATGACAGGAATATGATGTGTTAAATCATTTTATAATTTGATTAAAAAGACAACAGTTTGACTTTAAAAGATCCTTTCATCTGAGATGGGGCCATTTCATCTACAGTTTCAATGACAGTGTCATTCTTAGTGCTCCCCTTTTTTGGGGTCTTTAAATAACCAAAACTCACTTGGTTGGAAAAATGACACAGGGAGGAGAGACTCATGTTTGGGCACAATTCAAAAGAGGAAGATTGACACTTATTTGATTGCCTTTCAATAGCTGATGGGTTTTCACACAGCTGACCGGCTCATCCACCCATGCTCCACTGAACTGGTTTGAATCGAAATGGCCTACAATCCCTTTTACGGCAAACAATTCTCAGCTGTCCTCTATCAGTAGCCCAGATGAAGAGGAAAACATACATAAATAAGTGATGCAATATTTCTAAAGCAGTGGTTAAAGAAGGAGGATCAATAGTGTGAAAAAGAGGCTGAGGTGAAAGGGATGGAGGCCTGCTCGAGGATCTGAGCCTGCCTGCCCTCATGGATGAACACTCACCACTTCAATTTACTGTCCTGCACAGGGAGTGTGTGTGCACACCACATCCTGTGTTCTGCTGGAAACAGAATTGCTTTCAATGTACTTTTGGGTAGGGACTCTCTGCTGTTACAATATACCACTGTTTGAATGGAAACTGCTTCTTGAGCTAAATGTATTCTCCATTTTTACCCACCTGAATAAATCTCAACCCGGTCTCCAGCATTTAAACAGTACATTTTTAAAAACCCATGATTTCAAAAACTATGGAAAGCCAGTGCTCATTTTTACATTGTTGAGTCTTTAAAGTAAGATGTCTAAAAGCACTCATATTCTTAAAGCCAGTTCACTAGACAGATGCTCAATTGTTTGACTGTGATCTTGCGGGAATCAATATCTGAGAGATGTGTAAAGATCAATTCTGCTTTTAATCATTATTATATTGCAGTCAAATCCTTTTGCTTGGAAAAAATCAGCAGCACAAACTATACTTAAAAAGTTCAAAGAGTGTTGTCAATATTCCATTTTTCTAAATGGGAAACATCATTAGTTAAGAACCTGGGCATTCTTGAAATGACCTTTAAAGAAAGTGAATCCATTTGCTCTGCAGAAGAGATGCCAAAATCAACAGATCACAAGAGTAGTTTTTATGATGTCAGATCACAAGAGAATGTTGATGAGCTTAATAACCATCAACATTTGTCAATGTATGATATTTTTCAGTTTCAAGCCATACTTTGAGGATGATTCCACCCCAAATTTATGACAATCCATTTTGACATCTGTTTGGAATTTCAAAAGTTTAAAAAGTTTACATACATTGCCATTCAAACACAACATAAAATGGATATTTATTTTATTTTTCACTAAAAACTGTAGTAACTAGTATACAATGCACTAATATGGCAACATCTAATAACTGAATATAAAATGTGATGTACTGGATAAATTGTAGTAATTAAAAATTAGGACTCATCTGTTAAGTACATAGGGATGTTTTTTTTTTTTTCAAATTTAGCTGTAACTTAATGTAGCAGGATTCCTAATAGAATGTGCTGGCACACACTAGCCAGTTAGCATGCTAGGCAGGGCTGGCAACATAGCTGTTACCCGGTTTGCTATCACACAAATCAGTCAAGGTGAGCGACTATAAATACACCATATGGGTGGTAGCAGGAAAAAAGCCTTACCTTTCACTGTTCCTGTGAAGCATAACTTCCTTGCTGGCTTGGAGGTGGCCATAGACTGAGCGGTGCTCCCCAGCTAATAATATCCTTCTCCTCCTGGTGAGTCAAGGACATTGCTGGCTGCTGTTTTGCCATTGTGTTTTTACTGTGTTTTACATTTGCTTTACCGTGTAACACAAGTTACTCTATATCGCACGGGATAGCCAACGTCTATGGTTCCATTGTGTTAGTGTTCCCCAGTGTGTGTATGTACTGCCTGTGGTAGCAGATCGCGCGATGTTAAAGTAACTTGCTAGCTATATTCGGTGCGACCTGCCCTTCGGGCTTCTATTTTCCTGTTGTGTATTTTCCTGTCAACAGTATTGTAAAACTATTTCCTTGGGCGCAATTTCCAAGGTGGTGTAGTCTGGACCATTTACATTACATTTACATTTATTCATTTGGCAGACACTTTTATCCAAAGCGACGTACAAAAGTGCAAATGGTGGGCAAACAACAGGCACAAGAACAAGATGTGTACAGGTCATACAATGCAAATAGTGCTGAAGCTGAGCACAAGGTCAGTGTCGCGAGCCAACTATTCTGAACTAGGATTACATATCAAATACAATTACAGGGACAATAAAGTACCGCTATACTACCTAGGTAAGTGAGCAACAAGTACAAGACAGGAGTCAGATTTACAACGTCAAAGTTACAAGGTCAAAGTGGCAGAGGTATTAGTCCAGGTAGAGTCTGAAGAGGTGTGTCTTCAGTGCACGTCTGAAGGGTTGGGGTAAAGGAGTTGTTCTCAGGGGGGTGGGGAGGTCATTCCACCACTGGGGGGCGATGATGGAAAAGCGTCGGTGTGAGGAGCGTGGGCCTTTCGTTCTGTTGGTGGGTGGAGCGAGGCGTCCGGATGTAGCAGAGCGAAGTTGACGAGCGGGTGCTTAGGGTAGGATGAGGTCCTGGAGGTAGGTTGGTGCAGTCTTTCTTGCAGCAGAAAAGGTGAGAGTCAAGGTTTTGAAGCGGATCCTGGCTGCGATTGGGAGCCAGTGGAGGGATCTCAGTAAGGGGGTGATGCGGGAGAACTTAAGTAGATTATAGATCAGCCTGGCAGCTGTATTTTGGATGAGCTGCAGCGGCTGAATGGTGCAGGCTGGGAGGCCTGTGAGGAGGGCATTGCAGTAGTCCAAGTGGGAGAGCACGGTGGCCTGGACGAGCAGCTGGGTGGAGTAGGTGGTCAAAAAAGGGCGAATCCTCCTGATGTTGAAGAGGAGGAATCGACAGGAGCGTGCCGTCTGGGAGATGTAGTCGGTGAAGTCCAGCCTGTTGTCGAGGGTGACGCCCAGGCTCTTCACAGAAGTGGAGGAAGTTACTGTGGTGCCGTCAACAGTAACCGAGAGCTCTTGAAGAGGAAAGGTCCTGGCCGGGATAAACAGCAGATCCGTCTTGTCCAGATTAAGCTTGAGGTGGTTGGAGGCCATCCATCTGGAGATGTCAGCCAGGCATGCAGAGATCTTTTCGTTGACCTGGGGGGTGGAGGGGGAAAGGAAAAAATTAATTGAGTGTCATCAGCATAGCAGTGGTAGGTGAAACCATGTCAGTCAATGACTGAACCAAGAGAGTTGATGTAGATGGAGAAGAGGAGGGGTCCCAATACAGAGCCCTGGGGACACTTGTAGTGAGGGGAGTGGGTGGGAGGTGGAGCCTTTCCAATAGACCTGGGAAGATCTACCGGTCAGGTAGGACCTGAACCAAGAAAGGGCAGTCCCAGAGATGCCAAGCTCCGAGAGCTTGGTGATGAGCAGCTGGTGGTTGACGGTGTCAAATGCGGCGGAGAGGTCGAGGAGGATGAGGACTGAAGACAGGTCGGAGGCTCTGGCTGCGTGGAGGGCCTCTGTCACTGCCAGGAGTGCCGTTTCGGTTGAGTGCCTGGGTCTGAACCCAGACTGGTGGGGATCCAGAAGGTTGTGCTTGTGGAGAAAGGGAGACAGTTGATTAAGTACAGCACGTTCAAGGGATTTGGATACAAATGGCAGGAGGGATACTGGACGGTAATTGTTCATGTCAGATGGGTCAGCAGTGGGTTTTTTAGCAGGGGGGTAACCATAGCATTTTTGAGATCAGTGGGAACAAGGCCAGTAGTCAGAGATGTGTTGATGATGGAGGAGAGATATGGGGCGATCTCACCGGACCAGTACCCCCGGTTACATTAACAAAACTGTTTATGAGCAATTCCTCATTTGTTCCATGAATTATTGATATTTCAATTTATGGCAACATATAAAGATACATGCTTACAGAAAGAAATCATAGCAGAGTATACAAAATCTGATTCACCACCACAGGCTGGGGTCCATGGGAGCTGTACTCTGAAGCTGGACAACACTGCACAGCATTTGTTTGGAATTCCTCTCACCAGAAAGGTATGATTAGAATTACAGCAGTGTGGACACCAGTGCAGATCTCATGGGTGTGCACTTGTGCATGTCAATCCATGTGATTGTGTCTTACAATTCTA
This sequence comes from Megalops atlanticus, assembly GCA_019176425.1. Classification (NCBI taxonomy): domain Eukaryota; kingdom Metazoa; phylum Chordata; class Actinopteri; order Elopiformes; family Megalopidae; genus Megalops; species Megalops atlanticus. The sequence goes on from CM032881.1 coordinate 18,236,963, forward strand.
ACTTTGAGATGTACCACAGAATCTGTTGTGACAAAAAAGAGCACACACACACACACATTTTCAACTTTCCATAAGCAAATCTATCAGATCCTGGAAGGAATATATCTCAGTGCATTTTACAGTGAACTCTCATCATGTGGGTGGACACCTAGGGCAATAGTAGCTGCTTTTCTAAATGTCTAATGTGCCCACATTCTTAGCCCAGCCTAGAACTCTGTTAGTGAGAGACTCTGTTAGTGTTCAAAATACCTATTTGAAGCGGTTTTCATTGCATTTTCTGATTGTTTTTGGGTGTATGTATGATACAGCATCAGTTTCTTAGCTCTGTGTCTATTTAGATCAAATCAATAACTGTTAAGAAGGAGCTATTGAAAAATGAGGCCATAGCATAATAGAGGTCACCTTAGCTAATCCAGACTGTTTTTTTCTTTCACAGCATCCCTCATGACAGGTGAGCTTTGATAGAATTGATTCTGAAGACTGTAGAATCTTTTATATTCTGTGATTGTAAATAGACCAACATCCAGTATGTGTGAGTGTGAATCTGTTTGTGAATCTGGCAAATGTAGAACATAACCTCCTCAAACACAGAGGCTTGGATTTAATCTGTCATTAACTCTAACTCATAATTTAATGTAAGGCCTACATCTTATTTTTCACACACAAACACATTGGAATTATGTTGGAATTCATGTTGGAATTCAGTGATCACTAAAATTGATGAAAAGAACTGAGTTACACTTGTATTTGTTTGTTAAGATGAGGGCAAATGTTGATTGAAATCAAGCCTGAGTTCACGAGAATCTGGGAGGGTATTCTGCAGGGTAAAGTATATGGAAGGCAAGACAAAAGACTAGACAAAAATTCAGGGTAGGTGGTGGTGGTATGAGGGGGTATTTATAATTTTTTTATTCCTGTTCCCAAGGTATACAAATGTCAATATTTAAAAGTTAAGCCAGATAGACTTTACATTTTCTGAGGTATATGGCACAAAGCAGGGGGATTTCACTAGGGCTCAGCTGGCAAGAAATGATAGCTCTTCTTGTGGCTTAGTGAGTTTCTGTCATGAATATTTCCAATGGTCTTTCAGCTGTGCAGTCATTTAATCTTTAGATGTTATGTAATTTGTTCCCTTCTTGCATACGTAAGTAGTGTGTCTGTCTCCAAGACTGAAAATCGCATTTGTCAGAAGTAGAAAATAGAGGGAGGGTGGGGGGAGCTGGAGTTTATCATCAGTAAATTTCTTACACACTGTAGAATTGTATATTTTGTAGAATTGCTGTTTTGCTATCTGATTTTGTGTCATACATACATATGTTGTACATACTCTTTCTCACTGGAATTAATTGTGTTTTAGCCTTTTAGGCTTCAATCAGAAAACAACATGCTCTCGTGAAAGGTGGCTGTAGAAGTCATGCACTTTGTTTAATGTATTATATATATATATATATATATATAATTTTTTCACCATGATCCCTTTGGGGCTGCTCTGCCTTATTATAAGGACAGTCCTACTTTGTGGACAGCATAGGCAGAAACTGTCTAAAAAGTGTATTGATGAGACCACAGTCATGTGGAACATTGTTTACCCAGCAACAGGTTTCTCATTCTGTAGTAGAGATGCCATGCTCCTGCACTGTAAATAGAATAAATGGCATCAGAATGCCTAGTGCATTGAAGGCAGAGACTGGAAGGATGAAGTGTTTCTCAGTGACAGAGAGTCTTGAAGGTAATGGTGCCAATGCTGTAAAGACTACAGTTTTGTCTGTAAGTAATCTCGACTGATTTTAAAGATTATTACTTTCTGTTGTGTCCCACGTGACACCTCTCCTTGAGTCCCTCCACTGGCTACCAGTTGCAGCGAGGATCAAGTTCAAGACGTTGCTACTAACCTTTAAGGGACTTAATGGATCAGCCCCCCAATACATATAGGACATGATAAAATCCTGCAAGAGTGCTGCGCTCTATTACCTCGGGTCGCCTCCGTGTCCCGAAATACAAAGGCAGCATCTCTCGAACCTGCCTCTTCCCAGTACTGGCTTCACACTGGTAGAATGTACTTCCTGTCGAGATTCAGACAACAAACTCCCTGGATGCCTTCAAGGCAAAACTTAAGACTCATCTGTTCAAGCTGTACCTACCTTCCCCCCTATCTATGATTGATTGCTATTAAAAAAAAAAAAGTCCACACTGGCATAGCACTTAACTTTGTATCTTACTGACCTCTTGTAATACCTTACGATGTCTACTCTTAGCATAGTGATGCACTTATTTGAAAGTCGCTCTGGGTAAGAGCGTCTGCTAAATGATGTAATGTAATGTTGTATGCAATTTTTCATTTCAACTTTATTAATTTGTGAAATTCTGCATTAAGGACTGAGGCATACTGTAGAGACAAGATTGACTTTTGTTTCCATGGTAAGGCAAGAACTGAAGCTCAAGACTGAGGAAAAGATTAAAGCCACATGGCTAGGCTGAAAGATGTTGTTAGAACCAATTAGTCATTAAAAATAATGAGATGGGTCACAGCTTGGATCTGCCTCCAGACTTTAAAGGTTAGCTTTATAGCAAGTTCATCACAGGCTAGATAGCGTAAGGATGTCTCCATCTCAACAGTAATGACTTGAGTACCCTCAGGTAGCAATAGTAATTGGCTTTGGAAGAAGCAGAATTACCCAAGTCCACAATCAATAAAAGATTAAGACACAATTAAGATCACAAGACACAAATGTTTCCAGGTAATTCTAATAATTCTCCATCAGGAATGTAAGTGACAGCTGAGACCAAAATGCTCCTGCATGAATTTTGATCACCGAGTTTTAGGCATATAATGGTATTATAGTAATGCATGAAGATTGTTGTAAATCAGTCATAAGTATATGTGTCCTATTTGTGAGATTAAATGAATTAGTTGAGGCACACTGCAATCAGAAAATATGAACATAATACAAATGTCTCCCTCCTATAGAGCAAAAAAAAAAACAACTAAGCTACAGGTAGGATAAAATCTACCTGATTTGTGTAAGATTACGGCAATGAGCTTGTGTGCAACCTTTCATCTCCCATACAGCACAAACACTAGGACTTCTGCAGAAGGAAGTTGGTGCAAATTACACATTTAGCAATGTACTTGCATTATACAATAACACTCACTTGCACAGGCTCAGAATTAAGGTCTTTAATGTCAAATTTGTGAAGCTAGTAAGGTGAAGACATGTTGGCATGATACTTGTGAACCATGTAATGTAATGTTTTAGCTGGGCAGCTAAAAAACATGCTGACAGAAACTGAAGTATGCACAGTAGCTAGTTACATGCTTTAAGCTAGCTAGCTACATCTGTCTGTAAAAGCCACAATTATTTTCCTGTAAATTATCTAGATTAATTATCTGATAAACACTAAGGTACATTACACCATTTATTACAAGCAGTAAATGTCCCCTTGGAAATGTTGATGCTATTGGGTTTCTCATTTTGTGTGTTTTCCTTCTGTACTACCCTGCTGTGTATTTGTTTGTTGGTTTATGATGTTACATTACATACATTTGATAAAATGTTTAGAATTTTCTCCTGTTTTCCACATTTCCACATTTAGGATGTCTATGATATTATGAGCAACGATACCTATGGTAGTAACAAAATATCTCATGGGGGCATGAATAAGTACTGTAAATAAAGTTCAAATAAATGTCATGGATAAGCAAAATGGATGAGCAGGACTCTCATATCTCTTTTAAAATATAAACACCACATATGTTTTGAATAATATGTATCAACTTATTTTTGAACCCACATAGTTCCAATTAAGTTCCAATTATCTCTAATGAATGTATTTTGCATTATACATCAATTAGTTTTGCTCACAAAATTATTTTTAAAACAGAAAGCTGTTAAATGTATCCCTGCCTATTATGATTAAGAATTATTTTTTGTGTTTTTTGCCACACATAACAGCTGGGACTGTGCTGCATTCCCTGATAATTTTGGTGATGCGTAAATGTAGGTCCACACTTTAGAGATTTGATGAACAGTCTGTTAATGAACAGTCTGTTCATCCTCTTCAGGAATCTCCAAATTACAGTTCATTCATTATACTGGCAGGAAGGGGGCTGATCACTGATCAGTTTTGGGAGTTTGAACTCTCTGTAGTGCGCAACCTGTGGATATGTCTCTTTTTTAATAATTTAAAGTGTTGAATAATTTAAAGTGTTGAAACAAGAGTTGTGTGTGTGCATGCGTGTGTGTGTGTGTGTGTGTGTGTGAGAGAGAGAGAGAGAGAGAGAGAGAGAGAGAATACATGCGTTTGCACAGCAGGTGATGCAGAATGGTGTATTCCCAGCATCCAGTTCTTCTGAAACAAGAGAGGGGGACAGTTTTCAGCATTGTAATGATGATGGATCAACAGTGCATTTAGCCAGATGCAGTGCCTTTTTTGATATGTAACACCATGCTCACAAGGGTACATGTTCATGTAATCATCATTTGCACTTCAGACCTGAATAAAACCTGCTCTTTCCTCTGCACTCAACATGGCACGAGAAATGCTAATTGAAAATGTAATTCAATTGTAAATGTAACTAACAACCCTTTTCAGTGCAATTGGAGGCAGTAGGATTATGTAATTACTCTGTAATTTCTCCTCTCTAACAAACTAATTCATGTTTTGCTTGCTCCTAAAAGACCATTTCATATCAGCTTTTGAGGAGGAGAAAAGAGCAATCAATTTTAAAAATCATGAGAATAAATCAATCCTTTTGAAAAAAAAAACTGTGAGGGAAAGTTGTTGAATCTTGTTGGATTTTGAGAGCATTCAATGGTACTTCAGTGTCTTGATATCCTTTAAATGAATTAGGTTGCTTTGAGTTGGGAATTATACATGAGATGGGGAAAAAGAATGGCAAAAAAAAGTATTTAAAGTAACAGCAAGCCATGTAAATGAACTGGGTACATTAATTTCCCACCTAAAGTCTGTAACAATTTCCAGCACTGTTCTATTATTTGTACAGAATTCTATGGATCAGATGGTTTGGATTCAAAATAACAGATAATCTTGATAGTTATGCTAGCTGGTGAATGTAATTTGCGAAATGCAGCTTTGTTAAGTACCTATGAATTGCAGGTAGCTAGCTTGATAGTAAAGGTGTTCTACTGATAAAACTGGGAACAAATCTATTCTGAGGGATTTCGTCTCTGCTGCTGAAGCTAGACAGCTAGCTTTTATGGACAATTTGGTTGCCGGCTATCTAGCTACTATGTGAGCTAATTATAGCAGCATTGCTTAAACTGGCCATTTGTGGATCTGTGTAAATGGTAGTTAGCTCGCCAGGCAGTGTAGGCTATGAATACAAATTGGGCAATTGCCTTGACCTGACCTGTGACTGGGGTCGACTGTGACAAATTTGTGATGAATAACCATAATGCAGATCCTGAGAATATGTTCTTTACACTGATGGAACTGAAGCGAGCCATAAGCACTGGGGGTGACATGGTGGCAGGTAAGAATGGTGTGTGCTCTGATAGGTTTAGTCATTTACATGAAGTCCTGCTGGACAAACTATTGAGTTTCTTTAATTTTGTGAGGAAGAAGGATAAATTTCCAAAGGCATGGAAGCATCAGGTGGATGGTTTAATCTTGAAAGCATGAAAGGGTGTATCTAATCCTCTGTCCTATAGATCTATAATAATTACCTATAGCAATTATTGATCAGCTAGTGCACTTTTTAGAGAGTGCATTTTCACTGATTATCACAATGGGTTTAGGAAAGGGAGGGGCACAATTGATAATGTCCTTGTGCTGGACTGTGACATATGTAAAGAGTTTGCTAATAAGGAGGACCTTCTTGCTGTTTTCATAGACCTAGAAAAAGCATATGACAGGCGAAGGAGGTTTGGCCTACTTTCAAAGCTGTACGTGTATGGGGTTAGGGGCAATATGAGATTTTTTTAAAAATCTGAACCAACGATACAATTTAGGTTTAGTGAAACACTGACTCTGTGAGTATTGACAATGGTGCACCTCGTAAATGTTTTAGTTGGCTCCTATTTTTATGTTAGCTAGCCATCTAGCTAGTATGTGAGTTAAGTATGGCTACATTGATTAATATGGATGTTTGTAATTCAAAATAAATGGTAGATTAGCTCATTAAGCAGTGTATGCCATGAATAAGATTGGGTGCTTGTCACTTACTGGGCTATAATCAATGCTAACAAGCTAAACAGTTGTTAGCTGTTGTTAGCTAAATCTGGGAAATCTTGTTAGATTGTTTAGGTCTTTTCTCACCGCATTTCATACACTCAAAGTCACAATTCCCCTTTCATATGACAGGAGGGGGGACACAAGAAATTATTCTTTTGTAATTTTGTCATTTTCAGTGCATGTCAATGGGGCTGTCGCCATCGGCATGCTTTTTTCCCTCATGATGCTGACCCACTCCAGAATATGATGAGAATTTTGCTGATGCTGATGGATATTGTTTCATATGATGCATGCATAATATGTGAGTTTTTAGCATCTTGCTCAAGTGTTGAACAGCTACTGAACAGCTGCTTCTTTCCTGTCACCTTTGATTATTATTTATATTATCTGGAGGTCATATCTGGAATTACATTACATGTTTTTATGCAAATCAGAGTTAGGGTAATTTCCATTTCAGTAACATTGGTTGTAACGTTGTCAGTGTAACTCTGCTGCTTCTTCAGCTGCTACAGGTTATGGGCTTCTTCAAGAGACTTAATTGTTTGCGGAAAAACAACAACAATAACAACATGCAGTCAAACAATGTCTCTGACAGAATTACCTCAGATGGATACAATGGGGTTACAGGCTTACCAGAATAAAAATCTGCTTTGTAACATTATGTCAATAAGACCTTCTCTTTTCACAAGAGTCACACTGACATAATGGATACTGAGAAATGACTAGTGTAGACATTATGAAAGAATAGTTTTATGAATGACTGTCATGTGAAAGAGAAAATTGTCCGATTCTGAGCATTTGAAACACCATGAGAGTAGACCTAAAAAAATCTAACAAGGTTGCCCTGATTTAGCTAGCTACCATGGCTGGCATGTTAACGTTGATTACGATGATAACGTTGATAGGCTAGTAAATAAAAAGCTCATTGATAGCTTACAGTGCCTAGCAAGCAAGCTGTTCTACAATTTACACACTGAACCATAAATTGCCAGATTAATCAGTAATTCTATAATTAGCTTTAATAGCAGCTAGATATCTAGCTACCAACCTGCTCAAGAAAGGTAGCTGGCTCGCTGGCATGCAATCCATGTTACCGAACAAGGCTGGTTAGCTTGTTTATGTCAATTCTGGCCAGTAGGTAACAAGCACCCAATCTTATTTATATCTTACACTGCCTAGCCATCTGCCTATCAGAGTAAATGACATAAACCTTGCCAACAACACTTACGTTTTACTCAATTTCCTTTGAACAATATATTTTGTTAATTTTGAGCACAAAACCTGGTTTTCAAGGTACAAAAACCAGTATGCTGACTGGCATGTAAAAAATAGTGTTTAGATGGCTTGTGCATAGATATGGTTTCATTATGTGATGAAAAAGTACTTGATCTGCTTGACCCCAGGGTGATTGTATGACTTTACAAGCAAGAGAATGACAGTTAATAGGTTACAGTTAGAATTCATATATAATATTAACATCAAATGACTCATTATGCAAGCTATGTTTATTAAAGCATGCAATCTGAGTAATTGTACTCTATTTATTCAAGGCACAATCACACACTATTAATGACATCTAAAGTAACAGATGTTTATATGTACTGTATATTGCCTGGATGAATGTTAGTTCAAACTGTGATGAGCTGTTACATCTTTGCTTCAAAAAATAAATGAATTTATCTTTGATTTCTTTGGCTAGGCCTGACAAATGCAGTTAAGGTCTGCTTCTTACATGAGGATACACCATTTCACACCATGGTAAATGACAATTATGATGAGAAAGCTGGTAGGTAGAATTAGCTAGTGCTGACACATGAACTCTGTTCACACTTCAAACTAAAGCAATTTATATATGCCAGGTGCTATTCTTTGTAAAATTGGACATTTACTCAGAGAGGTTTTCACAAAATAAAATGATAGGAGTGGTGAAACGGAAAACTGCTGAATTGACAGGTCTCATTTTAATGGGATTGGGCAGATTAAAAAAACAATCCCTTATTTAACACTTTTATTGAATTACTATTCTGCATTTTTAGTGGCATGAAGGTGCTATAATGCACATATTTTGGAAAAATCATGAATGGGCAACTTCATCTTTATGTTTCTCATCAGCTCAGTGGAGTAAATTCAGACAATGCATGCCTTAAAATTAAGTCTTCTATGAACCTGTGACCAATAGTATATTCTCTGGGTGTCTGACAGCACACAAATGAATATGTACACAGTATGAATACTGACACTGTGATGATATCTGACATTGTTTGCATATCTAAAATATGTACTATAACCACTGTACTTAGCTTGGTCTGGTGTTATTGGTACACCCACTGTATGATTTAACACAGTTTGACATGTTCATTATATATTAATTGCTATGACAGTGTATTCAGTGCAGGCCCAAAAGTAAAAAAAAAAAATCTCTTGGACAGAAAAAAGTTCAAAACTTTAAAAATTTATTTGAATATTGTTAATAACAAATAGTGCTTGTTCCTATTATAGGTGCTGTGTTTACAAATAAGTGATAAGACTGACCTGCACGGTGGATCTTTTAGTTTCATCTGAGTTGTTTCTTTTCTGTTTTTGGTTCTGTGGTGTCTCAGCCCACACAACAGTATTACTGCTGGTTGACAGGTCACATTTTCAAGGAGAAGTCTGCCTATGAGAGATGGGAGGGTCTCTACTCACAGTGTCCTTGATGGCAAGCTTCTTCAATGAACTCTTGCTCATTTGTTAGGTAGTCTTTAGAGCAGCTGTATTGAAAATAAAATTGCAGTGACTTCTTTTTTCAGTATATTTACATATACTTCAGACCTGATGTTCAAGATGAGTCCTGTCAGACTGAATCAATGTCACCATTGCAAACGGCAGTATTTCTGCCTCATTTCCAAACAAAATGACAGAGGCCACACTCTCAATGTTCTATGTATTTAATATGTGCATAGTGTGGTGCATTGATACCTTCATTTTAGGGTGACAATTCTATGATGTGATAAACACATAATGTCAAGTTGAGTTTTCATAAAAATTCACTTTGAATTGTATTAAGCTCCATAGAAAGACAAAAATGGTTTATTATTTGCATAAAATGTCTTTGGAAGTAATGCATTCCTCATTTCTGCAGTTGAAATTTTATCCAACAGGATTGCTGTTGTGGTTTACACTTTCCTCCTGACGATACTATACTTTTTCTGTTTGTTTTCTTCTCATTTTGACTCAAAGGGTCTCTGTGGCAATTCATTTCAAAGGCAGAGATAACAATGACTGATTGATACAGCACAGACAGAGGCCAAGTGTCGGCACAAATGATTCAGACACAGCACTTAAATGCTAATACCCTTGCAAGCAGCTCCACGGCTGCTTTACTGTCTAAGATCTAGTGAAGATCTAGTGAGAGAAATACATCACAATCACAGTAAATTACTGTATATGAAACACACAAACGAATTCTGAAGGATCACATGTCCTAAAGAAGAGATGAGAAGAGATTTTGCTAGCAGTGTCATTGAACACCGAAATTACATATAATATGACAGCCATTTTTTTAATCCAAATTAGGAGGTCATCTTTTGATTTCAAAGCCCCATTAGGTGATCAGGTTATTATATTCCCTCTTGCATTGGGAACATGCATTAGGAGGAAAGTTATGGATTTTCATTTATCCTGGTTCTATATGTATGAAAAAAAATATTTTAAGACAAAATTAAACATACCATAGCAGGAGAGAGAACAGCACTTGGCTATTGTCAGAAAATTCTTGAAACTCAGTATCAATGGCATTGTGTTGCTCCAGCAGAAAAATACTACATGTTGTAACTGTCACTCTGTGGTATCACAGCTGTAGACATAGTCGCGGTGCTTGAAACTCAAGCTGTTTTGGCACCTCAGTATGTAGATATGGAGATGGTGACATTTAGCATGTCTGATGACCGGTCTGCAGATGCTCATAATTTTAATTAGATGCAAGATATTTGTCTTGACCATGTGTTCTCAGACATAAACACAATTAATTTTTATTGTGTTTAATATTGAATTTGAGATGGAAAAGTAAGAAAATATGTCTCCCAGGCTGTATTGGTTGTTTAATCATTTCTGCAAGAGATTCAATACCAGAGAGAGGTAATGAATATTAATGTATTGATGTAGATAACAGTAGCTCTTGGCAGTTTGTGACTTTTTAAATCTTAATTATTTTTGCTGTTGAAATGAGTTGCAGTTTATCATCCAGGTGAACTAAAGATGAATGGGCACAGCTTTTTACAATGAAACTTATTTTCAGTTCCTCTGACAGGTGTAACAGTGTAGACAGCTTAGATATTGAATTGATTTTCTATTCTGATGCGTATTGGTTCAATTTGAAGAGTGGGAATTATAGGTTGAAAGAGCCACAGCTGGTCAAGGGAACCCATAGTCAGGTGAAGGTTCACAAAGGAAGAGAAGCATAGAGACAGGGTCACATGGATCTAATGGTCAAAACTGAATGTAGCATTTTAACTTGGTTAACACAAGCAGCTTAAGGCTATTTTAAAGGGCTGTAGATGGTACTAAGCATCAGAGAAAATAATCACAGATGTCGATAATTTTTTTGTGTTAAAATATCAATTCACAAAAACACTAAGCTGAAAAATAACAACATGTATTAAGGTAGCCTTTTGAGCTAAAAAAAAAAAAACTTTGTAAACCTCAGCAACATTGTGAATGCGGATTGGCTGGTGCTAAGGTGATAAACCCTCTGAAAATGGGCATGTATCTGTTGAGAGGCTTGCACCATTGTCACAATACAGACACTGATTTATTGCAAAAGAAAAGGTACTCTCCTCCAAGAATTTGAAAGAAAAAAATTCACCCTTTCATAAATGGCTGTTGACAAGCAGATGAGGCTTACTGAGATTAAAGTTTTTGTCTTTTTAAAATGTTGAAGCTTCTGTCAGGGGAAATCACATATAATTGTTTTTATTTTATATATCTGGGTTGGGAATGTAATGGGAAAAGGCTTGTTTTTGCTTGACATTGACAACCGCTTTTTAATATCTTAACCTCTATGACAAAATGAAACCACAACTGCAACCACCAACCAATCATATTGTAACACCCAGTACTGTATATGCTGCAGGATGACTGGTTGCTGTGTAGATTTATTGCATCTACTGCTAATAAGTAGTAACACAAACCTTTTTGGCTCACTAAAGCTAAAAATAGTGAAACCATAATGCTTTGGAGCCAGGTTTATTAAAGATACACCATTGGATATTTGTATTTTTTGCTGCTTTGTGCAATGAAAGGGGTCAATACTAAAGGCCTTTTCTCATCTTGGAAGCCTGCTGTGAAGATCTATTCTAAATGATTGTTTACAAGAAAAGGTAATTCATTTCCTGACACTGCAAAATTCTTACCAGTTGGATTACTTCAGGGATCCCACATAGACCGCAGACTTGTTGACACAGATGTGTTTGATGGATTAAACATAAGCAAACAAAGGCCAGAGACTAATGGGACCCCCATGACAATATTACGATTTCACAGTGAAAGCAGAGCAGTGGAAAGTAAGGGTAAGGATGGGACTTACTGCAATGTTTTCTTGCCTAATGGACTTGAATGATACTGAACATGAGCCAATGGACATCTCAGAGGTGATTTGTACCTGTGGTACTGGGCATTCTGCCCTAAAAGGCAATGAAAACTGAAAAATTTGTTTATTTCACATTTACTTTGCATCAGAAATGAGAGCGAATATGGCAGTGTTGGAGATGGATAATCCAGATGAATATGGAATGCTTGCGCAGAAAACCATGAAAATCCTCCTGTAGTTTGAAACAATACATTGGTGGGAGGCTGCATTCTCTGTTCTTTCTGTTTTTAAAACAGCACATGAAGCAAACACAGTGTTACCGATGAGATGAGGGTTTTCCTCTCAAACTGCACAAAGGATCAATCAGCTATGCAAGAAATTGTCTGATTATTGTCAGAAAGCAGGACAGTTGTGAGTAAAGTGCAACAGGTTCCTGACATTTCAGACAGTGGTATGTGTCCAGACTACTACTACACTACTACAGATATTTTGCTCAGTAGTATTTTTTTCCAGTGTAAACAACTGTGTATTTACCAAATTAAATAGAGATATTTAACAGTTGCTAAAGCTCAAATTTATTTTAAGAAAACAATCTCAATTTCTTCTAACAAAATGATAATGCACCCTGTGAGCAACTTCTCACATTAGTAATGACTGCTTTCTTTTCTGACATGGAATCCCCAGCTGTAATATTGATTGAAACAAGCTGTGGTATAGGGGAAGCTGCCCCTGCCTGTCTCTGACAATGATTTCCTATCTCTCCTCAGCTCTGCTAAATGGTCTGTGCCAGCACTGCACAATAAACCACAGTTGGCCTGAGAACACACTGCAACAGAATTCTCTAACAGCAGTGTCCCATTAAAACATTGATTATTTTTTAGCAAGTGGGACCCATCCATTTTGGGGATTAAAATATACTTGAATCTACATTGTTCATAGGTTGTAATACTCAGGGCTGACCTTACAGTTGTTGACTATGTTTCCGCCAAGTAAAACTCAAAACCTTTTCATACAGCCCCTGATATGCTAATTGCTGTGTCTTGTGAATAATTACCCTTACGTTAGATTATGGTCACTAGCTAATGCTTTGTGAACATCTTGGCATGTTGAAGCCTCCTCATTACATTTGCAAGCTGATTCATTTGATGGATAATGTTATTTCCTTTTTTAAAATAGTAAAAAGGCTTGTTGTTAGGATAGCCTGTCACTTTAACTTACAGCTCCAGTTCTTGCCATCTCCATCATACTTTGTCTCCCCCTCCGTCTCCTATCTTCTTGCATGCAGAAGTGATGTTATGATGTTTATTTCAGCAAAAATCCTCATCTATGAACACTGTCATTGGCATGTCTTCTTTAAAACACTATAATGCTCTTCAGATGCAATATTCTGTATCTTTTGCTACATTATAAATTGTCAAAATGAACTATTACAGGGTGGGATTTCTGTGTAAATTTAACTCCAGTGTTAGCACCTTATCCTGTGAGCCAGATGGAAATTTCAATACTGGCTTAAATTAGCCCTGTATTGTTTTCAACAATAAACACAGAAGGAAAAGGGAAACCATAGGAAATGAATTCATCCAGATTAGGAGAAAAACATGGTAAAGTGTCCACACATTTACAATGGAGTAGTGTTGGGTAGCTTTTATTGTTTTTCCATGTAGTTTTGTGTTGTTTTGAAGGCTACATCTCAACCCCCCTACCTACATGTGATCTTTTGTCTCTCTTATGTGCAATTATGTATGTGGAACTTATATTTTAGAGTGTTATGCAACTAGGTATGTGGACTTTTACCTGCATTTATGTAATATGTGTTAGCATTATATTTTGAATGGTAGAGCTGTAAGTTGTACATATTGCTCTATAAGTATATGTTAATCTAGGCACACATTTGTGATCTGAGCACTGTTTTTAGTACTAGCCCTTGTTCATGTGTAATTAGTGGTGTCATGTTTATGCAGCTTTTCATGCCAGTGTATTAGACGCACTGAGTAAGTTGTTCTGGATTAGTGTCTGCCAAATGGCAATGCAGTGTAATGTAAAGCAATGAAGACAAATGTTCTCCAAGGACATTTTTTATTATTATCAAAATATCAATAGTGAACAAATTCAATTTCCATAACAAAAGTCAAAGGCACTGCAAAACTATGTATGGGATTTACTAACCAGTTGTCCTAGTTGAAATCTGCATTTAAGAGCTGTTTTTCAGGGCTAGTGAAAGCATGTGCCTCCTGATACATAAGCAGTTCTTGACATGCATATGAATAACTCAGATAAATGCTTTAAACTAGCAGGGGATTTTGCAAAATGGGTTAATTAATTAACTGGCCAATGATTTCAATCAATCATTTGTATCTACTGGACAATTCATAAACTGTTCATTTTGTCACAGTAGATGATTTAGATTATAGATCCTTCACTTACTTGTTGTTATGTTGCCCAACCTGATATTACCAGCTCATTTTTTAATATCTGCTTCTACCATGTAAATTATGATTAATTTATGCATTTTCTGTTAGCTGTTGTATTGTAAAGCAGAATGGACTGGAGTCCACATTCTCCTTAGATAGATTTCAATGCCTAAACATTTTCCATAGTAACCTTGATAAAGCCATTTGAAGTGTTTGGTAACTTGCTGTCCATTGTTCTCTATGATTTGTGTGACCAGCTACTATTAGAATAGGGTATTTCTATAGAGTTAATTATTGCATTACATACAGTAACTAATCTCAGTAAGTTGGCTCTTAACACACACTGACACTTCAGTAGCATATCACAAAACAAAATCTATAGTGAAGTACAACTGGTAAAATTGTCATTCATGTTTTCTGATCATGAGCAACAGTTGATGAGTCGAGCCTAAATTTTCTATGGAATGAAGAGCAATGAGTGATAACTTACAGCTTTTTAAGATTTTGAAGAAGTGTTCTAATTCATCCTACAGTTACTACAGACAAAAAGATTAGTGCAGTATAGATGTTTTTTGTCTTAAATGGACAAATAAACACTGCTTTAAATCAACACTCTGGTGCCACTGGAGCATCTGAAGCAGCATAGTGTTTTCAAATCAAAACACACCCCTGGTTGTGTAATGAAAACATATACTTTGCACCAACATTCCATTTTTCTCAGATTGACAGTAATTTGACAGTCATGTCCTTTCCACTGGCAGACCAGTGAAATATGCATGCAAAGAAAAAGTATCATAATCGTAACCTGTGCTTCCCTACAATTTAGCTATGGGGAACCATTACACTATCCGATACAGATTATAAACATCTATTGAGCATGGGATAATGGGCTTTTTTTCTGAGAGATGAGAGTGGAATCATTCTGCAATCTTTTTTGTGTTTTGCAGACTCCTGGTTGTCAGCAGGTATGTAATGTTTTTTGGTGTAATCATCAAAACTTTGGATGGGGTTATGTTTGACCCTCTCATGGACATTCACTGCAGTCATCCAATCTGGTAACCATGAATATACAATATAAATACATGTAATTAGGGAAAAACTGACATTACTTAAATGTGAGAAAAATCTAACATGGGTTCTTAAACCCATGACAAACCCAATTTGAAATAATAATTTCAATGATTTCATGTTATGATAATACTGTAGTTCATTAATAGCATCATTATTATTACTATTATTTATGCTACATGCACCCTACGTTCAACAGCTCTGCATTAGCTTTGACTAAAGGCAACACAAGAATTGTCATAGGAATCAATCAATGCCTTTAATTCCTACATTGTACAAACAAGCTCAATTAGTTAAAATGCCATTCATATCTCTGGGCACTTCCAGGCACTGAAACCTAGAACTAATTTAAAAGTCTACTGCACATACAAGCTTAATATGACAAAAGGCACTACTCTGTCATCATATGTAATCACCAAAAAACAATAAGAATGATCATTTTTCAGCTGTATCTTCTACATGGAGTCCTTGAATTATTTACCAATTACCAGCAATGTGAATGCAGAACATTTTAATGCTCATCATATTTGTATAAAATATCATCTCATATTTAGTTCTAGAGAAAAGTGTGTATGAAAAACACCCAACTTTGAAACAACTCTTGTTCGCATGGTGATAAATTCAAGCTCTTAAATAAGATGCTCGACCATGTAAATGTCCCGGAAAGTCCATATAAGGACATTCTGACCTCCAAGTTGCAAGTATATCTGATGCTGACGAAGGGGAAAAAAGGGAAATATATTCTCTGTTTCTAAGATGTAAACAATCCTGACAGAGGTAGATGCAAAAAATGTATTTCATACTGTAAGCAGTAGAGTGTCTAAAGCCTCAGTAAATCACTAGTTGAACTAAGCACCACTTTGATCCCCATTATCTAAATAAATTTTTTTGATCAAAAATTTGTCCTTATGTTGTTTTATGTCCTTATGTTGTTTTTTGTATACAGTGAATTTTGGATCCAACACATAAAAAGTATGTGGGAGTACTCTTTACAGATAAAAGCCAGGGGGTAAAAAGTGCACAGCTGCATGTAATTCATACATTGACTGAAGACGTTCCTCAAGTCAGTGTGAATCTGGATCATAACCATGTTCTCTGGTGCAATTCAGACTTTGAATCCCTTCATTGTCGTTCATCTGGTGGCAAATAAATGTATTGTTTCATGGCCCTGTTGTAGAGGGCACAGCGAACCAATGTAATCTTGCACACCTTCTCTGCTGTGTGCAAACACATCCACCAACATTTAGCACACTGATAGTGGACTCCATCACTGAGTGAGTGCAAGTAAGTGGTTGTATTCAATCTTCTGTGGTTTGACCAGCAGTATTATCAGACAGGATTTCTGAACAGAACACTATATAAAAAAGAATAGCACTGTTGAAGGTTGCTTAACCAAAACATTTGGTAATTTTCATTTCACCCTTTGAGCACATGTGCATTTACCTTATGTCTTTTGTTAGGTTAGGGTTAGGTTTGGGGTTAGAGTTTTTGTAGTCCCAGATAATAATGTGCAGAGTTATTTTTGTATCTTAGTTCATTTCCCTAAACCAATGAAACTGTGGTAAGTGATGAGTTCAATGTTTTCTTATAGGCACAGAATCAAATACTATCAGATACAGAGTCGCAAATTATAATATGGCAAGTAAGTTAATGACAATATAAGCCTACTGATTAGATAACTCAGTATGTTTTCGCTTATAGCAAATTGAATCATGTTTTTTGTATTTCAGTTACAAAGGATCATTTTGTTCACATATAAATTTGATAGCAACTTGTACAATTTTTTTCAG
Source organism: Megalops atlanticus (assembly GCA_019176425.1). Classification (NCBI taxonomy): domain Eukaryota; kingdom Metazoa; phylum Chordata; class Actinopteri; order Elopiformes; family Megalopidae; genus Megalops; species Megalops atlanticus. The sequence continues at coordinate 18,253,993 of CM032881.1, forward strand.
AATGGCAAAAAAAATGTATTGTTGAAATTTTTGTGCTTGTGTATATGGTAAGAGTGGTCTGAAGCAGACGTGAAACTCATTTGTGTATAGGAACCAATTCCAGGTAATAAGAAATTGATAAATTCCAAAATGTTCATCATTTTGATCATATGCAACTATACGCACAAAAACGTTTGTACACATGAATAGTGAATTTGGAGAAGCACACTAAAGAACTGATTACACTGTGTAACTCAATAAAGAAAAGGCTGAAGCTGAAGAAGGGGTTTGAATGCCACTTGTGTCAATTAAGGCACTTAACACAGCATCTGATATTGATGTGCCTGCCCCACAGATCAGGGGCTTGCATAAAGTTTTATCACTCTTCCCGGACAAGAAATGACATCTTCTCCCAAATATTAAGACAAAGATTTCTCATGTACAAGTACTGTATCTTTATAACCAAACTTCTGATCTTTTAGTCAAATAATTGGCAAAGAATGCATAATTTTGTTTTGGTTTTATATTATTTTGCAAGTAAAGAAATCTGTTGTGGTAGATGGAACTTCACCTGCAGGCACTGAAAGTAGATATCAAAGGTGGCAACTGAACACCCCTCCATAAAAGAGCAACCCATCAAGCCAACTTACATTCCTGGCTCCAGTAAATTTCCAATTCCCAGCAAACTACCACAGACAAGGATGAGTGAGTTTAAGTCCAATATTTACTTTAGAATTGTCTTTAATCAGGTAGCTCTGCCCAGCAGTGCATTTCAAGGTTCACCTACAAGTAGGTGTAAAATTAAAACAAAAATAAAAACCAAACACTCATACTGAGAGAGTTTTTTTCATGAGGCTTGTTAGAAAAAACAGGATTACAGAGTTAGCCAACTAACTTTAGTATGATGTTCCCAAAAGTCAGGCTTAATTCATTTCACAAAGCAAGCTGAAACTGTAGCTGAATACACCACTCTATTCCTCAGTAATAAACAAGGGATCTTGTTCAGCTGCAATTTTTCCTTTAAAACTTGTTCAAAATGTCATGACAGTATTGAACTGCGAACCCAGTATCATGTGTGAAGTTGAACTGTGAGCTGAGTACATTGTTCTATTCCCAATGGCTAGTTATTACACTTTCATTGTGATTACTTGACTCACTTACATAATTATGCAGAACTTTCATATGACCCATAACAGTGATGTCTGAAACAGGCACACATAATTAGCCTGATCATTCATGTTCATAGGTAACTATTAGATAACTTTCTCCTGAATTTACCTTTGTGAAATGGAAATAACCTGTATTCAATTAGCAGGCTATCTTTGTCTGGGTAACTGAAAAAGCTGAGCTTGCTTTGTTAAACAGGCCTCAGGAGTCTTTTATTTTCAATACCCCATACCAGTTATATTCCAAAAAAAGAAAACACATAACAAACACACAGTTGTTGCAGACAATGTTTTGCCAAGCAGCAGCCTTTCAACAACTACAGCAAGAATCCACAGAACAGCAAAACCCCATAAATTAAAAGCCCTTCATTAATGAGCTCAATTTATGCTCTCTTTATCTTGATGGAGTTCTGGCTGCATTCTTGTCAAGGTTGTGCTGTGTTAATCATTCAACAGAGGTGTGTTAGAGCCAGAACAATTAAGGAGAAATTGAAAGGGGACACTGGATAGTTGGATCGCATGAGGAAAACAGAAAGCAAAAATACAGGGTAGAGATGAAATAACACTCATGACAATGCTACATACAGTGTACAGCCCAGATATTAACTATAACTAAATAAAAGCACTGGCACAGGACCTGTAATATACTTACAAACAAAATGCAAACTACACCACACATAAAAAGTGAATTAATAAACAAGGCAAATGTAATGAGTAGCATGCTAACACAAAGCAGGCAACACACAGTAGCAATGTTTGATTGAATCATTGTTGCACAGAGCTGCTGTATAATTCATAATTCAGTGCAGGTAAATAGTGACAATAATTTTGAGAGTTATGAAGGTGCATTTCATGCCAGAATATCCTTAAATCTGAAGTGTGCAAGGAAGGTGTGAATGAATATGCATAATAACCACTTAGAATACAGCTCAGTGTAAAGTGAACTTCGTCGGTGGAAATTACAGCCACCAGGAATAATATCTGCTGTGGACCTGCCAGCTTCCAAAAGACAATCAAAGATATTAATCTTTTCATAACGATCATTTGAAGTTGATTTGGTGTTGTACTGCCTCATACATTGCTATATTGCTGCTGACATAACTGCTATTGCAGTAGAACATAACACATTCACATCCCTATTTTGATCATATTTACACCCAAAATTTGTGCAACTACTCCCCCTTCTAAAATCACATGGTCTGAGGTCACAGTATCAACATGTCAAACCATGGCAAAACCAAGTTCGCAAATTTGACCTTTCTGAGAGCAAAGGTAGTATCTGAATGATCATGGTGTTTTAAAGAAAACAGAAAAAAAAATATACATGTGTCAGTATGGCTATTGAAGCTGCCTCCCAGGCTCTCCTCCTCTTGCAATGAACATTGTAATTGCTTAATGAACCAACATGAGCAGAGCATCAACATAATACCTCAGGGAAAGGCACATAACCTTTTCCAAACAATATATATATATATATATATATATATATATATATATATATATATATATATATATATATATATATATATATATATATATTTATCTTTATAATGAAGACACCTGCAGAATGGATAGAATGAGAAAACATGATTGTTTAGTGGCTGTACTCTGTGGTTGTTAGGGGTGATTAATTGAGTCGTGGTCTTTCTTGCCCTGAAGGCCATGCAGAGTTCTAAGCATCAGCCTGCTGCTGTGATGTCTCTTGCACTTTGAAGTGCAGTTAGGACCACTACATGTAGCACAGCACTCCTGGGTCATGTTCAGCCTCAGCCTGACAATGTTCCATCTTGAGGTGCACATGTCAAAGCAAGCAGAATGTAAACTGTGCAGTATTAGACTTGCAGTACCATCTGTGCTATTGAACTGCATCATGCAGCATATTGCAATGAAGTGTCAGACAGTTGTGTCATCTCTGCTTGAAACAATCCTTTATCCTCCCCATAACAACACAGAGGAACGTGGGAGTTGATACCCTTCAGGAATTCTATGAAGAACTAGATTTGAGTGCTGCCAGCTCACTCTCAGAGCCGAGTGAGTCAGACACACTGAGGTGTATGAAAGATACTGAGAGTTATGAATACAGAGGAGAGAGAAAGGGAGTATTTTTCATGATTTACATTTGACTGGTATTCAAGAACAGTGAACAGGTGTGCCCTCCTTTCTCTTTGCTTTCTGTGCTGAAAGAGCAGAGGAGATTGAATGGTGTGTCTATGTCTATGAATCATATGTATAGGTCTAATTCCTTTAACTAGAGGCTGAGAGATGTCTGTGTGGAATCAGTTCATCAAGCAAAACTTGTTTATGAGTGGGGGGCAAGGTTTCAGAGGACTTAAAGGGCATAGAAGGGTTGGAATAACATTTTTCCCTAGCTACTTTCAATTTTTGTTGGGCAGAATCAGAGCCAGTTTTTGTTTGCTTGCTGAATGATCACGCATTTTTGTTCATTTGTGTATGTATGTGCGTGTGTGTGTGTGCGTGTGGTTGTGCATGTATGTGCTGACTGACACTGCCTTTGTCATAGTTTGAAGTGCTGGTCATTCAAGTGGCACTCCTAAATGAAAGGGTTAAGTACCAAAGACAAGGTCGGATATTTATTCTAACAAGGCTGAAAAATTATGAAATAAAATGCTCTTTTCCCTGCTGATTGTTCGGCATACATTTAATCTTTCATCAATAATGGAGGTCATTTTCAGCTTTTAGGAGGAAAATAAAACAATGAAATATTCTCAAAATAGGTAAATTATTCATGGAAAAACTGTATTCAGGTTTATAATGATGATGGATGTGAAAAAGAAGACCAGTCATTAATGGAAGCACCCTCTAATAGATTACTGAACACTTTACTCTCCTACCATGCATTGCAATTTAGACAGATGCCTTCCTGGACAGGGTATTGTACATAATTTCCCAAATAAGTGACCATTTAAAATATATTTGAGTTTTATCAATATAGCTGTGTTTTGTGTTAGCTTGTGCATAACTCGCGAATAAGATCTTATTTAAAGTCAGTAATGACTTCTGCTACACTTTTACAAACCTTCATGATGGTATAATTTTGTGATTTCAAGTAAGACGAGAGATAACCTTTTTGCAGTAAGGAAATGGAACCCAATTAAAAATTTAAAGAAGAAATAAGACATGGTCTTACCAGGCATCTGCGCAATGCAGGGAAGTGATTAGTCAGGACAGCTGTGTGGATGGCACACCATTCACCTCATTCTAATGCTGGTCACACTGTGACCTACACAGGCCAGCCATGTTATGTCTTCATTAATGCTGTTATTGAAGCAAACACTGATATATATTTCAACGGGACACATCCTCAGTGCCCTTTTTAATCTGTACTTGTGCATGCTGACATTTTTCCACAGTACATTTAAAGTTTATGATTAGGCCTGGAGCATTTCAGCATTTATTTTTGAAATATGTTCTACTCTTAAATGTGCTGACCAAAATATAAATTGATTGGTTTAGATGAACCCAGCAAGATCAACTCTAATGGAGAATAAGATCCTCTCACTGGAACAATTTGGAAACAGTGCAATGACACACAATTTAATATAGGAAATCAAATAAAAGCCCAGTCTGACGTTTACTCAGTTCAAATTGTGTGCCCTTTTATGGAAAAAGGTACAAGTCATAATCAGATTTTCCCAATGCAATTAAGTACACATCAAGAACCACCCGTGTTAATTAGAACAATAGTTTTCACCCTTGAATGCCAGTCTATGTGAAGTTACCTAGGTTAGGTATGTCTAAGGCTTTGTTTTTAGCAAGGGTGAATATCCATCTAAGTGTTACTGTGTAATCTGTAAAACCACTTTTAGTAATATAAACCATTTTAGTAATATAAACCACTTTTAGTAATATCAACCGGATACCATTCAGAATATTTAAGCAACATAGTCAGATTTCATAGTCTGCTTACAAACAAAATGTCAGCAGATAGGAATAAAACTTTGCTGGAAAACACCTAAGTGTCATAAATGAGTGTCTAAAAAGGAGATGCAACAGACACATTGACATTTCAGGGAGAATATAAATGTTTTTATTATTATTACCAAGTGCATTAGTAGTTAATTGGAAAATAATAAAGGTCAGAGCAAATACTTGCCAAACATGTTTTTTGGTCTTTTTTAATTCTACAAATGTACAATTTGCTATAGGAACATCAGAAGTGTGACCACTATGTTAAAGTTAAATGTTAAATAATAATTATTTATGCTTTTGATTTAGTATGACACATTTGTAATATCTTGAAATAATATTTCCACATTCTTTAGTAGAACTAAATTGTACACATCTTAAAAAACTGTCCTTTGGTGTATACACACAAAATGGTTAAGGGTCAAATGAAACTGATGGTTACAACTAGTTTAGATTTACTGTAAGATGAAAAACATTTTATACATAGCCACTAAGGCAGCGACCCTGAAACACAGAACAGAAAAAAATGAACTATAGACAGAGACAGAGCCACAAGACCAAGGAGAGAAAGCCACAGGACCAGGAAAACAGAGTTACAGATTCACTGATAAAAATATAAAATGTACATCATGTATAGGCTAATCTAAGTAGTCTGCATAACTGAAGGAGTGATGCTATGGTCTTCCTGAACAGGTGTGTAAGATACAGCTAACATAACAGCAGCTTCTCTTTAGATTAGAATATTTTCCCTCAGTAACCAAGATGAAAAAGTTGTCAATACTCTGATTTAAGATTATTCTAATTTAAGACCAGTTTGCTAAATGGACTGCTGTAAAGTTTTAATATTTTGAAAAGTAAGTAAACCCAGCATTCTGTCTGTTGTAGCAATATTTACAAAGAGAAAATGTAGCTCAGAGAGTACGTTCGGAGTATGTATTTGCTAAGAGAATGGAACACTTTTCATAAAACCCCTCCTTTATCTGAGGTAACTGCTTATTAGTGCTATGACACTTCCTTGGGCAGGAAATATAGGAAGGGTAAGAGCAAGAGCTTGTGAGCTGTTCACATATAAATAATGTAAAAAGGTAAAATTTATAACCATACCCCCATTGAAAAGGAATTATATTGTACATGGCACAAGGTAATTAACATTTGATGTCTGTACTTTTTCATTTTAAAAAAGGTTGCTACATACTCTGAGGTATACAGATCAAACACTTATTAAAATGCATGCGGCCAACAGCAATGAGGTGTTTGTAGTATATGTTTTGTTTTTTATCCGATGGATACAACCTTTTGTTCACTTTTTCAGTTTAATATTCTTCAGGCATGGTCAAACAAAGGGGTCTAATTCTGCCTGATGATTTCTGTTGAAAGAACTATAGAAATATCTGCACAGCTTTTAGAAGCATCAATGGGAATTTAAAATGTGGGGGTAAGGGTTACATATTTTAGCTCATCTCCAGCCACTCTTTTGCAGAAAAATTATGACCATGACAATTATGAGCCCAATTCTTACAGTGTAGCCAAAGAAAGCACCATGTCACCCCAAGGTATCTCTATTTTATCATTGTGAAAAGAACCCCATTGGTGTCTGATTTACATGGATCAATTCTCTAAGAACATTCCATCAAAAGATCATTGAATTTATTGTGAGCTAGCTTAATCATTGGCCAATTGCTGTGGTGAGGGCTCATCAATAGTTGCTTAAGGGCAGTCTGCAGACATGAAAAGAGATAATTGGAGACAAATTACTTCATTCAGCTGTCACATACATTATAGAGGAGGGGTTGGGTTCAGAAATTAAGTTAAAGACAAAATAGTTCTGTTGAAGGTTGTGACCATTTAAATTGATTTATACAGATTTAAAAAGGCAACAAAAACATTAATATTGTTGCCAGGTCTAGACAGATGTATACATGAACAGAAAGAGTATCTATGTCTGATTTCTGTTTACCATTGTCTATTGCCAAGGCCTCAAACAATTGAAAGATTGAAGAGTCACCTGCTTTATTGTCACTGGCTGTTTTCAGGAAGACATAAATGTTGATTTGATGTACTGTAACAGTCAACATGTCATATAGCTGACACCTTCAGGTACATTGCTGGTATAATAGTGGTACTATGAGAAATAATAACTTAATAGTTTATCTTTGACGTGTTTAGTTTACATTAGACTCTTGAAATGATGACACATCTTTGTAAAGGAGAGTGATGTCTGTACCACAACAATCTGTTTAATAGCAGTGGGGAATAAATTATTGTTTCATTATGTTGGTCATTTAGACTGATTGTCTTAATGTGGTCATTGGGGAGCAGCAAAGAGGGAAAATGTCTTATTACACTGTGGTGCTATTACACCGTTCAGAAGAAAGTAAAATACAACCCAAGGCATGTTAACATATTACGACATAAAGCTATCTCATTGTGAAGAAGGATGACACCTGGACTCAACCTTTTTTTTTTTCTCATATTATATATTGTATATCAACTACTAACCTTTTATCATTGTGTGTTTGCAAGTTTTTATCCCTCCTTCACCCCTTTTCTAGCCTCTACTCAAATACTTCCTGGGCACATGGGGGACAAGTGAATTGAAAAGTGCCAGGTCAACAGCCAAGACTAAATAATGCAGTTCCAGTAACCAGTGTCACACATTTGACTGTCAGCCACATAGACATTCCTCTATGACTGTTCATGCAATAAGCGAACTCCATGCACTGTCTTCCGTGATTTGTTTCTGTCTCTGTTCTACGGTATCATTGTCATGTAAATTACTGCCCGATATTGGTAGGTGTAAAATATGTCTTATGAATGACTTCTGAATGACTACTGTGTGACAGAGGGCTCTGTCCCAGGCTGCGAGCGGCACTTATACCCCAACACCAGCCGTACCAACTAGGATTACAGTGCTCAGTTGTTTGTGCTCTGTTCGTATACATTTTGCATACGCTCCACTACCGCACCCCTTTCACTAAAATAGTGTGTTAGCTTCGGGGGTGCACACCCAGAGCAAGCCGCAGGCTACCTGGGCGCATACACACAAACATTTCCAATCCGTATTCACTACCCAGCAGTCGTACACCCTAGCTAGCATCGCAAACACACCCCAAACACTTATACATGTGTGTTAACATTTTGATGGTACTTATCGTACGTTAGAGCGCTCTTTTTCTTGTCGCAATGTTCCGTCTTGTTAGTTGTCGCCGTCTCTCTCCGTCGTCGATGTTTGCTTGTTTGTTTGATGGTGTCGCAACGCAAGAATACTTCTGGAGCAGGGGAGGGAGCACCAAACAGAGGCACAGTAACGCGGGCTAGTTTATCTGTGCAGACCCGAGTTGCACATGTGTGGTGTGGCATGGGAACCATCTACACCACTGGCAAATAGGTTTCAATTGTAAATGTTGTGAATTGTGGAAACTACGGGGGAAATGCACAGTAAGGATTGTATAAATGGGCAGGAGGGATATGTATTTGTGATTGGGACTGTCATTCTAAGTTAATGTGAACCCTAGTGACGGTATATATTTCAAGGGAGCAGCTGGTCTGTTCCAGGGGGAGGGGCTTATGGTTGAAGGGGGGGGGGGTCAGTTGTTGAGGGGATGAGAGAGAAGGTACTGTACTGACAGAGTGTAGCTGTGAGAGTTATGAGTAGTTGTGGTTGGTTTTTTTCTTTGTTCTTTTTTTTGGTTTTGCTTTGTTCTTTTGTTTTGTACTTTGTGTAAATGGAAATACTGATCACACTGTACAATTTGACAGCCTTCTTTTTGATTTTTTGTTACACCTTGGTTGGGTTTGTGGACTTTGGCACTGTAAATAAAAACACCTTGCACTGAAGTGCTATCTGCGGCGGAGCCAGTTTATGTTTCTGGGGCAACCTGAACCCCTTTTACGGCCTATCTTTGCCACATTTTGGTGTCAGCAGTGGGATGGCCAGCCGCAAGACAGTGCATTCTGTGAGGAGGAGGACAGGCCTTCGGTCCCAGAAGGTGAAGCTGCTTGATTTGAAGGATGATGAGGCTTGGGATACAGTCAAGGAAGAGGAGGCCGAGTGGCAGGGGGCATGTCCGAAAACCAGCACCCCACAGCCAGGGCCTCCCAGCCAAGAAGCAGCCCCTGAGGCAGACATGATGATGCTGCTGAGGGACTTGCTTACCGTGCAGCAACGGCGGGAGGAAGGATTTCTGGAGGAGATCCAAGGCCTGGCAGCATCCATCCTCCAAGCGCCCCAACCACCCAGACCTGATGTGCCCCATCAACTTGACCACATCCCAGCGATGACGACGACGACAACAACATCGGAAAGTCCCCGATTGGCCCTCCCTACACCAACGCCACACCAACGCCCTGCTGCAACAGGTACCCAGCAAGACATCAGCCCTGCCCCATCGCCAGCCGAGAGGGTTTTCCGTAAGGAGCCGAAGATGCCTACCTACCAGCAGGGTGAGGACATCGAGAATTACCTTCTGCGGTTTGAGCGCATGGCCAGAACTTGGGCATGGCCAGAGTGGGAGTGGGCATGCAGCCTGGTGCCACTGCTGACGGGGAAGGCCCTGGAGGCGTACACGGCTATGGATGAGGAGAGGTCCAACTCCTATGAAGACTTGAAGGAAGTGTTGCTGGAGAAGTTTGACATCTCACCGGAGACCTACCGCCAGCGCTTCCGAGAGACCACCACACCGCCTGGAGAGACCCCCACCGAGACCTACAACCGCCTGAAGGGACTTTACCACCGCTGGATTTGGCCGGACCAGCGCACAAAGAAGGAGATCGGCGAGATGATCATCCTGGAGCAGCTGCTGCACGTCCTGCCCTACAATGTCAGAACCTGGGTCAGGGAGCATGAGCCGAACGACGGACTGACCGCTGCAAAACTGGCCCTGCAGTACTTGAACGCCCGCTGAAGAGGCCAGCAGCGACCCCAAGTAACCCCCAGAGCAACCCGAGACCCCAGGGACAATCAGGACAATAGAGGTAACCCTGTTGGGGTTGGGGGTGTAAGAGGGGGCAGCACTCGTAATATGAACACAGGGTTGGTATGTTTTTATGGTCAGCAACCGGGCCATAAGGCTTCTGTCTGCCCGGTGCGGAAACCTAAATTGACTGGGTTCTGTTATGTGCCAAGGGAGGGGGACAGTCCTGGTGGGGAGGGAGGACACACGGACATGAAATATGAAATTTTGGTAAATGGTCAATCAGTTCAGGCCCTTGTTGACACTGGTAGCTCCATGACCCTCATAAAACAGCACCTAGTCCCAGAGAGCAGTATAAATTATGGCAGTAAAGTAATTGTACAGTGTGTGCATGGAGACAAGAAAGCGTACCCTACAGTGGAGGTAATGGTAAATGTGAACACACAAGTGTACCTGTTAAATGCTGGAGTGGTCGAGGGACTGCCAACTGATATGGTCTTAGGGAGGGACTTGCCAGTGTTACCAGAATTATTGGCATTATCAAAGGGGGAAGGTGCATTGGATGTGCAGATTTCATGTCCTGTTATCATCAGGGCTCAAGCCAGAGCGGGTCTGCAACCCCTGCCAGACTTGTGTGATAGTCTGTGCCAGGGCGGGACCAAAGGGCCCAGAAAGCCACGCTGTCAGCGGCGTCTAGAAAAACAGTTGGGATCTCCGGTTGCTAAGACAGATGTGTCAGGGCTGGATGCTGGGGAGTGGGAGGTTCCGGAAAACATTGGGGCTTTACAACGGGCTGACCCGTCACTGAAACCATTATTGGAGAAGGCAGGCACGGGAGGGGGCAGCTCGGTGCATCAAGATGGGGAACGGGTTGTTGTGGAGAATGGTATTCTGTATGTTGAGGGGGAGAATGTCAAACGTTTGGTTGTGCCCACTGCATGCAGACCCCTGGTGCTCCACCTTGCACACACCATCCCTTGGACCGGACACCTAGCCCAGCAGAAAACGTACCTTAGGCTAAGTCCTCGGTTTTATTGGCCCTCCATGTATACTGACGTCCAGACATGTCCTGTGTGTCAGAAAACAGGTGCCGTGCGTAGGTCTGACAGAGCCAGATATCTCCACACCCTTTCAGCGTGTTGCGATGGACATCGTAGGACCCCTGGAGAAGAGCAGTGCTGGGTACAAGTACATCCTGGTCATCTGTGACTATGCCACTAGGTACCCAGAGGTCTTTCCGCTCCGCTCCATCGCTACCTCGAAGATCATCAGCGCCCTGGTCCAGCTGTTCTCCCGTGTCGGGTTCCCAGAGGAGATCCTGATGGACCAGGGGACTAACTTTACCTCACGCTTGATGCAGCAACTACATACTCTATTGTATGTTAGAGCGCTCTTTTTCTTGTCGCAGTGTTCCATCTTGTTAGTCATCGCCATCTCTCTCCATCGTCGATGTTTGCTTGTTTGTTTGATGGTGTCGCAACACAAGAATACTTCTGGAGCAGGGGAGGGAGTACCAAACAGAGGCGCAGTAACGCGGGCTAGTTTATCTGTCATTCTAAGTTAATGTGAACCCTAGTGACGGTGTATATTTCAAGGGAGCAGCTGGTCTGTTCCAGGGGGAGGGGCTTATGGTTGAAGGGGGGTCAGTTGTTGAGGGGGATGAGAGAGAAGGTACTGTACTGACAGAGTGTAGCTGTGAGAGTTATGAGTAGTTGTGGTTGGTTATTTTCTTTGTTCTTCTTTTGGTTTTGCTTTGTTCTTTTGTTTTGTGCTTTTTGTGTAGATGTAAATACTGATTGCACTGTACAATTTAACAGCATTCTTTTTGATTTTTTGTTACACCTTGGTTGGGTTTGTGGACTTTGGCACTGTAAATGAAACACCTTGCACTGAAGTGCTATCTGCGGCGGAGCCAGTTTGTGTTTCTGGGGCAACCTGAACCCCTTTTACAGCCTATCTTTGCCACATACTGATTGGCAGTAAAGTACATTAAGGAAAACTTCAACTATTACATGAGGATTAAAGAGGTTCCTTCAAGCAAGTTGAGGTCATTAACATTGCTGGGACAAGAAGTCAATTGACTGATTAGGAAGACTGACACAGTTGTAATATTGTTTCTATGAATTACCCATGCAATTCATAATAACAGGCAAATAGACCAAAACATTTGTATTCGCAGGAACATTTTTTTGCTGAAGTGTGATAACCTTGAATAGAGACTAACATAATAGAGATTGGCTTACAATTATTCTCATTTAATTTGCTTTTTGTAGGAGTAAACCACATTTTAGATTACATTATTTTATTTACATTAGAGTATGGCTACGTTCACAATTATGGTACACATTATATGTCAGGGGTCCTTGGATCCTGAGCTGTGGCCATTCATAATGTACATGAAGAGAGACTGGTACACTATACCAAGGCTTAATAATTAATTAAGTTGTCTTAATAATAATGAATAGATATAAATGAACAGATGTCAGGCTAGAGAATTCATTCTACTCACACCAGCTTTTGGGCTTTTAGGTCTACCCTTTTTGCCACATTGTGTTAAAAAAGAAAGAAAAAAAGGAAAATAAAATCAATAAAAAATAAAGTAGATATCTAAAGTATTGTAAAATATATAAAGTAAGAAGTCCTTGCCTTACAATCTTCAAAATGTACAAAGAAACAAAAATAACTTTTTATGGGCAACAACTCTGCTTTAAGTAGCTCCTAAACAGGGGAATTTTATGAAGGCATCTGTGTTCCCTACTATCTCACATTGGGAAACACATGGTCAACCAGTGGATAGGAGGTTGTCTGTGGTCTTAACAAATTACTTGCCAAGACCTCTAGCTAGCTACCTTACTAGAACAATTGTGTCAGCTCTTTCGGGGGAATGCTGTGCTTTTTCCATTTGCAACTGTATTTATACAATGAACCTGCTATTGATGTTCAGTAATGAATGGGTCTTTATGTGACCATGCTAGGTAGCTAGCATTTAAATTGTTGTTACTGTGACTGAACTGAGTGTTGCACAATCCATTAAAATGCAAAATGTTAAAACATAATGCATTATAATAGAATGAATGTAATTTGTGTTTATTTGCTTTATTAGCCAGTTACTGCATTTTCAGATAAATCAAGCTGGCTGTATTTATGGAAGAACCAATCCTCCCTTCCCAGCTGGGGCTGAGGACCACATTGTGAAGTTAAAAAAAGTCAAGTAACTTGCACGGCATAGTGAGACAACTGACACCTAAGGAGGAAAGTGTTGCCAGACACCTGGAGAATTTACTAGCTAGCAAAAATATTGCCACAGCTTTTGGAGATATTTCACTACATACCCCAACACTAGCTACAAGCTACATGGTCATGATTCAGCACCATGTATTCAGCATAACTGGACTGCAGGTCTTTGGAGATAATTCATAATTTCATAATTTGCCACTTTATCCAACTGAAAGTGCTGGAAACACTGTCTGTCAACACAATAAGCTCTAAACAAGGCTGGTGGTTCATTTCTGTCTCGTTTTCAAGCTCTGTGTCTTGACCATTTCTGCCACCTTTGTTACTGCCAGAGACAGGACATAGTTGCATTTTGCTCTCCAGACCTTTATCTACCTAGGCAGGTAACTGGCAAAGTGGTTGGTGACACTTTCCGACTGTTCCAACTGTGTCAGCTATCTCACATTAACCTAGTCCTATTGTCAAGCTAGCTTCCGTTTAAGGGAATGACATTGTCAAATAGATATCTCAATTGTCATGTTAATCACCCCTTTCAAATGATAGGGGTAGTCTATAGTGCAATGCATTCCAACAAAATCATTTCCTTTTGTATTCAATAATTAGCCTTGTTATTGTTTTCAGAGAAAACCGATTCACTAACTCCACATTGTAGCCTACTTACAAGTTACACTGCGATTTGTTCTCATAAAACACCATATGACAGGGGTTAAACTCAGTTCTCTATGTTTATTTTAATTGGACATTGTCTGTCTAGTTACCGACAGTATTGTTACACATGAAGACTACTGAAGTGCATGACATATTCTGCATGTTCCGGCATGGAAGGGTTGCAGTGTGTCAAGTCTTAATATGCATATCATGGAAAGCAATGAGACACACTCTCATTTTGAGCAACAAGCCCACATATCCAGCTGTGTAAATGGATAAGATTGTAAAGAACTGTAACCTATGAAAGTCGCTCTGGGTAAGAGTGTCTGCTAAACAATGTAATGTAATGAATCATTCTGGCGACCTCCACCCCAAATGCTGTCGGGGAAGTGAGGATTTAATAAAAATTCAATGGTCTGAACCCAGTGCTCTTAGAAATTAACGCCCTTGTTTATCGTCCGGCACTCTGAATACACAAATGACGCTAATTACTAAAACTCCTCACTTAACCAACATGTAAAATAATAATAAAAATGATGTAATAATTATTATCAAAGATTTTAATTATCAATTAAATCACGGAATTTGTTGATAGGAGATGAGCAGTCTGGTGCATCAACCTTTGCCAGAAATATACAGTCACAACTGGAATAAATTACAAAAGTTTATTAAGCAGTTACACTAAGACAAGACAAGATTCAAAGTCTGGGCTACAGACCTGGTCCACTACCTTAACAGACACTAAATTACATAAAGACATTAACAAAACAAGAACATGAATGGATCACAGAATGGGTGAATGAATGCATGCAGAGAAAATTACCCAAGCCAATTGTTTACCTCTCCCAAGGAAGAACACAGGAGCCACTCACGATAGCAGCAAAACTCCAAAAGGAAAAAAAAAGAAAAAAGTTGCAGGATAAACTGAGCCATGGACTGGATGACTGAACAGATGACTGAGCGTCTATCTGAGCTGGCTGAGCATAAGACTGAGCAGAGGCAAAAACTGAGCAAAGGCAAAAAACTGAGCAAAGGCAAAACTGAGCAGAGTCAAATAACTGAGCAAGGAGGCCTGTTCTAGGCCTAACTTAAGAAGAAGCTCTCTCCACCTCCCTGACCCACGCATGATTAATTTTATGGTTGGGGAGTGCCTGGAAGTTTCTCCAGGACTTAATTTTGTCCTTTCGATCCAAACATCTGGAAATACCAGATATATTTTCAAGATTCTCGTCTTTACATTCAGCTCTTCATGAGCATCGCAATGACACCAAACATTAATAGGCATGGGTTGAGAGGAGAGAGTTGGCTGAGAGGAACTGGTAAAATGGTGGTTTTGTTGCTATATTGAGAAATACATGTGTTATCACACAACATTGGGTTTTCCACATTTTTCCATGACATGAGAGTACAATTACTGTGGGGTATAAAAGGGTAAGTGATCTGAACGTATAGGTACACACAAAGAAACACACACACATACACACACACACACACACACACACACACACACACACACACACACACACGCTGATTGTGCTCAGGAAGGGGAGAAGGGGGGAGAGAAGGCAACCCCTGCAGTTGTGGTCTATCAGGATGTTACAGTTTAAGTAACTTAGATTGCCTAAAAAGGCAGAGTTCTTTGAGATTATATTAGAAGTATTTGGCGCCTAAACCTCTTTCAGATTAAACCAAACATGACTGTAACCACCGTTTAGCCAAGGATTCCACATCTGAGGGGCAGATTCATGCTTAATAACAAACAAAGCGGGCGTATCACGCCCTACTTCTGCTTTTATCTGGCAAAATCAAATGTGAATCCAAACAGTCAATCATTAGTTTGAGGTTTTAAGTATCTGACTAGGTTTTAGGTGACTTCTTGCAATCTTAAAGTGATGGCTGCTTATTTTAAGTAGGTATGTGTATTTGTTGACTTATCTTATCTGTGCTTGTTTTGGTCCTGAGTAGGGAAAGGAATCTTAAGAACCCAGACCAGGGAAAATAACCATAAAATGCATGGTACTCTCCCGACAATGCACATCTCCCACATAGGAGCTTAAGCAGCTCATGTCTGAGTGTGCTTATTACTAACTGAGATGGACAATTCTCCATTGAAGAGATTAAGCAGGGTTTACCCTGAATTACGGTCTGATTTTTTTTTTCTTGCATCAAACTCAAATTTCATTGCTTACAATTAAAGTTAATTTTTTTCAAAGCAGTTAATGAAAGAGAACATTCTTGAATGTACGTCTATACCATTCATATCAAACCAGCACGGAGAAAATTCTTACGTGGAGTAGAATACAGCAAAGCATCACAGTTATTATCCAATGGATCTTGAAGTGTGGTTGCTCAATTTTTACCTGATAACAGGACAGAGGATCTAAAGGCCATGGCAGCAGGGAAAGGACAGTGGTTAACTGGAAACAGGATATTGGATAGTGTTTTCCAAGCAAATGTTATCTTATGTATTACCATTACCTTTTGGAATATTGGCTTATTTTAAATAATTGCATCATTAAAAGTATAGACACCACCCACATTTTTGGTTTTCTCACCCATCATGTCACCAACATTCTGCAGATGAACATAATTTTGGAGCAACGCACTTTATTGTAAATGAGCTAAAATATCAAAACTCTTTAGTGAATACACAGGAACTGATAAACAGGACTGAAGTGGCTCATCAATACATTCATAAAAGAATTTCAATCTGGCAATGTTTCTTCAGATTTACTGACTGTGCCAGGCATTGTCTATGACTCACTATGAGTATAGCCTATCAAACTGGATAGCTTATTGTTCTTGCAAAGGAAATGTTAAAAGTATGATTTAACTGACATGCCATTCAAACATAACAGTATTAAAATACATTATAACAAAATAAATACCTTTTGTATTTGTAAATGTGGCCTTGGGCTCTTAGTAGATGGTTATAAATGCAATATTTAGACTGATAGCAATTGCCAGACTACACCACCTAAGGACTTGCAACTTAATCTGATACCACCAAACCAATAACAGGCTTAAAGAGGCTCCCCAGTACACAAGTAAGTTTTCTAATAAATGACAGAGATGTTGGATGGGCAATTTTATTGATAAATATTGAATTAAAAGCCTACGCCTACAGCCTATGCGTATTCTCCCCTTGACTTAAGTCTATGATTTGCACGCAATGAAGGCAGTCGTGCGCTTCAGGCGGAGCAATCCCAAAATCTGGACGTTTCTTATGTAAACGCCATTTACGTGTATTCTGCCCTTGACTTACGCACTTTTCAGCTACGCACTTCTGAGGGCTGTAGTAAGTCAAGCGCCACTACATGGCGAAACACCATATTGCCTTTTAAGTCGACGGTAGGCCTACTTTTAACATTATTATACATGTACAAATAAAGTTCAAAATTTATGATATTTGTGTGTCATTTTTAAACTACAATAACATTTCTTGTAACCCTATATTACATTGTTGAACAGAAAAAAAAATGTTTTACATCACATGGTGTTGTGAACAAGCCTGGTAAATAATGAAACAGTGATTTAACATTAAAAATGTAGCAAATGCTAACTGAAAACTATGAGAAGTTTAATAACATGATGAACCATGTAACGTAGCGTAACGCGCGCTCCATAGCATAAAAAATAAGTTACGTGCAAAAGGGTTAATGAATTTCCACACGTCAAACATGTCTTTATACATAGGTCCAGCACATGTGTCATTTGGTATATTTCCTTTATTTTTGGGTTTGTGTCATATATAGAAACAAATGTTTACCTTTGAGGCAATTCGTAATATAGCTCTCCCTTTGCATTTATTTTCAAAATCAGAGTCTGGTTTATGGTTTGAATGGAATCAATGACATTCACATGTTAAACGCGTAAGTCCACGTTCCACGTTTTCCCGACAGCCAAAATAAGTGAGGTTGTGACTCAGTCTACTTCTATTTTAAATAAATCATGCCTCTTACATGAGCCTGTCTTCATTCTGAAGTTAAGTGCTGTGGGCGTGATCAGAGCGCATAGGGGAGAATACACGTAACTGAAATGCACGTAACTGGAGGCGTGCAAAAAAGGACTTACGCGCGAATGGAAGAATACCCCCCTAAGTGCCTAGAATCACACACAACCCTACACACACAGCAAA
This sequence comes from Megalops atlanticus, assembly GCA_019176425.1. Lineage (NCBI taxonomy): Eukaryota > Metazoa > Chordata > Actinopteri > Elopiformes > Megalopidae > Megalops > Megalops atlanticus. Next base: position 18,271,998 of record CM032881.1, read on the forward strand.
ACAGGCAAAACCAAAACAGCAAAAACAAGCTAAACAGAAACAGCAAAACCAGATAAACGAAACAGGTCACATAAGGCAAAACAGCAGTGGCAAACTCCTGCAAATACAAACACAATCACAGTTACAACCAACGCAGTTACAATGAGTTCTCATACCTTCTCTAACTTTGCAGGTTGTAAACTACGTGCAGTGTAATTCAAGGGAAAGGGCATCATGCTCCCTACCTGCAGGCTGCAGCAAATGCCCACACACACAATGTAAATCTGTTGTTCTCAGTCTATAAAACAGTAAAATGCATTGAACAAACAGCCCAAACCATATTCGGCAGTGTAAAAATGGAGACACAATCATATCTACTGTCTATCCCAGGCAGTGACTCCTACCAGGTGCAAAACAAGGAAATGGCAGCGCACGTAACTTTCCGCAGCAAGGCAGTCTCTAGGGAGGACTGAGTGAATCAACCAGGAATGAGTGTACTGCTTAGGGACGCTACCTTGCTTATTTAAATATGCTGCCGTTCAATCAGCTGATTGTGTGTTGGCCAGGAAGTAAATACGGTGGCTGGGAAGGCACAAGTAACCCAGACAGAAGTCAAAGCCTAATTCTGGCCGGTTACACAAAAAAGACTTTTTTGCATTTTCAGGGGACAGTAAGTTGGTATACAGAAGGGTAAAATCTATCTTCTCTAGACAGTTATATGTTATATTGATTTACATCCTAGAAGGTCTCAAGAATCAAGGTATGCTGTAGGTCTAATGACTGTTTGACATGCTGGAGCATGAGCAGCATACCTAGAGAAGTTACAGTGCGACTGACACTAGAAACAGTTATGGAAGTTGTTTGTTTTGGTTACTGTATCTGCTCTGTTGGTGGTGATCCAGACTTTAGATGTATATCTGCGTACACAATTCTTAAGTGTTCTGTGGAGTGTTATGCACCTCTGTTACTATTAAGCGCATTCAGTCATGGCCTTCTTAAGCTCCTCTGTGTAAGATGCATGCTTGTGAGTTGAGTTTGCTAAAATGAGGGCGTGTTGCTGGAAATGAATGGGTGTCTCATTATTTTCCAAGATACACATATTCTGACTTGACACCCAGTCTCTTTTCTCTCTGTAATACTTCCATGGAAAAAAGAAGTTGAATTAATTCAGCCCTGCATAATTAGTCTATGAATGAAATGTCGAACATTTACTGTCCTTAAACATGGCATAACATTCTCTCTTTTATCTGAAACTTGGAGACTGCAAAACACATTCATTAATGAACCTTTGACTCAGCTGATGTGAGAAATTAATTTGGCCACTCTAACATTCTCATTAGTCATATGCGCACACAGACATGTGCATAAACACCTAAAAATAATGTCCCCTATCATTTGGCAATTTGTTCTTACAGAACACTAAGTGCCCTGTTCCTGAGGTTAATAAGTGGTAAAGACTCATTAACTGAGATTATTAAGTGGTAACAATCCAGTGAATACAAAAGGAAGCAATTTTACTGTAAAATATTACACTATAACAAGGTAATTTTAAAGAGGAGAGTGGTGTGATGACTCAGTTGTCTAATTCAAAACAACCTTCCCTACAATTTAAACTAGCTAGCTCCAGACGATGCAGTGCTGTGAAAAAGCTGACACCGTTGAAATATTTCTAAAGTACTAAAAAGGCTCATCCAGAACTGCTTTATTTTCTTGGAGGTATCTGCATAGCTTGAATAATTAAAGTGAACATTTTGTGGCTGTGTTCTGCAATGAGGACTAATAACTCTGTGAGAAAATACATAGACCACCAGGCTTTGAGCAGGAAGGTCATAGTTTTCCATGGCGGTTTAAATTTATTTAGAGCATGCAACTTTGTACCACACATTTGAAGTCATATGCAGCTGCGTAAGTTATTTTTGAATCCCCACACGCTCAGCACCCTTAACCCTTTTGCACGTGACTTATTTTATTTTATTTTATGTAGCGTGCATGTTACGTTACATGGTTTGTTATGTTTTCATTAGTGTTATTAAGCTTCTCATATTTTAACTGCTGCATTTGCTATACTTTTTAATGTTGAATCACTGTTTCCTCAAAGCCAATATTAGCTAGAATTTTTCCAACCTAGTGTTCTAATCACACCGTATGTGCAAAACGGCTAATCACACCAGTGTGACTTTACACATGAAAGGGTGAAATGAGAATTGGCCCCTTAATGAATATGAGGTTTGTCAGAGTTTTTCTCTCTTTGCTTTTTGGTCATGCTCATAGGTTCATTCATCATTTGTTGTAATTGGAATTTTGGCATGATTGCTTTCAGTTTCAGGCTAGTTCCTTTGTTTTAGTTTCATAGAGGCAGTTATGAATTCCAACACTTTTCAGAACATTTTGGCCAAAGGCCCTCTGCCAAGAAACTCAAACTTGGACGTTGATAGGCAGTGTTGTGCATGAACGCGTTAAAAGAGCGCGTTCATTGAACGTGCTCATTTTTTCGGTGAACGGTGAACTTGAATGTATCCGTTTGCAACTAAAGAACGTGAATTTCAGGTTTGCGCTAGATTCTGAATCCTTGGGTTTGTTAAAGTTACTGCTTGATGAATAAACACAGACGGCATTATTCCATACTTGAGACTTTTTCATTAGTGCAACTCATCAGATAGACAGCTCGACAGCTCGCAACCAACTGCCCATGTCCCGTGTAACAATCACTGCGCATGTATTCGTACACATAAAATAGTCCCTGGAGCAGCTCATTTAAAAAATGGAAGAAATGAACTGGGACTGTGAACTTGTTCAAAATTCAGAATCGTGAACTATGAACGTGAATTTGTTCATTTTAATCTGTGTGAACTGAACTTTGAGCTAGCTCTTCTGACATGTGAACTTGCACAACACTGTTGATAGGAACAAAGTCTAGAGATTAAGATGACCACTTTGGGACATTTGTTTTGTCATCAGTTAACCATTTCTTTGTTGACTTGGAGTTGGGGGGGGTACTAGTTTATATCAAATTAAACTTTCATTAAGCAAACGTGGGTGTGCTTAATATGTTCCCTTCACATCTTTGATTGCTAAGCTACTAAAAGAGCTAACATTCCCACCATCAGATTCTATCCTAAGGGTCAGACCCACCAGGCTGTGTATTCTGCTACACCACCAAAATGCCTGATTTATTAGTTGACAGATTGAATCAGGTGTGCTAGTACTTGAGTAGACATAATATATGGAATAGTTGGATAAACTGTTAAATGAATCAAGTGCAGGAAAAAGAGTGAATATAACAATTAGTGTTTTAATTTAGAAGCTTATCAAGTTACAATTCAATTCCAATCACTTCATCCTAAATCATACCTTCAGGGCAATTACTCATCAGGTAATATTATTTTGAATTCCTGACTAAAGAATGTCAAGTTTTAGATTTGAGGATTAGTATGTTGCTGTGATATATTATATTGTACCCAGTCTCAAATGCTAACTTATGAATTGGCCCCCAAAATGAACATATTGAGCTACAGGCAGCTCAACTGAATGCAAGGAACTTAAACCAATGAGGAAAGCATGTATCTTGGATAGTTTGCTAGCTAACTACAAAAACGCTTTTCTTTCCATTCTCTTTTAATACTGTGGTGTTTTTCCCCTTGTAATTATGAATTGTATTGTCATAATAATTACATACTTTTCATATCTCTTCCATGTACATATCAACCTTAGATGACCTTTCAATCTTTGTAAATATTAAAGTAAACCAATGCTAGAAAACAGTGTCTGAACAGCGGAGAGTATAATCTGGATGCTAGCTTTTTCAGAATGTAATAGGTAATTGAGTTGGGGAAACAATATTAGGGAAGAACATTGAGAAATGGTTTACCTTTTGCAAGGTGTGCATGTGTTTGATTGGAATATACAATTACCGTGCAAGGGCTTCATGGTAAAGTGAATGTCTCTTAGTTCATCACTGAAATTTTTGTTGTGTCATGTTTTTGTCTGTGAAAATGAAAAGACATTTAGTTACGTTTTTTCAAGCCATTGAACACTGCTCTATTTTTGTTGTTTACTGATGTTTTGAGCTCCTGCACAGTTTCAGGCAGATTACCCAGTATCTGTAATAGCTATCCACGCATGTCTTATATAATTTTATTCAGAACTAATTTCTATACTGGTAAATGCCATGAGGAATTTGATATGTCCTTTTATATGAGGTAAAAGAACTTTTGCTTTTGGAAAAAAAAAAGTGTTTACATGAATGCTCTTTCAAAAGCAAATGTGTCAACTCAGGTATCTCTACAGAAGCTGACAGTATAGATTGTCCAGATTGTATACATATAAAAACTTTGCCAGAGGGACATTCCATTGCTTGGCAGTGATATTGAATCCCTAAAAAAACAACAATACATATGTATGAGTCATTTCAATAAAATAGATGCAAAAATAAATGAGTTTATATTTCAGTTATATTACAGATAAAAAGAAAAAATGGTTTCAACAATCATTGAATTTGTTGTCTTGTGGTAAAGTGAGCTGTAAATGAAGACAGGTTTTGCACCACAATTGTGAGACAATTTTACGTTTTCTGATGACATATTCGACCCACTGAATGTGACAAGCGTTATGTACACAGCAAAACAAACTGTAAGGTTTTAAATTATTCACTGGAGAATGAAATAAGCTCATACTGAAGTAAATGAGAACTGTTGGTGATACAGAAATATAAGCAGACTTTACACCACTATTGTGGAGACAATGTTACATTTTCTGATAAGATATTCAAAAAACTGAAAGTGAAAAATCTTCTGTACTTGGCAAAACAAATAGAAAGCTTGATGTCACTTGATACTTTGTGACCTGAGGATGCCAATTTGTTTAGCTCAGCCATTTGAATTCAGCTCTTGTCTTTGGATTCACAGTTGCCTCCACAAGGCACTTGTTTCACAGCCTTTGGTGACAATATAGACACACAGGGATTGAAATCCACTGCTAGGGATTTCTAGCCAAATGATTCACAGAAAACAACAAAACAAACAAACAAAACATTTGCATTTGCTTCCTTGGTCAAATAAAGCAACAGTAAGCTCAGTAGCACTGCAAACACACCCAAACCAAATTAGCCCTAACTACTAGCTATCCCATGCTGGCCTTATTACAGGCCTAATGAAGGCAATGAGCCACACTTGGACCGATTAGCAATTAGCCTCGTGTGTATCAGTCTTTGAGGTGGCTGCTGTCCCAGGTCATGAAGCCTGTCAGAGACCTGTCAGACAGCCCTCTTTACCCCTGCTTCTCCCTTCCAGTGTCATAGATATTTATTAAAAAATAAATTTAGTAAAATGTGTAGGACGCATTATCGAGCAAGGACATTTTTTTCTTACTTATGCAGGGGTAGGAATGAATATGGAAAGTATATATATAAATAGAGACCTGGCTAAAATGTTGGTTACTCCTGGCTCTGAATTTATACTCAGTGAACAACAGCATACTGGGAAGAAATCCTACACTGAAATCCTCCCCCATAATTTTGTAGCAAATGAAGCTGATGTAATGTGTGTTTCAATATGCAGTCAGGGAGCCAATTTACAGTTTAATGAGGAAAATATTCTAGGCCACAAAGGCCTGGGGACAAGAATTATGATGAACTTTTGGCCTTAATGAAGAGTCAATTAAAACCAAAATGCACAGTAGTAAAAATCCAAAGCTCAGTTTTGTAAGCAATGTCCTGAGGAAATAGTGACAGTGCATGTTGCTGAAGCTACTGTAGCTCAAGACTGCAAATCGATTAGCCTGTAAGGACTGAGCCACCTGCTGTTGCCTGAGTCGGCATGTTGTTGCTGAAAAGCACTTAATATTTTTCAGGCAATGGAGTCAGCCAGTAAAAAAAAACAAAAAAAAAAAACATATGAGAGCTTCAATCAAGGCTTTCTTCTGTGTGGAGCAGTAGTTACCCATATTAGGCAGAGGATGCTTCTTCTCTATTCATCTGAGAGGGACTTGACACAGTCTTGTAATGCTCCATTTTATAATGTTGGTGTTGCTTTATTGTACCATATTGCGGGTGGCTCTGAAAGAGTTTATATTTAGAACCTTTCTGCAGTGGAGAATAACATCATTGATGTTATTTTGGATTGATGTCATTTGATGGATCTGTAGGTTTCTTTAAAGAATTACCTCAATAAGCTGACCTCAGTGCCCTACTAAGTGGTGACCACAAGTTTTATGGATTAAAGCTACCTGTACTGTACAGCAACATTTAGAAAATCACTAATGTGTTGTACCATTCTTCTTTGATTTTTTCTGCTTTGACAGCATAATACACAGAATTAATTAATCTAGAAAGGCCTAAATAATTTTTATAACAATGCCAAACAAATCTAGATTTGTAATTTAATGTGTGCTTTAATGTCAAGTTCTTTTTCTTCCACAGGTATAATAATTTAATTGAGATAAACAGATTCCCAGTCACTGTACTACACATAAGTACGGTGTTCATCTTGTTATCGTATAATGTTATATTGCCATATATAATGTGAGCTTTTGCCACATACTAAGACTCACCTCTTCAGGCTATACCTGAACACCTCTATCCAATTGTGATGTTTTGTTCCTCTTATGTACAATCATCTATATGGAGGTTTATTTTGGGGTTTTATGTAAGCGGGTTTTATTTTGAGATTTACTTGAATGGTTGTGGCATGTTTTATATCAACATAGTCATATATATTGCTTTGTACTTGCCAATCTAGGCACACATTTGTGATCTTAGCATTATGCCACTTGATGTCACTTGATTAGATGCACTGGGTAAGTTGCTCTGGATGACAGCGTCTGCTAAATGACAATATAGTAATGTAATGCCAGCAAACAGACAATAAGCAAGGTAAAATGCCCTGTCATAATGTAGTGGCCTAGTGAGTCTATTTTGACATAGCCTTTCAGCCCATGGCAATTTTGTTGTCATAAAGTGAATAATATTTTTTATAAATCATTTATTCTAAGCTTGTATAACCCCTTATGAACTCACCCCAGCAATCCTGTAAGGATATGGTACAAGAATGTGATCCTGGTGGTGCCATCTGATTGCACATATCATGGTGTCCATCTCAGGGAACGTCTGACAGCATTGTCATCTTCGTCCCATACAGAATCATAAAGGATGGTGTTTCACCATTCTGGGGAAGAGCTGGCTTTTCCCCTTAACACAAACAGCTACTAGCATGGAATGGCAAGCCATAGTGGCAAACTGTGGCAAACTGACACTGTAAGTAGGTTCTGGGGTCATGGCTAAAGGAGAGCTTATTCATCATAGATGTCATGCCTTTGCATCTTGGTGTGGTGTAATACAGGCAGTCCTCCTGAGTGTTCTGCAGTAGTCACAAGCTACACTTAAAGGTTTCTTGTAGGCTGTTTCAGGGATCAACCCACAATGGAGGGGTCCTCTGGGTACACAGTATTCCAAGCAGTATTCCAATGACTTGTCACCGCAGTCAATGAATTCCTGTGGTAAAAAGGAAGTGATACTGATGGAAAAGCTGCGCATGTACAGTAGACAGGTGTGATGGAGATCCAAGCAAGGGATCTGCTGAAGAGATTTTGGTGCAGCCAGTGATCAGTGTTTTGGTAGGGAACTGTGTGAGAGCTCTCACACTGATGACCACTTTCAACATGAGTTGGGTTTGTGGGAAACAAATGTAACACATTGGTGAATATATCTGTACAAACGAATGGCTTCAGTGTTGTTGGTATAATGATGAAAATAGGCAGAGTATATGTGTGGAACTGTAGTTAAAGTAGCAGGATTAAAAGCTGAGGTTTGTAGGTTGAAATCTTAAGGGGAACATTGTCATTTAACAGTTATGCAAGATACAGTACTTCACATTAAAAAACAAATTGAATGTAAGCATAGTTTGCATGTTATGTTTCAGATTCTTTGCATGCTTTTTGAAACAATACACAGTGGTATCGCATACTGCAGTGGGCTGCAGATATATCAGCGATAACATTTTTTTGGATTTAATTCTGCTTTTGTGTGCATGTGTATTTGCATGTGTGTGTGCCTATATGTGTCCTGTCCAGAGGATTCTGTCCTCCTTCAGGAAGAAAACAGTGCCTTGGACACAGAGCAGTAATGAATGACGTGGGCAGCACAGATGGGATATTAGGAGTTGAAGTGCAGACAATAACGCTGTCTCCGCGAGCTTGTTTTGGTTGTTTTCCCCAATTAGCCAAGGCTGGTGGCAAGGTCTCCTGTAGACTTGCCTGGTCATATGGTGTCAACAGAAAAACGTGTCTTTTAAAGAGCCCAGTGAGAACAGGGTGTGACGGCCGGTGTTGACCTCTGCATGGCAGGGTGCTTGGTGAAGCAGTGGCACTGCATTAATGAGAATCCCTCTCCACTGTCTCAGCCTGCATGCTGGTGACACTGTGGACTCCTTGCCTTTGTCCAGATGCTTGGGCTTAATTGAAATAACCATGGTGTGCAGTACTAAGGTAGGGGTGATAAAGGGGGTGAGCTGCCACTGTGCATAGGCCTCTGACCTGCTGTCTTGTTATTCAGATAACTGAATGTACATTTTAATATATGTGTGACATACTCACATGCATTGTGGCACTACAGGATCTCATATTGTGCTGACCATCTGTGTAGTAAGGCATGGAAATGCCATAATAAGAAATAGCAGGATAATCAAAGCCTAAACTTGTCTTTTGGAGGTATTTACTGGGCTGAATAACCAGTTCAGATTTTATTGTCTTTGAACAAGCTTTAGACATGTTGACATACAATAAAATGTTTACAATTATTATAGAATAATATGCATGGGGCTCCATTGCCATATCTTTTTCACCTAAATTTGGGATCTGTTGACCTAGAGGTTTTGCCTCTAATTTTCCTCTAGTGGTTTAATTATTAGTAACAATAACCATTATGAATGATGCCATCCTTTCTGCAGCAGCTTAGCTGTCAAACTAATAAGGGAAGGGATTATAAAATATTTATACCCCAGGCCCTGTATTGGAGATCTATCCTGCCCTCAGGCCTCTTTGAGATTCCATGTTATCAACAGTCCCAGCTATCATAAACTAAATCATTATTGGCTCCATGCTCCAGCGCCTTAGTCAGATATGTTTAGCAAGGTGACAAATAGGCTTTAATACTACTCCAGTCTGTTTCTGTAGCCCTCTCTACTTATGAGCCACATTTTGCACAGTGTACCTTGTTCTCATTAACTTCATTGTGAACAGATTAAGGAAGTACATCTTCATCATATATACATGATCTTGGTTAAAAGAAGATTGTTTGAGTGCAATTAAATTTCTGTTGGTATAACTCCATGGGTCATGTAGTGTGTCAGGTACTTTTGAGTGATGATAACTGGTCCTTTGAGCACTTAAATTTACACCTGCAAGACCAACACAGCTGGGTTTTAAGCTTAATTAGCCAAGCTGCTCGACAGCCATAGTGAGCTCAGTGAATGGGTAAACCATCCAGATTATTTTGAGACCTGTGAATTTACACAGCATTTGTATAGTTTTTTTTTTCTTTTTTATAGCATGTATAGTTAAAATGGTCAATATCCAGGCAGCTGTTTCTCATAGGAAGCACTTAGAGAGCCAGAAACAAAAGACACAAAAATGAAACAAGGCAAAAGCATATGCTGGACAGACACAGATGGCAAGGAGTTTATTGAGCAAACATGACTGTTACTGCTTCGTGTTTATCTCTAGCTGTTGTTTTCTACTTATTTTACAGTATGTTGACCCCTATATATGGCAATTGTGTATAACACTGTCCAACAGCACTGTCCAACTGTATACATTTAGTTTCACCTACCCCTTTTCATCTGCTTCATTAAATGTACTATATGTGTCACTCTGGAAAACAGCATCTAATAAATGACTAAAATGTGAATGCAATCCTCACTCTGTTCTGCTCTGACCTTCTTTTAGAAATGCGTAGTAATGTGTGAAAAAAGGCATTTTGGGCTTTTGATAAGAAGCTGGATTACACACCAATAAAATACTTCACCATTCACAGTGCTGGTAAATGCATTTTTAAATTCCATAATATGCACAGCAGTAAGTAATCATAAAATATGGAGTTACAATGAGCGTCATCTCTTCTATATAATACAAATACAAATAATTTTTCAGATAGCAGGTAACAACATTGGATGACACAATAAATAGGTACATGCTGGAACCTTGAGTTGTATATTCTGCTATAATATCTATAATGCCTTCTATAATGTAACTTGTTAATCTTGGCTTTTGCTTTTTTAAAAGCAACAAACCTTGCAACAAAGGTGGTACATAGAACCTTTACTGATGTTACCTTGACCTTGAAATAAAATACCAAAGTGTTTGATTGAACTTGACTGTCAGATACTTGCTACCTATCTTTTACCAAACCTGTCAAGCAATTAGCTAACTAGGTGCCTAATTATGAGGACAAATACAGGTCAAAAATGGTTTCAGTTAGAGTTATAAGCAAGGGATGCTATATACATAAATGATTTTGCCTGTGTCACAAAAGGTGGAGTCTACTTGTATAGCTAGTTGGTTAGCAACTTTCAAAAGTAATCCAGACATGCCGGACTGATAAAACAAACTCAGTTTTGTTTTAAGTAGATCTTTGAGGAAAAGGAAACAGTTGTCTTGGTAAATGTTACACATATATTTCATTGTATTCACTTCATCTTATTCTGTTGGAGATTTTTAGAGTCAGTGATGTTTGGATTGCTGGCATACTTACATTACATTATTGTCATTTAGCAGACGTGTTTATCCAGAGTGACTTACATCAGTTACAATTTTAACCCTTTCTACATCTTGAGAGTTAATGAGCCAGTTATAGGTTAAGTACCTTGCCCAAGGGTACAAAAGCAGCATCCCAGCAACTTAAACTAATGATCAGGTTAAAGCTTGTGCCTCCTCTGGCTCAGCAGCCACCACATGTATACATGCATATATGGTCTTTATATAGATATAAAGTTGGAAATGTTATATAGTTGGAAATGAACTGTGGGGTAATGGATTAGGCATTCAGCAGCATAATTCCCCCCACACACATATACATAAAATAAACAACACACCTCATAGTTAGGTAGCACACAAATCAATTTTAAATCGCATTAGACCATCTCAACCTCCAGTTGCTCTTAAACAATGTTGAGTTAATAAACTTGAGTTAATAAAGTAGCCACATTCGTGAAAGCATTGCTTGTAAATGAAATAGATTCTTTGTTCTTTCTTGATGAAACAAAGCATCAGCTGATAGTACAGCTTGTTTATATTCTTCAGGTAAATGAGAAGGTCATTTTCAATTGAAATGGAAACCAATGCCAACATCTAAATTTGCCCAACTGTAGGCATTGGACAGTGGAAAACCAGATACAGTGTAAGGAAAAATAGATTCCCTAACAAATAACTTCCACTGTCATCATTCACTGTATTGTATGTCATAATTGTTAGTGCTTGTTAAATTAGTGTGTTTGATAAGTAGTGAGAGCCAAGTGAAGAAATCACTTTTAATAACTAGCTAGCATATGGAAATATAAGTCACTGCATTTTGTCTTCTGTTGCTAGCTAGTTAGCTGTATATCTACCATCTGCACCAAATAGCAAAATCTGAGGATTTTCAAGCTGTTCTGAGGGCAAATAGTGAACCAACTCACTTTACCAGGTTTTATGTGCTCAACATGGCTTTTTGCTTGCTTGGACAATTAGATAATGTGAGTTAGCTGGTCAATCTAACTAGCCTACCTTATCTACCTAATTTGCCTAGCCAAGGATATGTATTTGTGCTGTTGTAGAACTACTGAATTGATTTTTGCAACCATGGTTGCAATTTGTTGTTCAGCATGGTCAGAGCTGGTGTATTAAATCTCTGTAAAAATTATGAATATTTGATTTTCAATTACACCAGCTTGAATGCAAAGATGGTTCCGAATTAAACCATAGAGTGGCAACTATTTATATAAAGGAGGTAGACTAAATAATGGAAAAAACCAAACAACATATGTGTATTTATCAACTAATAAGGAGATGGCTGCCTTCAGAATATTTTCAGTCTTTTTTGGAATTCTATTAAACAAATTCTGAAGTGTTTCTAGTTGGATGTTGGACCATTCTTCAAGAAAGAAAGCTTCCAATTATTTGAAGAAGGAGGTGGAAACCTACTCCATTCTGAAGATTGATTGCTTAAACCTTTATGGGAAGGTCATGGAAGGTGTTCAACTTCATCCTGGTGTCCATAAAACCACTGTTGAATCTGTTTAGCAGTGTGTATGGCAACGTTATAGTCTTGGAATATGAGAACATCTTGTAGAAACAATGTTTGCACCATAGGATGCACCTGGTCACCTGAAATGGCTTTGTATTCCTTGGCTATAATTCTACCATGCAGAGTAATAATCCCACTCAATGGCTCCCATAAGATAGCTGCCCATAAAAGCTGGGAGCAGGCAATCTGAGTTGAAGGCTTCCCTTGGTTGTCTCCAAACATATACCCATTCAAATGTATGAAAAGGAGTAAAAGACAACTAGTCAAGCCATATTACTTTCTTGCTGTTTGGAAACCCTGCTTTTTTTGCTCATTAAACTAGGTTATGCATAGTTGCTTACTGGCCTTGGTTGCAAGCAGTTTCCAAATGTAGCCTGACTATAAATATCAGCTTGTGTAGCACCATGGGTCCCAGGGAAACATTATTTCATCCCTACTGTATACTTGTATATGGATGGGCTGACAATAAAATCTCTCTTGACTCTTGACTTGACTCTTGACTCAAGTCATAGAGGTTTTGTTGAAACTGACTCACGGAAGCGTAGATTTAGTTCTAGATTTAGTTGTTTCGTGGCTGTTGTTTTACTGTTCTTATCAACTATCATGTTGATAGTGTTAGTTTATCCTTGCCAGTGAGCTTTGACATGTGACCACTGCTTCTCTTTCCTGATGTAGTTTCTCCTTCTTTGACAAATGCCATTATTATTGTCAACCGTTTCCCTTGACACATTAAATTATTTGTATTTCTTTGATTAATGTACCTGCAATTCAGGCACCAACTATATGACCTCTTTCAAAATATCTCATGTACTTTTAAAACTTTTTAAATTGCATTGTAATGTTGATTTGAAAATGCCATTTATAGCAGAAGAATATTGATAACTACTGTTTACATTGTTATGACACAAATGTGCAGACTCCTTTTTAATCACAATTAAGAAAATTTCAAAATACAAGTCCAATACAAGTCAATTTTTCATTTGGTGATCACATAATTTTGTCTAACTCCTGTATATGTGTGGAACCCCCTAACAGGCACTAATTAGACCACTTTTCACCTGGAAGATGAGGGAATCTCTGATTGCAAAATAAAGGATTTTTTTTTTCAGTGGAAAATAGAACAATATACACTTTAAGGTAGACAGACTTTTTTAAGTGGCAAAGCAAATACCAGGTTTCAATTTACACTGCTAATTGATAGAACAATAAAGTGCAATCAACAGGAGCTCCAATATACAGGTGACACTCAAAGATGGTTTTACACCACACTCTGGTGTCATTCAGCACACAAGCCCATATAATTAAGAGCAATAACGGGACCAACCACACACTGTACAAAGGGGAGCTCCTTAGGTGCTTAATTAGTGTTCTGACTAAAGTAGCAGGCTTTGTGCTGGTTTGGCTAGATCACGGATGGAAAAAACAAACAAAAATAAAGATAGCAAACAAATATAAAAAAGAAACAAAATATGATAAACATGAACCGGCCAGCCAACCACATTAACATCACAAAGGAGCAGTAAACACTGTTACACTGTTAGAACACAATTAACAGTACACAACTTGTATTTTTTTTACATGTAATATTTCTTATATATATATATTGCAGGCAGAAAACAATAGCAGGGACAAAACAGATAAGAACACTGCAACAAACTAGCAACAAGACAGGGACATGCAGGGTGTTAAATAGGGCAGAGCTGACGAGATGATGGGAAGCAGGTGAACAGGCTGGCAGGTGGAGGTGATCAGGCAATCAGGCAGGCGGGGACCAGGCGGAGATCCGGGCAGGGCTAGAACGAAAGGAAAACAAAAAGCACATGGACAACAAAGACGGACGGGAAAAACACAAAAAAGAACAGCTAGGGGGCCGGAGTACTGACAATATATGTGTATATACACATATGAATATATATATATATAACAAGTGGAGATTCAACTGAAACAGAATGAAAGAAAGAAAGGGGGTGATTTTGTGAAAATTTATATTTACTCCCATTACAAGAGCAAACACAGCTTACCTTGGTCTTGTCTCAGATAAGATGTAATGGCAACCTTTTTGTGCAAAACTAATTCAGGATCATCACTTAGTGGTTCTTGCCATCTAGACCTAAATATGTCTTCGTCATTCATAATGTGTGGCTCTGGGTGATTGAAAATTTCATTTCTGAAAATGCCCCAGCCTCCACAAGGTAGCGGGGTCAGTCTGAAATCTGAAGTTGACCTCTCAATAATTTGAAAACTGCATTTCTGGTGGCTGGACTGAGTCAGCATAATTGGCTTTTCAAGCTTGGAAAAAAAAATTATAGTGACAGGTTGAGAGGGGGGTGGTCAACTGGAGGTTTATTTCCAATAACTTGCTTTATTGTTATGTTGCCTGATTTATAATATGTTATGTAGGAATGTGCCATGATTCTCTGGCTAATTTCAGCTGCATGCTGAATCCAAATATGTGCCTTTCAAATGGACTGGGGATAGGTATAATTAATATATAGTATAATAGGGACAAACAGTACATACCCACAACTTAATTGAGTAATGAATGATATAATTATTGATAATTATTATTATTAGGTAGCTGATAAAACTGGACTTTTAGTTAATAATACTCCTCACAGGACACTTGGGATTTCCAGGGGTTGCAAACATGAGCTTGTAGCTTTACCTTGTTGGCATCGGTCACTTGCTTATGTTTCTTGTCTCTGGATTGTGCGGGAGGTAGACAGGGTGCACGAAATCTTTGTCTCTCCTCACTTCAGATAAAGCCATGGTCAAGTCATGATTTCCCTCTCTCCTCCTGAGAGCGAAAATTAGCTGGATGTCAAGACAGACCTCCCTCATTAATTTGGTGGCAGTATCGATAGACAGCATGGCAGATAACTGTAGAAGCTGCAAATCTGCATTGGCTATGTGGGGATGATGTGCACTGCTGTTTTTCACTGCCCTCCTGTAGAGTTTCAATACTGATGGGAAGATCATTATTACTTGTTTGGGAAACTTTATCCTTTATGAGATTGAATGCCTTAAAACTGCAATTATTGGCAAATTTCAAGGCCAAAATATTAGAGATGGAGTACTTTTCACATGTTGTGGTGTGTACAGGGGCATAAAAAATAATCTCCTTTTTATATAATTTTGCAAGGTTGTGTAAATTGTGTTGCATTTGTAATAGTGTCTTCAAACACTGATCATCCATACTTTGGATTTCTTTGCATTGACCTTATGTCTCCTGAGTTAATTTTTTTTTCCACCTTTGCATTGTTCATTAATTTGTGCCTTCTGGCACTACCACTCACCACATCACTGTTATTTTTCATAGGCTGGCCTTTCTTTTCTGGAGTGTCCAGGTTGACGTTCATTCAGCTTTTGAAATGTACATACTTCCCAAATAGATTGAAACAAATTTATGATTTTTTATGACTTTTTATGGTTTCTGTTCTTAACTAGCTTCTAATTGTCAAAATTTGCTAAAGTTAATTTGTTGCACTACAGAAGTCAGTTGTAAGTAGAATTAGGAATGTTATGAAATGTGTGAATTAGTGTAAAGTAATAATAAAGCTGTATTTTGTGGAACCACATCATAGCCAAGTGATTATCAAACAGTTAATCTCTCGGCCAATCAGAACCAAGGATTTAACAAAGGCCTGGCCTAATACCTGATCATACAGTGCAACTGAATAATCAGACACTGAATTAATCAGTGTCATTAAAGTAAAATCCAGAAGGAAGATCACAATTCTCAAAAACAGGTATCTGCATAGTGAGTCCACTGCTGTAATAATCGCATCGAAAGAAAGAAATGATATGTGCCAGGCAGTTCTATTGGAGCTGGTCAGTTCGTATAAATGTAAGATAACAATTGCAATGGCAATAATATAATATACACATATAAGGAGAATTAGAGTTGGCTAGAGAGGAAAAACTGTTGTCCACTATGCAATCTTGTACGTCGAAGTCCAGTCCAGAAGTTCAATAACCAGTCCATGTTCCTCTTTCGGCCCTGAATCTGTTCACCAATTGTTACTTTCAAGTCAAAAAATGTCCTGTCCTTTCTTTTCCTTTTCTTTCCTTAACACCCTCCACCCTTTTTCCCACTGGTACTTCACACTGACCTGTTTCAGCCTAGACTTCTTATGCACCTTTCAAATAGGGATGCTTGTCAGCATGTGTCCTAAAATGAGCCCAGGCGGCCTGGGGGTGGAGCCAGCAGGCTCTGATGTACTGGTCTTAAATAACCATGCTTCAGGCTATTCCTTGCGCACACACACACATACACACACACACACACACACACACACAATCATTTACATAATATTCTGCTCAATACAGTCATATGCAAAATTATGAGTATCCTTTCAAATTCTTTTAAGTGCAAATCCTCCAAACTGCAACAGAACTGGTGTGTCCATTCTCAGGTTAGGCAGAAGAAGGGTTTGCAGTGAATAAGATTAAAGCTGCCCTGTCCTGTGACTCCTCCAGATATGTACACAAATCCCCTGGGTATTGTAATGTAGGAAATATAATTTGTACATTGTAAGGATTTCCGCTTGCCATACAGAAATGTTTATCCATGTGACTGAACTTGTCTAATGTCATTTGCTTCTCCTGTGTTAATATTAATTGGTATATAGGCTGGCATTTGAAAACGCATACAGTATCTTTGAGTATGAGCACTGTCAGCTTTTTCTGTAATCATTTGAAACTTTTTTTTTAATCTGAGATAAATATAGTTATAGTGAGTTATAGTGTTATGTATACAAATGAAATCATATGAGATTTTATAGTCTATTTATCTTTTTATTCATCTTCAACATAATAATCTCTATAAACCCAAAGTAATTAAAAACAGCACTGCCATGGGAGATAACAGTTAAGAATCATTTAAAAACATTATTGCTCACTTTCATGTACTCCATGCTCCTTTGTAGATTGCTATTAAATAAACAACTGAATAAAACCATTTGTTTGCTCATAGCAATGTCAAGAGGCAACATTTTCAATGAGAATGGCATGTAGTGATTCTGCTGGCAGACGTGGCTATGAGACTTGTACTCATGTCACTTTTACAAGCTGAGCAAAGTCTGACATTCCGCACACGGGCCTGCATCATGGGAGCTAAAATCTAATGATGCAGAGACTTGAAACATGGAAGCCAGCTCAGATGGAGCATGCTGCATAGCATAGAGTGCCCTCCTGAATAGCACTGCAGCTGCAGATGGTACTATCACCAGGGGAAAAGAGGGCTAGGACTACAGCAGCAGCGCAGGCCATGTACAACCATATGTAGACAAGAGATCACATGGTTATAGTGGCATGAGATACATTGTGATTTCTTCATACTGTTTTGTTTGTTTGCATGTACTAGAAAAGGAAATTTATTGATCAAGGTGATGGGTTGGCAGAGCATACCCCTACCAATATTGCACCAAGAAATGATAACAATGATCCTGATGTTTCAATCATGATAAATATTTTATTCTATACTATCTAATATCATCTGAATATAGAGTTCAGATAACAACAGCAATACAATACAATAAATGACAAAAGCTGGATCATTTAGCATTTTATATTGTTCTTCTTCTCGCTCTTAATTTTCCTGCTGCATTACATCCTCCGCTTCCCCTAATAACTCTTCTCATTGATCTTACAAGATTTTCAACCAATAGGAATATTTGTCCACTGTAGCCAATTACAAGATGAAAATAAACAGCAACACTTGGATACCTTACATTTCCAAGAGGCTAGCCAATAAGGTTGACACTTTTTCAATCTATAAAACACATACAAAACAAACTAACTACAAAACTACTACAGATTATGAATTAAAAATAGGTACATAATAAACAATATAATACTGTAAATATAATAACTCAGTGGCCTATAAAAATGCATTACTAATTTCTAATTTCGCGAATGATAGCTGCATCATCCCAGAAAATAAATAAATAAACAAATAAAATGGCAATGTCTATGCCACGGGGTGTATTAGCATCAATAGCAGCAAATGGATGACAAATGGATGATATATTAAATTCATTCACTGAGAAGTATGAGCCCCCAAATATTTAAACACCTTTGATTTCACAGTGGGTTTGAACATTAATAACACATATGTTTCAGCATTATGTGTAGTTGGTTTTTATGGCCACAGACAGGAATCAATCAATATTATTTTTGTTGATATTGGTTCCAAGTTTTCTTTATTGATTGTGTTTTTGTGTATGAGTTGCAGATCTCTATTGTCTTTTTTCACACACTTAAATATTAGTAACCTAAGTGTATTTATTTTTCAAATTTCAAGAGTGATGAGACAGATTTTTAGGTTAGCCTAAAAACATTACCAGTGTTCTGTTTAATAATGTTTAATTTCTGAAATTAGAAGCTAACATGCTAACATCAAACACTTGGACTCATATCACCCATATTCTAGTCTATTTTAGTCTGAGAGTTAAAAGTGTAGAATAACTAACCATAAATCTCATGGAAGTCTCATAAGTATAAATAAATATTTCATTTGAGAGCTTTCCCCACAACAGCAATAGCAATAGCAATAGCAATTTCTCTTGTCAGCAGAACCAATAGTACGGTCTGTTCTACTTGGTACATGAGTATGATTTAGCACAGTTTCATTAGGAAATGGCAGCAGCTGACTTCTATTAAGAAAGATGTGAAGAGTTTCAAGTGAACAATCCTGTATTGTCAGGTACAGTTACAGATTGAATATGACTTTCTGGCCAGTTGAGTGAAATAATTAAATGCAAAGTCCTGTGCTGTCTGTTATTGCTGTTCCTGTTTAATGTACTTCTGGTTCAGGAAGTTCAGATGGAACGGCCATCAAAATTAATCTAGAAAAATATTCAAAAGCCATGGTAAAAATCACAATACACCTTTTGATAAGGTAGCACATACAGATTGCAAACAAGCTTTTTTACTTCTCTGATTTATAGGACACTATAAGCTTTCATTTAATTTAAGACAATGTGAATATTTTGACTTGAGTTCACATAAGCATGGGTACATGATTATGTTTCCTTGGGTTTAGAGTTCTCTCATGTTCTCTTATAGTTTGCCATTAACTTTGTAACACTTTTCTACTCTAACAATACATGCCTGAATGCTTTATGTCAGTAATGAGTTAATTCTTTTTTCCAAGGCTTTTGCTTTTTGTTCACTGAATTCTACAAAATCAAATGACCTTCTCCTCCATACATAAAACAATTTCACATTCTCTTCTTGCGTTAATTTTGCAGCCATCACTTACCTAAGGATAAAATGCTTTTTATTTAGCTTTTAAATCCCTGTGGGGCATGTGACTCATGACTGTTTGTTTGATATGTTATTTGATATGATATTGTTTCTGTTTTTGAAGAGCTTCTTGAAGTGCCTACTACTGAGGAAAATCTCACATCCTATTCTTCTCACGATTCACTACCTCTATGGAATGTTAAAACTGAGTTCAGAGTTTTTTCAGCTGCATATAATTATTTCCACAAATTTCATCACATATTTATCTACTCTTACCCCAGTGTAGACTAGAGCTATAGGAAACTTTAACAAATTGATAAGGAATTTCAGGTTTTCAAGGTGAAATCTCTTATCAATCAGTCAGGACACCAATGGCCCAGTAAACTGAGTGGAACAGGTGGAACTCTGCCCAGATCATTTTAGCATGCAGGGTTTGTTTTATATTGTTTGGTTTAAAGTTTCATCTTTGATGGAAAGGAAACAGAAATACCTACAATTATCAGTTGGAGTCTCTGTTTAATCATGAATATGAATGGGAAAGCTGACACCTGGTCCTTGAAAAGGACATACCTAGTTAAAGTATTTCAGAGTTCATAGCAGTTCATAGCACTACCATAAAAATGAGAATGTGAAGGGATGCTTCCCAGATGTAATGGAGAATGATTTATTGAATGGTGCCATAGTGCTGTTGGCCCAGGGCCGGTCTCCTAATTGAGCACCTGGTGCTGCTTAGGAAAGTTAATATAATGTAAAGTGATACTGTGGTAATGTCGAACAGCACTGGGGAGGCAGCCATGGATCAGTGCGTGTTCCCTGTGAAGCACAACCAGATGCTCTTAGTGGCTAGGGAAGCAGCAGAGGAGAGGAACAAGGTGACAGGTATGCCCTGGTGCGAGAGATCAGAGTCTGCCCAAGCCCTGGTCAGATGACCACAGCTGCTGAGAGTTCCAGCCACTGGCAAGGGTACTACTGATATAGAAAGCTAACCCCCTACTCCTGAGCTGAGTGGAAATTAAGTCATTTTCCATCCAATCCTGTTGCATTTAGAATCCAGCTGGGTAAAGGCTTTTTTTGTTGTATTCCCTGGACCTCTATGTTTGGTTCTGCAAATATAAGCACATTTCAGGTAGAGAATGGCCTCCTTATTTGAAATTGACAGACCTACATGCATTTAATGCATCAGTGTCCTACAAAAAATATTTTCAATTTTACGTTCAAAAATGCATGTAACACTCAATGTCTTTCTTATACTCCCCCATATTATTGTTCATTACATTGAACATTTTTACATTAGAAAAGGAAATCATATAACCTACAACATATTCTTTGCATGTATCAATAGTCTTAAAATTAGAAATGTTTTTACTGTGTTCAAATTGAGCAGCATATTTTATAATGTGAAGTTTTGTAATTTAAAGTGCAATACTATGACATTGCCAATAAATTACTTGTAAAATTCAATTGTGGGAATGTTTTCACACAATAAAAGTTCAACCTTTTATGTATGATGAGAGCTATACTCAACCATGATTTCATGTCAGCAGCTTTCTCATAATGACGTACTCATTTTAAACCAAAGATGAGAACTATAATAGAAATATTATTTATTTATTGTTCTTATATCAGTCTGCCATGTCAGCTGTGTTCTGCCTAATTCACCAAGCAGGTTTTAAATGCTGGCGACCAGACTGCAGATCATTGGGAAACACAATGTTGCAAAAACTGTTCAAACAAATATATAAAAAAAGTTAAACATTGACCTTATTCCACTGGAAATGCAGTGTAACAACCTATATAAGTTCCATGTAATTAAATACATTGGCAATTCCAAATAGTTTTTGTTGTGCTTACAGATATGTAATAGCAGTTGTAAGTACAAAAGTGTAACAAGAACAAGAAGTCAAATGTTTAAATACAGCGACGTTACAACAATTATGTAACAAGAATGACATTCACTGAGTAAGTACACCTGTATAACAAGGACTGTGTTACAAAGGGAATGATGATAATAGCTGTGAAAGTTAGTTCAACCAAGTACTAAAGAAGGAGGATGAATACTTATTAGTTGTTTTCAGTATTAGTTTTTCTTTCAGTATCAGTTTTTCTTTAATGGTTTATTATTTTATTTCTTTTTGGGGCTGCACTGTTGCAGAGTTGAGCAATTGAAAATAAATATATCATTTATATATTTATTTATATATGATATTATATAAATATATAACCCTTGTACTAATTTATTTTTCAGCCCTGTGAATTTCAAACAAAGGAAAAGAAATACATTTTTGCCGTCCTATACAGCAAATATCAGTGTTAAAAAGCAAACCCCAGCATTTTAGTCTAGAATATTTTGTTAAGAGCACAAAAGATTGGACCGAGGAAAATTACCAGTACTAGAAATCCAGTTCTTTCTTCCAGTCATATTGGCTGATGGGGTCTGACAGCAGATCCACCACATACAAGTGCTATTGCTGCCATGAGTGCACTTCTTTGTCATGAGTTTTATTCAAGGGGAAGAAAATTAGCTTCAGGTTTTTAAATTTACTCCTCAGCCACAGAGCAGATAAAATTAAGGTTGTGGGGAATTATTTATGGTAGTCCAAAAAATTTAAGTGCCAAAAGTTGCCAGAAAAGGGAGTGTCATGCAACCTATGGTCCAGTTATTGCATTCCTTTCATCATAAAACCCTTGAAAAGATCATTATGTTGCCATTACAAATGGTTCCATAATGAGATTAGAAAAAAAGTATAAACCTACAATGACTCAATTCTATATGAACAAGCTGTTAAGAGGAAGAAATGTGATATGATGATGTGGATTTGGACCTGCAACTAGATTATTGTGGGCATAGGCGTCATTTACACTGGAGATGACATGTCCCCGCCACTTTTTGTCGTGGCCCATTTTGTCCCCACCACTTTTTGAAAGCCTTTAGTTAGTTGAACCCGTCGTTGTCCCCAGCACTTTTCAAAACAAACTGACGCCCATGATTGTGGGTTCAGATCCTTTGTTTGAAGCATTCATGTTGTGCCCATAGATAAACTAAAAACAGTATGGGATAAATCTGCTCAATGGAATTGTTATTGATCTTTATTATTATTCATTTTAAGCTTTGTCCACCGTCCAAGTTCATGTGCAAAACTTATTCCCTTAGATGACTTCAGCTGCTTGGTCCTGACATTAATTTGTTCTTTTTGAAACATCAACTGAAATGGTAACAGCATGTTTGGAAGCAATACAAGCTGTAAATCTGTAACACATGCTGTGGACCATGCTGTAGATTTCATGAGGGATTTTGACCCATTCCTATTAGAACGGCTGGACAAGCATATGCCAGTTCGGTTGTCTCTGGAGCCCAAGATACCACAAATCATTCCAATTCAACACACAAATGCTGCATGTGACTGAAGATGTGATCCAGTGTAAGGCGGTTGTGTGGTGTGGCAGTAGGGACCAGGGCTTATAACCCAGCGTTTGCCATTTCAGTTCCCTGGTGGGTCACTGCTTTCACTTGGGAAAAGGTAACCTCAGTTACTCCAGTAAGTATCTACCTGTATAAGTGGATAACTTAAAAATTGTAAGCTATGCAAGTTGCTTGAGGATAAGAGCACCTGTTACGCAAATGTAAAGAGGCAGCTGTGACAGTTTAGCTCAAACCTGCCTTAACTGTGCTTTTCCCCACCATGGATTTACCTTGCTGTCTCTGCAGAACTGTTCAGTCTACAAGAAAGAAATTATCCAAAAAGCACAATTAATACACCAAATGGAGGTTTACCAACTAAATAAAACATATGAAAGCAACATCTGCTTTCATGCCTGGACAAATGATGTTACTCACTTGTTTCATTTATTTACTAGGAAGGTTAAATGAAGTCCAAATTGTGAGAGCACACTGTTGTGACATAAGCTTCTGTCACAAATTGTGAGCTGCCCTACAACCATCTCTCCCCCACAATAGGATAATCCACCCCAGCTCAGCACACAGTATTGACAAGGTAACTAGGTGTGATAAGTCAACAAACTTTGTTACAAAACAATAAATAAAGCTATTTCTCTGACTTCTCTCCCCCTTTATCCTTCCAATGACCCCCATCCCCCACCCCCCACTGCTAGGGAGCAGAAGCTATCAGGAGCAGTTTTGCATGCATACACAGGCAAGACAACATAAAAAGGAGGACAGAATCTTGGGAGGCATCACACTGCTTAGCCAAATATCTCCCCTCCTGTCTTCTTCTCATCCATCACTTTGCCACGTTGCTACACTGCTTCCTCCTCCACTGTGGACACATAGATATCTGTAAACAAGTAAATGACTTACATTAGGAAGCAGCACTCATCTCACACACGCACAGCTACTTCCGAAAGATGTGCCTCCCTTAATGGTTGCAGGGACGGCACCTTAGTAATGCACTCTGCTCACCCATTGTGTACTAGGTTGGTCTACTATTCAATCAGTCTCTTGTCTCCTGCTCACCTCTGATTGTGCTACTGACATAAAACACCAAACACAAAGCTCTTGACACACAAAGTGGAATGCACTCCTGAAAATAACCATAATTGTGATTGGTGAGTCAGCTGACTCACTTACCTACCCTTACCCTGCTCTCACACCCATCTATGTGAGGTGAAAGTGCTTGAACAGAAAAGCTCCCACGTACTGACACAAGTCTTTTGAAGAAGAGATCTTCTTTGGACTAGACTGGACTGACTTTGTGATCTGTGAAGTAGTAGACCACTTTTGTATTGGTGTAGTCTTAAAACTACACACTACTTTTAGGCCCTCCAGTGTACAGTTTCTGCTGGTTTTACACTAGATAACTGATAATGATTACAGTTTCAGACTCCCTATAGTTTCAGTGCATTTATATAACTAATTATAGTTTGGGATTTATCTTTGATCACACTGTTTCATCCCTTTTTACTTTATCGTTATTACTTGTACATTTTGTTAAGGTCATACCGGTTACTGCTGTCTGCAATTGATGGATGTGTTGTATTTCCAGTGAATGAGAAATTTTCTCGTGTCCTCTTTGTGCCATCACATGGTCCCAGAATTACCTAACACCTGCCCCTACTCAGCTTTTTACTACTTTCCCAGTGTGGTATTTTTTTTAATAAATAGGTTGACAGCCTATGAAGCAATGCCATATCTGCTGAGGTATCGGCAGATATGATGGAGATATAAGTTAGGTCACAATGAATAAAGAGTGAAGCTGGATTGGGCGACAGCCCTTGAAAATTCTGGATGAGGTCTGAGGATGCCCTGCAATGTATTCCATTTATAAAACAATTAAGACATCTATGCAACTCTCTCAGACATCCATCAGAGTGGTCTGCAAAAGGCTTGATTCAATAAAGAGGACTTAATTTCAAGCAAGTCCACCAGACATTTTGATGCCATTTTTTGTATCAGTGAACATTAATGTGCCCCTGTGTGGCTATCTTGCTGTCAAACTGTGTAACTACCTTTTCTCAGTGGGATCTGATGCACAATTTGTTGTGACCATTTGTCCCAGATGCAGTGTAACTGGCAATGTGAGAACTCACTCAGAGCAAAATGCCTTAATCTTACAGAGTTTGTATGCACAGTCAAGAATTGATACACATTAATTGATCAAACTCATGCAATGACAACTTAACACCCAGATTTCACATGCATTATTTTTTGATAAACATACAAGCCGACAAACCGACTCAAAAACAGTTTTTATCCCACAGCTGTACAAGCTTTAAATATCTCCACTAAAATAAAATGTTTCACATATACTGTGCAATAAGGTTTTTGATCTGTGCAATAAATGTTCAAGGTTCTACACTGTGCAATAAGGGTTCTCACTCTAAAATAAGGGATCTGTGCAATTTTTTCTGGCAGAATGTAGATATCTGTGTGTTTTTACTTGTGTTCTACCTCTTTTTACTTTTATACAGCCTTACTTTTTAGATTATTTTTTACAGTTTATTTATAAGCTCTTTTTTCTTTTATTGATCATTTGCACTGTTGAGGCTTGCACTCAAATTTCGTTGTAAAACGTTACAATGACAATAAAGAATTATTCTATTCTATTCTATTCTAAGCAGAAACACTGTAATCATATTCTTTGTATTCTTTTACATTAATGCATCTAATAACTTATCACATTTTAAGTGACAGTTTACTTAACTCATGGTAACAGATTATTTTGTCCAAAGTCACCCTTACAAAGATTTACACTTTTACCTGGAAGGGAAAACTTTCCTATGAATATTCAGCAGACCAGAAGAGGTCATTCTGCACTCTCTGCTGTCCCTGTTCGCAGACCCTTTGATGTCATCCTCTAACATTTCCAGATCATCAGCCTTCAGAGCAGTGCAGCAAGAATCTGCCAAAGTGCAAACTCCACAACGCTGTAGAATAGAGGTCCACCGATATGGATTTTTTATGGCCGATGCTGATACCGATGTTTAGCCATCAGCCTCAACCGATGACCGATATGTACTGCCGATTTTTTTGAGCTGATATTTAGGGCCGATATTGTTTTTCTCTCCCTCTATTTGCATGATAGAAATGTCATAATAATAATCAGGGATACACAAGTCTCAATTGTAAAAAAAAAAAAAGTTTATTGAACACACACACACATCTCAAAAAAATATACAGTAGAATAGTACACACATTTATAATATATAACACTTGAATAAACAACAATGTAACAATATACTGTACTACAACGATCAGCATATCATTATGACCACCTGCCTAATACTGTGTGTCCCCACCTTTTGCTGCCAAAACTGAATTCACCATTTATTCTTTCACCTTTCTATCAGAACCAGCATTAACAAATACAACAAATTTGGCCACTCTTAGCTCGGCTGTTGAATCAGACTACCCAGACCACCCTTCGCCACCCCCACATGCATTATTGAACCTTGGTTGTTTATGACCCTGTCACCAGCTGCCATATGGGGTTGGTTTTCTCAGCGATCAGGGGATTGCTTAAAAAAGAAGAAACAAAAACACATAATCAGTATATTTTGGTCTAGTGCATAATGGTAACAGTAGTGTACAAGGCCCAAAAGGCTTCCATCAATATCTCCAAAACAGCCCTGATAAATTGTTTGCTGGTAGATGCTACTATAAGTGAAATTAACATAATCTGGTTATCACCACAAAATGTAAAATAAAATCAGCTGTTAGGGTAATTAGGTTCATTGTCATCTTTAATGCTTAGTTTTAATCTTACATGTAGCCATTGTAAAAAAAAAAAAAAAAAAAAGATCAACCATTTAAAACAGTCTTTGAAATGCAATCTTTATTTTGTATAAGAATGTCATAGTCATGGCGACTTGTTTCATCAGTATTCGGCGCATTATCAGCGTTTACTCAAATTTTAACCACGCATAGTCTCGTTTCTCCCGTCATACTTCAAACAGCTCCCAGGCGGAGCAACAGTCACACACACAATTGGCCTGTGTAGTTCGCTAGTTGAAAGCATTGCTATTCGCTTTAGAAAGTAACTGTGTCACACACACACTTTAGGCAATGCTCTCCAACAAATTGAGAGTTGAGTTTCTGTTGTAAAGAGCAAACGACTTTGACAAGGCTCGGGCACGGACTCAGTCGCAGACCAACGAATGCCGGCAGGTAATACAAGTCCGACTGGCAGGAATCGTAACCGTAAAAACCAGGCAGGGGTCAAAAACCAGAAAGGCAGTCCGAAGGGCAAAATCCAGGAAACGGGTAACGGAGCAGGCAGGGTCAGACACCGGGCAGGCAGAGGTACAGGCAAACAGAGCAGAATCGGCAGGCAAAAAACAGGTCAAAAACAGGCAGGTCAAAAATGGGAAAACAACGAAAAAACAGCACGAAGCAAAAAGCGGGGACGAAGCGTCGTTGTGAGGAGCGTGGGCCTTTCGTACTATTGGTGGGTGGAGCGAGGCGTCCGGATGAAGGCATTCACATTTTCACCCTAAAAGTTCAAGGCAACAATACAGCAAACTAACCAATGACCAATACAATTCTCTGAAGGATCAAAACTTAAGCCTTACCGTTCTCTCCCAGAAGTTGTGTTGTTTATTTGGCCAATGGCCACTCCAGCTGAAGTCTGCCAGCAGGCTGGTAACCTAGGCGTTCAGTGGGGGGGGAAGCATGCGTTGCACGTGTTCTCCAGCAACACTGGGCTGTCTGCGGATATGCCCGTCTGTAATTAAGGCCCCGGAAAAAAAATCAGCTGCACGCTCCTGGGTGTCGGCCGATGCCGATACCTTCAAAAAACCCTAATATCGGCCGAATATATCGGCCGGCCGATGTATCGGTCGACCTTTACTGTAGAAGAACTGCAGCGATTCAGCTTCTGATTGCTCTATGAAGGAAAGAGAGAATGTACCTGTGAAAAAGGACAAAAAAGAACAACAGCCAGCATATGGGCTTACTAGGAAAGTACTTCTGGGAAAAATAAAATTGATTATTCATGGACATTAGTAAATAAAGCTGGAGTTGAGTTCTTGGAAAGAGAAATCAAGTGAAATGTATAAATGGGAACACAGTCAAATCACTAAAACAGAACAATAGATTAGTACAGGGACCATAAATGGGTTGAAATGGCTCACCAAGTGGACTTGGTCTCCTGCCTGATTGGACACAAAAAAGGCCTGTATTTTTTATTCTCACAATCCTGAAGTATAAGTCTCACCAGAAACTATAATTTGATTTATTATTCCAATGGAAATCCTTCCCTTCCTGTTTACAATGCAAATGACACACTGAGTTTCATAAGGTCTGTTTATTTCAGAGGTGAAAAGAACACACAGCCATTTTTGTATGATTGTCTATCAATGACTTATGCCTCATAAAGTGGTCTATTGAGTCAGAATTTAAGAAAAGTCTGTGTTTACTCCTTTAATGAAAAATGTTTGCATTTCAGGAAGTTGAGACCAGTTTCCAATCTCAACCACAAGTGGTGTCACTTCAGACCAGCTGTTCTGGAGCCTCCTGAAGACTATGGTATTTAAACACTGCTGTCTATCTTTACACAGATTGGATTAGTGAGCTCAGGCATCATTAAAAAATATGAAGGCATTGTAAAAGTGATGTTTCCAGTGTAAGGTTACTGATTCATAAGGTTTAGGGAAATTGGTGTGTGTGGGGGGATTTTATGTGACAAAATTGTGCTTCTCTTTATTTGCACACAAAATTCTTCTCTCAAAAAATTACATGCCATGGAATTATAGCTTATCATTAATATGCTATCTATAATTTGGTTAAAGGATTTGGGGATTAGTCTTTACAGCAGCACTGTTTTTCCCCTAGGGCAAAAAAAATCCCCAAATTGCAATGGGAAGTTGCAGGATGCAGTGGTGCACACAATGCTCCTTGTAGATTTCCTGTATGACAGTGATGGAGAGTAAGTATAGTTTCAAAACATATAATAGGATAGTAAGGACCATCCTGCCATGCTCCTACTGCTAGAATATGCTGCAAATAAAGAACACAGCTACTGCTGCATCTGTGTGCAAAAAGCCAAATCCACACTGTTTTTTAATTTTCTTTCAACTTTATGCAACTGTGTTTGGAATCCCAATTACTTTTTAAGCTCATCTAAGTGTGATAACTTCTACATTTGCACAGTAGCACTGAAAAGAAACAAAAGCAATCCTCACATACACTTGGATGCAGCCAACAGCTAATTTCCACATTACAAGTCACAAAGTGAACTACAGAGAAGTAAGCACCAATTGGAAGAAAAGTATGGTGGATGCAGTGTATAGGTTAAAGTCTCAAATAATAATTTAGCCCTTTTTCTGTTGCTGAAAGAGACTTTCCCGTGTAAATGATGAAGTCACAGGTATATCCACTAGTGGAGTCTTCAAGCATAAACCCCCCTAGTTGCTGGGTTTTGCCTTCATTTACTACTTCACAACAATGTGAGCCTTTGAAGAGGCTCTTGTTGATGGCCAGATTGTTGATGGCCAGATTCTGCCAGGGGTAGGAAAAGATGCCCTACAGGCATCCAGCAGACTGTCCATCGGGGGTCTGACCCACAAGAGGTGATCAAACCCAGGCATACCTCTTCTCCCATCATTATGGACACCCTCACCAGGGTCACTCAGATGCAGTGTATAGGTGATAGTCTCAAACATCTCCCATGTCATTACTGTGTGAGAGAAGGGATGGCTGTAGATCCTCTTCCTGCTCCAGTAATCCTTCAGTTCATGAGTTCTCATCATAGCCATGCTAAAGAGGAGGCCAAGGTAACTGTACAAGTCTGTCTCAATCACTGGCACCCAATGAGACAGTAGATGGCTGGGTTGTGGGGGGAGTCCTGGCTTCTTGACAGGTGGGGGAGGGTGCAGCAGGCTGACCTGTTTCAGGTGAGAGAAGCCCAGATTGAGACCTGTCCCTGAGGTAAGAAAAAGAAAACTTACATAAATATACACATATGCTTTGATCAGCTGATGCCTTTTATTGAGTTACCTATTATTCTAACCTATGTTAGAATTTCCACTACTTTCCAGGATCCTCTTGAACACCTTTTCCTGGGGTCAAAATAATTTTCCAGTTTTTTTTTCACAACTGGCCTCATTTTCTTTTTTTTTGTTTATTTTGTTTTATCTCCTCTGGAAAATCCAGTATGCTATTTGTTCTGCTCTTTGTGACAATCTCATTTTTTAAATGCTCTATAACAAATAAATATGATGTGAAATAAAAGTTTCATTTATAACAAAACGTCTGTAATCGACATAAAACAGGTTGGAAAACATATTCAAAGTTCATTTTAAAAGCGTCTTTGAACAACTTTGTGGAGTTTTTGGCTTTTCTTTGTAAAGTCTTTTCTTTGTAAACATATGTATTAGTTTCTTACCCGTCTTGGTTAAAAAGGGAGTTCTATGATACACAATAAACAACAGCAAACAAGTACAGGGTAAAAATGACAAACTTACTCATCCTCCAAATGATCCATTCATCTGTAGTGTGTCTTATACTCAATAGAGTCCTTGCTTTAGGATCTGCCCCTACCTCACCATGTATTCTACACAGCTCTTAGTTCAGACCTTGGTTCTGTCTTGGACTACTGTTACTCCCTCGTTGCTTGTTTTGCTCCCCTCAAACCTTTGTGTGGCTAATCCAGAATGTGGCTAATCCAGAATGCAGCTGTTCAACTTGTTCCCCTTTATCCTCCGCAGATTGTCTGAAATTTGTGTGCTATTGCGAAAGCTACAGCATGAGATTGTTTAATTAACAAGGATGGCAATCTGAATAATTAAGTGGCAAGTAATCCCAAAGCTTTCTCTTAAATGTTTCACATTATAGCTTTCTTGTGTTACAAAATTCAAATTAAAAAACGCTAAAGCTAAATTAAGTTAAATCGATTTAAATTACTGAGAATAAACTTTTAGGTTAGGTTGAGTGCAATGAACAATAACGTTTAGAACACAGACCTCACAAAAGTTGTGATGTGTCATGAGAATTTAATGTAATTTAAATCGATAAATGCCATCCTTGTTAATTAAACAATCTCACGATATAGCTTTCGCAAGCACACAAACTGCAGACAATCTGCGCTTTTTTGTGAGCATAATCATTTACATGATTGGTGTCGATTATTCTGTGAATTATTCGTTTTATTGTTAATCAAGGAGGATAAAGGGGAACAGGTTGAAAGTAATGATAGATTTAAAGGTAGTGTTTGGGCTTCCCTTCTTTCCAGCTCACCAGCCGCCACTGCCCTTGGCACTAGTGGGAAAGCTGAGACGTATACAGATGTATACAGTGACGTAATGACATGCCTCTATGGTGGCTCTCTAGCCTGTGGAAAAGCAAACCGGTTCTTAGAAGGTTTGCAAGTTGAACCAACTCTGAACTGGCACTAGCACCAGCCCAGAAGAACTAGCACCTAGTTCGCGCTGGTGGAAAAGGGGTAACAGTCACTAGATTACAGAATCCAAAACACATTGCCAGAATCCAGCCACCACTACAAGCTAGCGGGAACAAACAACAACAAAAACAAGAGAACAGTGCTTTAAAAAACAAACTTGTCCACTACACTTTATACAATGTTAGCCTTTTGTGAAGCCAAATGTTAAGTGACGTTGGTAGGTGAGTCAATGGCAATGTTAGAAAGTAGCACATTAATGTTAGCTACTGTTACCAAGGTTACGGTAGTTGAGTAGCATAGCTACTAATTTCTCACGTCAATGATACGAACGTCGAACGTAACATTGATGTGACAAATTAGTAGCTCGCTAAACAGCTAAGAAATACATAGCTGGCTGGCAACAAGTTGAAACATTTGAAAAATAAAACTCTGGTTTTTCTTCTTCTTCTTTTTAGGCAGACTAGACGCTACACTAGCTCTGTTTTTTTTTTTTTAAATGGCGGTCACAAAGTTTTAGTTGGTCTTATTGGTCACAATAATCCCACCCCTACCCCCTGACGTAATGGTTCTTGGTTCTATACCAGCAAAGTGTTGGTGCCGCTCTCAAACCAGTTCTCCTGGCCAAGAGCCGGTTCTTTGGCTGTCGAAATGTGAATAACTGGTTTGAGATTAGGCACCGACTCTGAACCAGCCCTTGAGCTGCCTTGGTGGAAAAGGGCATGTGATGTATAGCAGTTCATGTGTATTTGGCTTTCCTTAGTTTCTAGGTGGTCTAGTCAGGTTTCACATGTTAACTTGTGGTAGGGATTAAAAAGTGTTATGCTCACACTCACTGGTCTGGGAGTGGTAGCCTGATCTGACACTGTTGCTCGTTCAACTTGAATGGATACACTTTTTTCTTTGTGCTGGTGGCAGCACTGGATAAGAGCATCTGCTAAATGAATGTAATGTAATGGAATGTAATATGAAGTTAATACAACAGCTGTCTTACCCCTGATGTCTGCCACCAAAATCCACACACAAGAATGCCACATCATGCCACAACCCCTGACAATCTAGATCAAGTTGATGTAGGATTACCCTGGTGAACTCCTAAACACCTTCCAGTTACAACTGCCTTACTGTAACTCCTGGACCTTTTTATGTTCTGGCAACACACATGAAATATAGCTAAACCTAATGGTATTTGCTTGTTATATCATACTTATTCAAGTAGCTGTCAGGGCAAAGGCATGGACTCAAACGCAGACCAGGTGTACTCAGGTTTCAAGAGGTTTTATTGAATGGGAAATCACAGGGCAGGTTCGTAGTGGCTGAACAGGCAGGGTCAAAAAACCATAAAGGCAATCCGAGGCAGAATTCACAAGGAACAGGGATCGAAAAGAGGAGCAGGCTGGGTCAACCCGGCAGTCAGGCACAACAGGCAACCAAGGCAGGGCAGCGGGCAGGGACGGATGTCAGGCAGAAGATCAACACAACGAGTAATAAGGCGGGTATGCAACAGACAAAAACTGAGATGAGCTGGCAACGAGACAGAGACAAGCAGGGTATATAAAGGCTGGGTTAATGAGGAGATGGAATGCAGGTGGGCAGGCAGGTAGGTGGAGGCGATCAGGAAATCAGGTGGGTGGGGACAGGGCGGAGAGTGGGGCAGGGTAGGAACACATGGGATCTGTAAACAAAAGCACATGGACAACACTGAGAGACAGGGAGAAACACAAAAACAACCGCTAGGGGACCAAGGTAATGACAGTAGCATATAAAAGAAGTAATGTGCAATATAGTTTTTATTAACATTCTTAGTTTTTCTCAGACTACATCATTGTCATCATCATTGTCATCATCATCATTCAGCATTCTTATAGTGTAGACAGGATTTCTTTACAACCCCTGTTAACACCAGTGTAAAACAGGGGAACCAGAATGACAGTGGAGTCTTCAGTGGTCAAACTTTGATAAATATTTCTGTGATCTTTCAGGGTGAGCAGAACTCCCATTGTGGGGAGTGTATACTTTGTACTTATGCTTGGACAAATTGGTTTGCCATGCTCACCGTCTCATTTCATTTTTTTTTCATTTATTTGACTTTTATTGATCCCCATGCCATTTCTGCATTATGCCAAAAATCTATCCTGAAAAGGGACACATTTAAATCATTTTGCTCATTGGGTATTGTTTTTAACTAGACACTCCATGAAATGTGCATCGGTAAAACCCCTTAAAACAGGGTAAAATGTCCAAAATTACATAATTTGATATATTGTTAGACATTTATATTAAAGAAATAGTATTGACAGCAATAATGTTTCCTGTTACAGGCAGGAGTATTTTCCCAGCCTCTGTGGTGCAATTGGACAGTCATGATTTTGAATCAGAGAAGAGTAAGAGTGCTCACGTTGTGTCCTTTCTCCAACAGGGTTGAGACAAGAGTTTGCATTTAGTTACACAAGACAGAATCCAAACAATATCAGCTTGCTTTTCTGGAATAGGCATCTGGGAGCCATGGCATAGTTGGGAATGCAAATGAGCACTTTAGTAAACTTGCTTCCATGGAAATAAATAGTCCTCAGGTTATTTGCAAATAGTAGATTTTGTCATTTGACCTCTTGAATCACTGAGTGAAACCCGATGGCAGGTGCGCGCACACACACACACACACACACACACACACACACACACACACACACACACACGCACACACAAATATACATTTAAATGCATACTGGACAGTTATGCATAGCACACAAGGCTCAGAACACATCCCATGAGGACAAAGGAGATGTGGTCTTGATCTCACACTGAAAATAGATAATCAAAGTACTTCCAAAAATTGAATTTGTTTTCCACTCTCACATTTGCCAGATGGACATGAGTTAGTGTTGGTTAACCACATTACCTGAAAAAGTGTCTCACAAATTGTTAACTCTGACACAATTCCCTAATTATTTACATAGTCCTTTTGTGCATTTTTGCCCAACAACACAGAATCCCCCTTATCACACTGCCATCTGTGTGCAGCAGCAGTTGCAGGTTTTCCCTTCGCTATGCCCCATTACACATCTCTCTTTCATTTTTTTCTCTGTCCATGAAGTAGCAGCAGACATAGCAATCTTCTCCTCCATTTACAGCCTCAATAATGTGCTGAGATGCTGTGAATATTAATGGCCTCATTCCGCCAGGCCCTGCCGTGTGCCAGGAATAGGAAATGCGGATGGAATCTAATAAGGTCTGATTGTCAACGTGACACTGTTTGTTGTTTTGACTGCAATTAGACTCACAAGCCCCATGCTGACAGAAATGCCACCGTACAAAATCACTGCCATACAAAGGAATAAAGGTCAAATGGTTTTGCAGCAAAAGACAACCAAAGGACAGCAGCTGTTTTAGAAGGCTATCATTTCTCTGACACACTTTTTAATAGTTTCCCTAACAATATGATATACTACAATTGTAGTGTCTGTTTACAACTGCAAGTAAGAGAAGAAAATCACACTCAGGATCAATATTGTGATAAATGAAATGACTGTATTTAAACTAAACTTTAAAATGAGAGTCCTCTGTAATAACATATGAGTTGAATTTATTGTCTGAATTGATTGTCTGAAACTGAAATGAATACCATCAATGTAGATGTTGTTTTGTTGACAGCAGTATAGCACAAAAGCCTGAAAAAGATCAGTCACAATGTTTTCACACAGAGTTTTCACCCTACAAGGCTCACAGGCTTGAAATACCCTTTGCAATCATGTTGTACATGGCTGATATCCAAGTGACCAAGAAATAAACATTGATGACATATTCAACATCTATATATGTGTTTCTTTTTATTGTGTTTTTAGCTCCTCTTTCTAAATTTGCTTTTCCTAGTATAGAATCTCAAATTAACCTGCATATTTAAAAAAATAAAAATATTAAGCTCTGCTACTTTGTGTCATACTAAAGCAGTATGTACACTGTGAAAAATAAAAAAGCAAGTAGTTACATTGTCATTCAATAAGTCACTCTCAACTTTGCCCAAAGCAAGTGAAATTAGTTGTTGAACATGCCACACTCTTCAATTTTTGAAAGTAGCTGAAATCAGCATTCACCCCTGGACAAACAACTCAGAAGTGTCTGCCAGGCATACTTAAAAATAATATGTGCAATGTTGACTCTTTCAGCAATGTGCAATGATGCATAAAATGCATAATATTTCCAAATGTCACTAATATTTCAGTGGTGGGCTGTGATAAAAAATGATTCATAGAAAAGGTTCAATTTATAGAACATCTTAACTAAATCAGTGCATTTTGAAACAACTTGCAATCAATGTGTGATGACAAATTAAATGATGATTGTTAGTCATGAGGGAGTGACTTAAAGGACACCTATACATTTCCCATGAAACAAGTATTTTTAATTGAAGCTTAAAATTCGCTTATTAGTTAAGTTATTAAAAGTTATTAAATCAATACTTTAATATAGAACAATTACAGTATGGTGTGAATATCTGAAGCTAATGGTGTTCATTTTATGGTAGAGCCTGTCAGTGTTCATGAACTGCAGAGATAAAAATATATATATATTAAATAAAAACAAAATTATTAAATTGGCTTTGTTATTCTTTGGAGTGTTCAAGGCATGGTTCTCATATGAACACACTTCCACACAGTCCTACACAATTTTCTCAGGCCTATAATACAGTAATAACAATGACAATGTTTATGAATTAATGCTTATTTTGTGGATCTTGTGTCGTTATTTTCACTACATTTTTCAGTGAAAAGTTTTTTTTTCTCCTCAGGTAATAATTTGGTCCAGATATGTGGAAGAGGTAACTGATACTAGATCTTGTTCATGTTTGTATTCTTCCAGATGAATATAATGTCATTGCTGACATGTAAAGCACAATATACAAAAGCATTTTCACAAGCACACATTGCTTATGTACAGAGACTTGTATAAGCCCCATTTTACACTGCCTCCATGAGAGATGACAAAACACTAGAATTGTTTATGACAACAATTAAGTTCTGTTAAGCCATGCTTTATTGTATTTAGTGACATTATTAAAGTTGTACACTCTTTGAGGCATGATATTGTGAGGATAATATACAAACATATTTTGTGCAGTTGTGTGGCAGAGCCTGATAACGCTTGGAAAACAAAAACTTTGTAATAATCAATTTAAAGTAATGAAACATTAAGGTCTACTGTGTTATTTATTGTCTTCTAATAAACCCCTTACTGCCAGATAAAATTTGGGTAAATGCATTTGAGAGAGCTGAGAAAAATGAGCTATTATGAAGCAAGACGGCATGTTGCCCTGCATGCCTGTGATAATTCTGCCCCAGTGCTGAGGGCTAAGTCTGGGAAAGGCCAATTCTGCGATAATCTCACACCAGATTCTCAACTGATAAAAGTGGAAGAAAAATGTGATGATCCTTGCATACTATAAGCAAGAACAGGCTGTAGATAAAAGGAACAGATGGGAAGCCAATGACAGTGGATAAAATGTGAAAATGGCACTCCGAGAGGCAGCCACAGTTGCATGGTGTCTATGTCTATGTTTGTTTGTTTTGTTCGCTAGATTTACATATAGTGCCACAATTTGGATTACTTTCGACCGACACAATCTCTTATATGTTAGGAGCTTACTACCACAAGATGTTATTCTGGAATTTCTGAGCATACCTGAAGAATTTCTACTCTCCGGGTGATTACCATTCCTCATCCCGGAACAGGTAAGGTATGACAAAGCAGTGAGCATGGGGAAGATGCGGTGGTTCTCAGATGTGGCTTTCGATCGGCACTTTCTGGAACATTTCTTTCAAATGTTCGCTCTCTACACAACAAATCCGACAAACTGTGAATGCTGGTAAGCATGATAAAGGACTTTTATGCTACATCTGCACTCTGCTTCACTGAAACGTGGTTACATGAAAACTTTCCCGATGCTTCGGTAGATCTGCCTGGTTTTTCACTGTTCAGAGCAGATCGCGATCCCGAACTTTGCCAGAAATCCAGAGGTGGAGGAATATGTTTTCATTTTAACCAATGCTGGTGCAGCGATGTGCCTATTTTGGGCAAAACATGCTCTCCCGAGCTGGAAAGTTTTATTGTCAACTGCTAGCCATTCTACATCCCACGGAAATTTGCCTCTATAATACTGGTTGGGGTGTACATTCCACCTCAGGCAAATGCCCACTCAGCACAACAACAGCTAGTAGACCAGATTGTAGAGGTTGAAGGAAAACACCCTGAGTCTCCAGTCATCATTATCGGAGATTTCAACCACACCAATCTGAGTGTTGAACTCCCTAAATACAAACAACTGATCAAATGTCCCACTAGAGAAGGAAAAATCTTGGATTATTGTTACAGCACCATCAAGGATGCATACAAGGCAACCATCCATGCCCCACTGGGGAACTCTGACCATTCCCTGATTTACCTCATCCCTTCATACAGACAAAAGCTTAAAACTGCCAAGCCTGAGGTGAAAGGGGTGAAAATATGGTCATCTGAGGCCACAGAGGATCTGCGGGACTGTTTTCAGAACCACCAATGACAGCCTGACTATGCTGAGGCAGTTACCTCTTACATCAGTTTTTGTGAGGAGACCTGCATCCCAACAAAGATTGTGTATAGGTGTAACAACAGTAAACCTTGGTTCTCTTCTGAGCTGGGGAAATTATGCTCCACCAAGGAAGACACCTATAGGAGTGGTGACTGGGATGCATTCAAGAGAGCCAAGTATGCAGTCAATAAAGCAGTCAAAACTTCCAAGCGCAGATATAGGGACAAACTGGAAAACCACATCTCCACTATTGACTGCTCTTCCATCTGGAGGGGACTCCAGAATATCACAAAATACAAACCTAAACCCATCAACACTACGGCAGACCCTTCACTCCCAAACCAGCTTAACACCTTCTACTCCAAATTTGAAAAACAAAGTACTTTCACCCCACCCCCCTCTCTCCAACCCAGCCACACTCACTCTGAGATACTCTGTTTGCCCTGCCCCCCGACTCCTATCACTATCACCAGCCATCAACTCAGCTGTATTCTCAAGAAAAAAAAAAAAAAAAAAAAAGATCAGAAAAGCAGCCAGCCCTGACCATGTCTCACAGGCGACACTTAGGCACTGTGCAGAACAGCTATCTCCCATCCTGGCTGATCTCTTTAATCAGTCCCTGGCCCAGTGCACCGTGCCTGCTTGCTTCAAAACCTCCATTATCATCCCAGTCCCCAAGAAACAGAAGATATCCTGCCTGAATGACTACAGGCTGGTTGCCTTAACCTCTGTTGTCATGAAGTGCTTTGAGAGACTCATCCTGCACTACTTCGAAACCACAACTGATGTCCTCCAGGACCCCCTGCAGTCTGTAAATAGAACAGGTGTGTTGATGATACCATCAACTTGGCTCTGCACCACATACTGCAGCACTTAGACAGCCCTCACACTTATGACCGCATCCTTTTCTGTAGACTTTAGCTCTGCCTTCAACACTGTAATCCCTGACCTACTACTGGAAAAACTGTGACAGCTTAACGTGCCCTCCCCTGTCTGCCACTGGATCCAGGACTTCCTAACCAATAGAAAACAGTACATCAAGGTGGGTAACCCCCTCTTTCTTAGCACTGGTGCTCCTCAAGGATGTGTGCTGTCCCCACTGCTCTACTCACTCTACACCAATGATTGCACTTCTAACAGTGAATCTGCCAATCTTCTTAAGTTTGCTGATGACTCTACCCTGACTGGCCTCATCTCAAATGGTGAGAAGTCCACATATCGGGAGGAAGCAAACTGTCTGGTGTCACAGTGTGAAGCTAACAACCTGGAGCTGAACACACAAAAACCATGGAGATGATTATTGACTTCAGGAAGAAGCCAACCCCACATCCGTCTTTGGCAATACATGGCACCATGGTCAGCAGAGTGAAGTCCTATAAATTCCTCGGCTCCATTATCCAACATGATCACAATAATCGAGTGCACAACAGCAAACATACTTCCTGCGACAGCTCAAAAAATACAAGCTGTCACAAGAGTGTCAGAACTCAGGCAGGGACTCAGGCACAGGCAGGGAAGACTGGTGCACACTGGTTTATTCAAATCCAAAGCGTAATCCAAGATCATAGTCAAAACAGGCAAAGCTCAAAACCAGAAAAAAACATGGCAACCAGAACCAAAAGGCAGACACAAAACAAACGGCGAGTAGCGAAACAGAGGACTGAGATGAACTGG
Source organism: Megalops atlanticus (assembly GCA_019176425.1). NCBI lineage: Eukaryota > Metazoa > Chordata > Actinopteri > Elopiformes > Megalopidae > Megalops > Megalops atlanticus. The sequence continues at coordinate 18,311,581 of CM032881.1, forward strand.
TAACAAGACAAGAAACAAGCAGGGAATAAATAGGGCAAAGCTGATGAGGAGATGGGATGCAGGTGTGCAGGCAGGCAGGTGAAGACGGTCAGGTAATCAGGTGGGCGGCGACAGGGCGGAGAGCAGGGCAGGGCTGGAACACAGGGAGAAACAAGAGCACATGGACGGGGAAAACAAAACAACCGGCTAAGATGCCGCAGTCCTGACAAAGAGCTACTGGTCCAATTCTATACAGCCATTATTGAATCACTGACGACATCCTCCATTTACGTCTGGTTCGGATCTGCATCTTCGCATGGAAACTACAGCGCATTGTGCGAAGTGCAGAGATTATTGACTGTCAGCTCCCCCACAGACCTGTACTCGTCTAGGATGAGGAAGAGGGTGGGGAAAATTATGGCTGATCCCTTACATCCTGGCCACTCTCTCTTCCAGTGGCTACCCTCTAAACGCAGAGTAAGAGTGAGATCCATAAAGACTAGGACTACACATCACCTGAACAGCTTCTTTCTCCAGGCTGTAATCCTCTCAGATAAGGATCCTTCCCATATCCGCCCCCTGTCCAGTTGCACAGTTGCACTTTAACTGTCCATCCCACACATCCCACAATGGAACTGTAAAACTGTAAAGTTATTGCACAAATGTACATAACCAAAAGCATTGCACAGTTTCTTTAACGGTATTGTATTTATTGTATTGTTTTGTATTGTATAGTTCTGTCAGCGTTTATGTTTTCAATGTCGACACCTGCACCAAGAGAAATTCCTTGTACATTTGCACTTGGCAAATAAAGTTCTGATTCTGATTCTTTCAGTCAGCTGCACACAGAAATGGAAAAAGTGTGGAAAAGTGTCTTGTTTATACATTCCTTAGACTAGGAAAAATTATCTTGCTGCAGTCACTACTAGGTGTGATTGCATGTGTTGCATAAATTGCATGGTGATTCACCAACAACACTGGCAAGATAGAGATGCTACAGTCTTTAGGTATTCAAGAGCCATATACAGGAATGAATGTACAATATCTGTATGTGACTAGAAATGTTCAAATTTCAAAATATTCTGTGCCTGACTAGAAAAGAAAGAAGTCAGAAATATGTACATCAAGTATTAGGGATGGGACGATACACTCAACTCACGATACGATGCACCTCTCGATACAGGGGTTCACGATACGATACAGTCATGATACGATATCATAAAAAAAGAAGATGAAAAAGTTAGCCTGAGTAAACAATAACTATTTATTACTTTCCTTAAAACAAAATATAAAAACAAAATGTTTGGGACATTTTAACAGTGGCTTATTTCAATGCACGGTTTGTTTGGCTGGACACTTAAACATTGTAGGATGTGGCTAGGATATGGACATGTTAGAGAAAAAAAAAATCAGCAGTTGAACAAACAAGCACACTGCTTTCCTATTTCCATCTCTAGCCTCTCTCTAGGTCGTCTAGCCTGGCCTACGAAATGGACATTTTTTTTTTTTTTAAATCAACATATCAACATTTTCTGGTAGTATCTGTGATCTTTGTGTTGCCGGGAAAGGTACACACAGGACAATAAAGAAACTATTCGGGTTTTATTTTGATAGAGCAATTTTGAGTAATTGTACCAAAATAAAAATAATGAAATGAAAGGACACTAGATGGCCAAATATACTATAATCACCAATCTAGCTGGTTAACTACCCTGTTTGGGGGTTTAATGCAGGGGTAATACACTTTCTCTTGGTATAATATCAAAATGGATACAGCACAGTAGGCAAAACAAATAAAAAAACACCAAAGAAATTTGCATGTGGCAATTATCTCTGTACAAATACGGTAGTGGTGATACTAAGACAGAATACATAGGAAAATTAACATACCACCCCTCTTTGTCTTGTCCTAACAGCAAAACCATTTCTTAACATGCTTGATAATTCTGCATTATGCTCTACTTACTCAACGCACACGCTGCAGTGCCACTCGGTGTGCCTTCTGCGAGCGTTTCCAACTACACAGAAAACACGGTTGCCTTACCATATAAAATAGTAAACTAGTCGTTTTCTGTAACAAAAGAACTGGGAGTATAAACTCTGCAGAATGAACACACAAAACCGCACAGCTGACAATTTTAATTACATTTTGCACGTTTTAAAGTTCAAAGATTGCTGGGTGGCGTTATAGTTGAACTGAACTGCTAACCGCCGTAGCTAGACAAGCCCACGTGCATGAACACCGGTTTCCCTCCCAGTCCCGTTCTACCAAACTGTAACATAATAGATGTAAGGTTTCTGTTTACCAGCTTTTATATGCATGTACGTTAGAAAGTTTTACTATTCTGGGCAACTTACAGCATATATTTGGGGAGGGTACTCAGCTCACCTTCCGCTCATGCAACACTCACGGTCGCCTACCCCAGAGTGCACCAGACTGTCGCATTTCCCGCGAGGCTATGATCTCACCTAATACATGGCAGTCTTAAAGGGGTAGCACTACACACGTAGCCAGATCACCCAACTCCACCTGGCTACATTTGAGTGCTAACAATGTCTCCTGCTGTGGAAAAGACACGCTCACTAGGGACTGAGGTTGCTGAAATACAATGAGACGGTTTGGCTACAGGGGCAAGCATAGGGTAAGCATATGCTTTCTCTTTCCACCACTTCAGTGGACTGCTGTTGAGTGGGATAGGGGTCCCACCCCTGTATGAGAGTATCTCTCTTTCAATCCCAATGTTGGACTGCACTGGCTCAACAGCAGTGTAGGACTATCCAAGGAGATCCCCCAGTGCTGTCTTCTTTGGTGGAGGAGGTTGTGTCAGTTCTGCTCCCTGTACTGTCTCCACTAGGTCCAGCTCTGCTCCCTGTGCTGTCTCACTCTCTCTCTCTCTCTCTCTCCAGCTCTGCTCCCTCTGGTGTTGAAACACTTGCTCCCCTGTCGTATCTTTCCTTCTCAGTAGCACTGGTCTAAAACAAAAAAAATAGAAAAATAAACTTCTAAATTTCTATCAGTGATATAGCCTAAACATTTTCCAGTCTTCCTATCCCTTTCTTATTTTTTCCATCCCTCTTTTACTCACACACCCCTTATTTGAATGACCTGAAACGCTATTTAAAAAGATAAAACATCTCTCTCTGAGAAGAAAAATTACAGAGCCCTGAGTAGGCTTCTTAACAGAACGATTGTACACACACAAAGGCTACTAGTAGCCTTTTCTGTCAGTGAAAGTAATTACATGATCGCATCGTAAATGTAGGCCTGCAGCTCTCTCGTACAACCGGGCATAGACAGACTCACGTTGCTCAGCATCTAGATGGGATAGGCTTCTGAATCGTGGGTCTAGTGCTGTGCTCTCCTGAAGAACATAATTAGTGTCCCCAGAGTATCTGTCCGAAATTTTGCGGAGGATGGTGCTTTTCATGCTGGCCACGGTCAGGGAGTCATTTGCGCTGGGTGACGCGCACTGTTCCACCATGCACTTCAGTGGCAGAATCAGTGACACCGTAGGCTGTTTTTTGTCACATACAACAGTTGTGGCCATCTTCAGCGGCTTGAATAGCTTCACAATGTCTTCTGCATCAGATAGGTCATTGCAATCAAGAGTATCGATGTCTCTGATGTTTCTCCGAATGTCTGGGCTGCTCAGAGCTGCTGCCACAGCAGCTTGTTGTTCCAGATAGTGTTTGAGCATATCATATGTGCTGTTCCACTGGGTTGGAACATCAGTGATGAGTTTATGCTGTGGCAGCTGGAGCAGGGTCTGCTTGCTGGCCAACACTGCGGTGGCAGTGGAACTCCGGTGAAAGAATGTAGTGACTCTTCGCACACGGCCAAGTAAGCAACTAACACGGGCTACCTGTAAACCTCGCTGGGGAGCTAGATTGAGAGTGTGGGCTAAACACTTGATATGTGGCTGGAGACCACTTTCATTCACTGCGATGTCCATATTACGCGCATTGTCTGTGACAACAGCAATGGTGTTATTTGGCCTTTCCAAGTCCCATTCTACAACAGCCGCTTTCAAGACTTTGGCTATGTTCACTCCGGTATGCGACTCGCACAGCTGGTTTGCAGAACGAAACTTTCCATCTCCCAATTGTCGTTGATGATGTGCGCTGTAATTGTTATGTAGCTTTGCATGGCACGGGAGGTCCAACCGTCAGCGGTGAGGGAGATGTAGTCGGCTTTCTTCAGACTCTCTATCACGATTTGTTTTGTTTCTTTGTAGAGATCGGGAATGACAGTTGTCCATGTTGACTGTAAATAAACTTTGTTTATTTGACTTTGCTTTACTTTGAAAGGCTTTGACATTTATTTAATTTATTTAGTATTTTATTTTTATGTTCTCACAGAATACAGCTTTTAGTGTGTGCCCTTTGAGTATTCTGTAAACAAACATAACCTAAACTTGTGACATCCAAGGTTTAATGACAAGTAAAATCCTAAAATTCTGTAATTTTTTAATTGAAATGCTAGTTAATACAATATGACAGCAAAAAGGTCTACTAAGCCCTCTAATTCAAAACAAGCTTAGGCTACATTTTTCCCCAGCATGACTTCTAAGTTCTTAAGTGTATAATCTAGTTTTGATAATGCTGCCTGTGGTTGGTATTACATTAAATTTCTGACACTACAGGTCATGTGTCTGGAATGTTGAGTCAATTGTTTCATGTTCCTGTAGCCATGCTCAATTAGTGTTGTATGAGAAGAAGTGATATAAAACAGGGTATCTGTGTGCTGCTATATGTTCTGAATGAATGTGTTATATTACCTGGTAAAACAACTAAACCTATATAATGAAAGTTTACATTTAAAACATATATGGTACAGAGGGAATATGAAGCATGTACACAGCAGTATATACAAGGGAATAAATCTCCACAAAATGCTTTCAGTGTGGCAAATTACACAAATACAAAAATGACCATTTTCTATCAGTAAGTCAGTTATGACAGAGGTAAGTAAGTTACGACATTAAAAATACTGGTATCAAAAATGAAGCCAAGTTGCAGCAAACAAAACAGCTCTAGCAAACTGAGAAAACATTATTCCTGGGTAATTCTATTTCATGTTTCCTAAATTATTTTGTGTCATTTTATCTTATTATTTGAAGGTAATCTGTCTTTCATATATGTCAGATGTCAGTCATATGTCAGCAGTTTGTTATCTGCTCTTTTGGAGAGAATCTGTATTAATATTGTTATACTGTATGAGTTACAGTTAATCATACCAATGTTCTGCACTCTCTTCCCTGAAACAGGTTTTGCATTGTACTGTCAGTATATTTTTGTAACAGCAATAGAAGGACTTCCAAAATGTGTCCATAGAAGATTAGATGGTACAGGGTTTGATGCTTGCGAGTAGTCTGGTCTTAGGGTCATTTCAGGTGCTTCATTAGGGAAACCCACACAGCTTTGCATTAATATCTTTTAAATGCACTTGCAGAGTTGAACAATGCATTTCTCAATATATTACAATATATTTCAGTATTGTCTGGATTGGTGAATAGTATGTGACTGTGTTTTCCCTACTTATCATGACAGATCACAAGCTGACTACCAAAAAACAAAAAAAAAAAAAAACTATGGAGAGTACACCAGAACCCACATCTAAGCCAAGAAAAACTACTGTCTGGAAGCATAAAATAAATCTCTCAATGAAATGCTATAATGTCATTTTTAATAGATTAACAACATGCCATTGTCCATCAGTACATGCACTGGAGAAGTCAACAAAATATTTATTTTATTTTGGGACCATTTGGAGTTTTGTTTTTTCTTGAAACTTAGTCTGAGATTTGCTTATGGCTTGATGTGTAACATTTCAGAGTGCCCTAATTAAGATGGCCTTAATATGCTGTTTCACAAAACGCTAAAATAATTGTCGCATTGCAACCTATTTTCTGTTTATAATGGTTAAATAGGAGTGTAGCAAAGGGCGAGAACAGTCACCCCACCCGGCCTCGAACCCAGGTCTACAGGGTACCAAACATGTAACTTTGACCGTGACGCTAAAGAGCCAGGCTCGTTGGTATAGTAGTCAAAGTGCAAACTCAACCATAGTGACGGCACTCCGTCACACTGCCCTACCCTTCGGGAAGCACACCCATGCGCTTCATGCACCAAGGCATCCCTCGCACATTCCCCCACCGTACTTCTCCCATCCCAGGGTGCCCCACTCACTCGTGCTTCACCCATCTCTGGGGTCCCTCATACAGCTCACACACTGGGCACGCCTCCGATGGCCTCGCGGCCAGCCATCCCACTCTGACACCATTTGCAGTGAAGGGCAAGAGCAGTCACCCCACCTGGCCTCGAACCCAGGTCTACGGGTACCAAACATGCAACTTTGACCGCAACGCCAAAGAGCCTGGCCTGGGTAGTGTGACGGAGTGCCGTCACTACAGTTGAGTATGCGCTCTGACTGCCATACCAACAAGCCTGGCTCTTTGGTGTCATGGTCAAAGTTGCATGTTTGGTACCCCGTAGACCCGGGTTCAAGGCTGGGTGGGGTGACTGCTCTTGCCCTTCGCTACAGGGAGGTTTGCGGAAAGTAACCCTGAGGTCAGCACACAACTTTAAAAGGTGGTGTGCAACAGAGAATATGAGAACTGCACCAATTTGTTCAAATGTATATAGATTCTTAAAACAAATCTGTGCTTTTTGAGACATGCATGATGAGGGGTCTAAGGATGAAAAACATTACATTATTGTCATTTAGCAGACACTCTTATCTAGAATGACATAGGTTATAATGTAACCATTTATCCAGCTGGATATTTAATGAGACCATTCTGGGTTAAGTACCTTGCCCAGAGCAGTAGTGCCCCTGCAGGGAATTGAACCAGCAGCCAGCAGGAAAAAAAAAAAAAAAAACAACAATCCTGTAAGTGGGCTCCATTAGAGAGTATTGTGAACTTGCTGTAATGAGACCATTAAGAAAATGGAAAATGGCACTCACGACCAGAGGATATTTTTGTTATTATTACACGGCCACATGCCACAATCATGTCCTGTTTGTTCTGGCCCATAAATGGTGAAATGAGCTTCCTACAGTGGTCAGGACAGTGGAGTTGCTGTCTATTGTTCACCACAGGCTGAAGACACACATTCTGAGCCAGCATCTCAGCTCCCTATTTGGATTTGTATTTCTATTTTGTACAGAGCTTCAGAGGTATTATTGTTATTGCACTGATTTATACATTCATATCAGTTGTTGTTGAAATTCTGATTATTGAGCTGATTTGTATTATTAGTGCATCACCAGTTAATTTAATAAGAAGTGAATGCATGTTTACAATGGGTCTAATGTTTTCTGAATGTAATGCAGACTTTTTACATGAACATTGTTTGGACTTTTGCCTTGACAGTAGTTGTGGATAAGGGCACCTACCACAATAATACATGGAAATGGATGTCTAAGATGTTTTAAATTTTATGGGCTGACAGCATCACATGGAAATTTTCCTTTTTATCTCTACAGTATCATTTCTCTGCTTTCTACCCCAGTGTTTGATGTCTTTGATGTACTGATACAAATTTAATCATCCATTCAGAGAAATATGTGATTGCAAGAAATTAGTTGTGAGAACTCCTCACAATGTTCGAAATGGAGCAAGATCAATTTGACATAAACATGGCCTGATTCCTTTTTCTTAAATAGGAATCTCTGAAGTAACAAAAATCATTATAAAATTCATTATCATATGATAAGTGAGACATATACTGTAGTCATAAAAATGCAGAGGGAAATATACTGTTTAATGTCTAATTCAAACACTAATGCTAACTGCAAATACACTGACACAAACCAAAACGTTTTTCATATAACTTCAAGTTCAGAAGTGTCCAACTCATGTCTTGGAGGGCTGTATATTTTCTTCTGAACATTCTCCCTGGCTTATTTGACCTTTATCACATAGGTTAACATGTATGTTTCTTTGTGGCTTTTAAAACACTTTGAAAGAAGCATTTCGGGTGTAGATGGTACAGCACAAGTACATTCTAACCATTAAATATTTGTACAAATGTAAAACAAAATGTAATGGTAATGGGTCCATTTCTGAGGACCACAGTTTGTGAATTCTAATTGTACATGTCTGCGGGAGTGGGGAAGCTGCAGTGAGAGTGGAGAGAACCTATGGTTTCAAGTGAGAGGTGGGGTACTTTGGGATTATTGAGTGCACATGAAAGAGATTAGTGATTTGGGTTGGTGACATGTGGAAGATTCAATAAGGCACAGTTTTTGTTCCTTCAGGGAGCTTGTTTCGAGAGGAGCTGGCTGACAATGAGGGGTGAATTTTGTGTTTCAAATCGCAAGTGTTGTTTTTTTAACAGGGAGTGAATGGGCATGAGTGATGGCAGTGGCATGCTCAGCAGCTCGTGGAAGAAGGACCTGCAGTGGGAAGAAGAAATTGAAGCAGGTTAGACGGCAGTGCCACTTCTTGTCTCCCTCATAAGGTGCAGTTCCTGTTTCTGGGGAAGGCAAGTTGCCAGGGGTGGACAAATGTGACAGTGAGACCAGGGTGGTGGGCCAGTATGTGGGAGCACCATATTTTTTGTTTGGGTTTTCTTTTATTCTGAGGTGGAGACAGGCCTGGCAGGATGGTATGGCCTGAGGCCACACCCCCACATGTCAAACAGATAAGTCCATTCAGAACTTTGGCTGCTTCCTGGTCATCATACACACTCCATACACCCATCCCCACCACACACATACACACACACACACACACAAACACAGATACACACACCAATTAAATTGCTTTGCTTATCTGCTTAGAGTGGTCACTGTGTTCTGCATGCTCTATCACCACCTTCAGCTCTGCCCTTGGCTCTGCAGGGTCTGGTCAGGTAACCCCATTGTCCTTCTCTGGCATTTCAGCCTCATATCCCCCCACAACATACACACACACACACACACACACACACACCCCTCCGGTTTTGTCAGCTCATGATATTTGAGTTTACTTAGCTTTGGCTGGTGTATATCCCCCTGTTTTAATCAGCTATGCATTGTTAAAGGATATGCAGAATACATATATGTATGTGTATATATTTTTTTTTTTTTCTTTGAGCCAATTCATTGATTTTTTTCTGCATTGTGTTACTCCTCTACCTAAAAGAGATGTCACTGACTGGAGGTAATGTCTCAACCAGACTATAAACACTTTGCCAACACAATCTCCATGTTTCATTTTTTAAATATGTAAATTACGAACCGATTTTACCCTTGTAGAGAATTTTACATCAAGGGATGCTGTAATAGATACGGAATTAAGTCATTTAATGGGGGAAAAAATATTTTCCTCTGGGCCTTAAAGTGGACATTCTAGAAAGATTTTCATTTTTATAAATTATATATTCGAATATCATTACATCTTTTGCCTACTATGTCTCCATAATTATGATTACTGTCCACAGCTCTGCAAAATCTTGACCTTTCCTTCAACATGATGATATACTACCCATACTGAGGAAATTTAATTGTTTTAAAATGTGGTGCTATTTTTATCCTGATCATACAATTTCTGTTATTTTGGTAATGAGTGCTTGTAAAATGGGTCTCCAGTGGCTTTGGTGTTGTCAGCTAGATGGGTATCTCATCAAAACATTTTCTGTGCATGGCATCAGACAAGCTGACATTATGAAAATCTCTTTCTAAGGACTACAACACGTGCCTCAATCAACACTCAATCATTTCAGATGCTGTACCTTTAAGTTATTTTGTAGATCCTATTTATTTCTTTTGGTGAATTGAGTTCATGCTGTTAAAGTTTACTTTATTTCTTTTCATTAAGTCTCCCTCATCAACTATCAGTGACACTAGCTAGATGTATTCATTTTAGTTTTCGGACATGTATGACTATATGCCATGTGAACTGGCATGAATTGGTCATCTTATTTGGTCAGCATAATAAATAACTTCACCCTACCGTCAACGTTGTGGACCCAGTTTCATGTCTGTGTCCTACAATAGCAACAAATACACCAGCCCACGCTACCCTCTCTGTGCTGGCCAAACAAAGTATTACATTAGGTGCTGGCATTCTTTCTTGGTTTTTATTCTTGTTATTTCATAGCAGCTCTCTTCTCTGTATGGAAGACAGTGTGATTACAGCTAATTTTGTTGTTTTACTGTGCAAAGCTGGTTTTGGTGAGCAAACTGATTGGCTGAGGTCAGCTGCAGTTAATGTTCTGGTGGATCCTCTGGTTTTTGTCCCATTGGATTCATTGACCTGTGGTTTGGATATCATTGAGAGGTTTTTTTCTACTTTATTCTAGTCAATCCTCTGTTTTTCGTGTCCAATGGGTGCAGCATCAGTTACCTGTGTGGGCTCCCCAGGCATTCTATCCTACACACAAAATTTGAGATGAGATGAGAATTTGAGATGAGAATTCAGGTTGTGACCAACAAAATTAAAAAAAAAAAGAATCCTGTGAACATCACATATTCAATTTATAAATTATTAAAGCACATATGTACGATAGACCCTTTAAATATTATGATTCCAAAGAAAATAGATATATTTTTCCAAAGGAATAAATATTATTTTCTGTTTTAGGAAGATCTTTGGTGCTTCCAAACTTCATGCATGGGACAACCCCAGAGTAGATGCCTCTGGTAACATGACTGTTGTAATACCTTTCCAAATTTGACAATACTGCTTCATAATGCATAATATATGAAAAATGAATGGAAAAGTAAAATGTAGTAGGGAATCCAACACAACCCATGGGGCTGGACAGATATTGTTCTGTGTAAATTCAGGGAAACTACAGTGACAAAAATGATACATAAATTTTATTAACCTATCACAGAATCATAGGGCTATGAGTGATATTAGAAAAAATGTTTTCAATTAGACACAGGATATTTTGATTTAAATGAAACAATGACTGAAGAGCAGTGCCAGATCATATGACCAGTCTTGTTTTCTCCAAAAACAATTTTGCAGATGCTCGTTATTGACAAGTTACTAAATTGCCTTTCCCATCTTCCATGATGAGTCCTAAATTAGCATATGAAATTAGAAGAATTTGTATGAGCAAAAAGCAATCAAGCATACCAGCACAAAGTTACCATTAATGTCAAATTTGTTAATGGGAGCCTCTCACATGAAACTCCAGATTGTGGTGTATACATTTTACAAAGCTAACAATCTGTAGTCTGGAGCCTGGCCATGGAAAAAAAATATTGAACCCTGTTTGCAATATACCTCCTTTCATCCTCTTTTTATAACACAAGTGTGCACAATGGGTATGATATTGTCACCATTTGTCTTATACATGTAGGTCTCAGTTTCCAAAAAAATGTACAAAAAGAAAGGATGGAGATCAAGATAAATTCATCAATCAAAAAATTAATTACTACAAAACACATCAAAAACTGACATGAAAAATTTCATTAGCACCTCTACTGGTGAGTTATGCACATCTACTAGTGAGATAATCTTCCCCCATGGCTGTTGTTGTCATATGGACAGATGTAAGAGCTTTTCATGAAGTCTGGTTGCAGGATTTGTCATACCTTTCAACACATGCCATATATTATGTTGTTCAGAACTATTTTGTCTAATGGAAAATCCTGACATAAGGAATGTCACATGCAGTTGTAAATGAGGTATAATAATTTTCACTTGTTGAACAACAAGTTTACTTGAATGTCCCTCCAAAAGCAAATGCATCAGCTCAGGTATCTATATAGAAGTGGACAGTGTAGATGGTCTTGTTTGTATAGATATAAAAACCATGTTAGAGCAACATTCCATTGCTTTGTAATGTGAAAAAGTTATCAGTTGAGTGCCATGCTCAGAATGGTAGACAAAAGTGTTGTCTTTTATTTAGTTTTAATAAAACAATAAATAATCATTGACATAAATACTGACATAAAATACAAAACAACAATACATAACTGTATACATTTTAAGTGATTACAGTCAAATAGATGTAATAATCAATCAGTTAAAATTTCAGTCATGATACCCCCCCCAAAAAAAAATTTTTTTAAATGCTCAATAATCATTGTCTTTGTGGTTAGCTGTTATGAGAAAGATGTGCAGCTATTGGCATAGATTGATACAACCCTGTGTACAATCCTGTTGTTTACCAAAATCTGATTGACCACCACGGTAAACCCACAGAGATGAACTAGAATTCTTTTCATGAACATAATGCTGGCAATGCAAAAATATTTTGCACCACAAAGGCAGAGCTAGTTTTTCTGTTGACTGATAATATATTTGACTCATTGGAAGTGACAAGCCTCCTGTACATTGAAAAACAAATGAGAAGTTTCTACATGGAAAAAAATGACTGAGAATGAGGTAAGCTCATAAGGCTTTTGAATTCTAGGGGTTTAACATTCATGGATATGCTCGATTAAACTGTACCAGTTTGAAGCCACTTTAATTTTAATACACAATTTCACTTCAGGGGATTTACATATAGCAACAATTTACATAGCAGGTCCAATTTACATAGTAACAAATTTACATTTACATTTTTTTCACTTAGCAAATGCTCTTATCCAGAGCTCTTATCCATTTAATGTTACATTTTCATTTTGACTTTTAGTACATGCTGTTATCCAGAACTTCTCTTACCATGAAACATGAAACAAACAAGGACTCCATCTTCCACACATGAACAAGCACCAATGCCAAATCCAGTCTGAAGACGAGCACACACTCAGCCCAACATGCAAGTGCAACATAATGTACCCAATAGGAGTGTGTCACACAATGATGTGTTGGAGCAAGGCAATCTCTCTTTACTTATATGAACCACTACTGCTAGAATCAATCATTATATATAATTACATTACATATATTGAATCATTGAATGCATATTGACTTGAAGGGTACTAAGACATGGACAAAAAGACACAGCCTTGATGTCCTACTGCTATAGATTCTGGATTCCAGCATTAACTCAAATCCATTTGAAGCGGTGAAACAAACAAAAGATGGTTGATGTTGAATGAACATAGCAAAACAGATAGGTGTTTCAAATGGACAACATATATGTATGTATATATGTATGTATGTATGTATGTATTTATATATATCTCCAAGGTGTCAATGAGAGACATCCATATATACTGTGTATATACATATACATATACTTAAAGTCTATTCAGGCCAGAACAAGCAAAAAGAAACTCTGGGGAGTCTTGGACTCCAACAGTATTCTGGAGAACGTATTAATTAAATGGCTGACAGCAAGAGGAACTGTAAATCTTTGCTAATTAGATTCATTCAGTGCCGAGTTCTGGCCCCAGATGCATTGTGGGCAGGCCAATTTGTTTGGAAGACAAAAGACATGCCCAGCCTGTTGGCTGAGTCCTCTCAATGAGGCAGGCATGCCAAATACATCCACACAGTCAGGTGATAGGAGAGCAGAGGAGGCATCAATTAATGCAGGGCCCAGGAAATCGCTCATCATCAGCAGTCAGCCAAAATCCATGGTGTTTATTCTAGTTATAATTTATCGATCAAGCTGTTCTGAATAATGGATACATTCCCTCAGACAAATTCTTAAGCTCAATTAAACCAACTGGCTGTTCTTGCTTTGTGTCCCAGGTAATTAGTTTAGCATGTCTTGGTGTGATGTATCATCACCCCATCCCCTCCCTTCCATCACAAAATAATCAGCAATGGGAGAAATACCACTCACTGAAATGGCTGTTAGTTTCAGGAATCACACTGTGTAGGGGGCATTTGCTGGCCTGAAGGTCATTATAGAGTGAACTAAATACAGTCTTAGCCTAAATATCTTTTCTTACATATTGATTTTCCATGTCTTTTGCTCATGTTCAGAACCGTCCAAGCAAATGCCCACAAGCAAACTCCTGCTGTGTTTGTCAAAGACATTGTGTTACAGGTATTGATTAGCTTACTTGGAACTTTCTCTCCTTGACCCATAAAGGTGGCATAGAATTTACAGGCTCAGAATATTCTGCATGTTGTATTCTGTACTGTGTTCACAGTTTTCACAAAGGCAAGGTACAGCACATTCTCTCCATGATTTTATTTTATTATTCCTTTGCTCATCAAACAGTTACTATATTTGAAATGAATGGGCAACAATATATAGAAAGAGGGTAGTTGCTTCAGATCACTCCTTTGGTTAATTTATTATCATTAGTGTAATTTCTTTGGATAAAGTATACCCTCCTGCTGATGTGTTCCCATTGAAGAGTAACAAATAATACATAAAGTGTTTAGAATGATCATGTTGCATTTTTTTCTTAACATTTGAATGGATTTTTTTCAGCAGTCAGTTCAGGACACATTACAACACTCATGTGTGAAGCATAATCCTCTTGACCCAGAGTAACATTTCTGAAGAAGCAAAAAAAAAGTAAATAATCTTTTGAAATATGCATTGATCAGAAATGTTTTGCATATATTTTGTCTTTCAATGCTGATCCCATCCTGCCTCACTCCAGGGGTAATTGAAAATAGTGTCAATGAGTGTGCTGCAGTGATATTCATATATTACATAAATACACAACTCTTTGGCATTGCCTTTTTGGGTTTATCATTTAAGACAGAGGTCCCTACCATTCAATAGGAAGTGATGTGAAAGTGAGCAAAATCACGCTTGTACGATAGTTAAGTGAGAATGTGACATTGCCAGAATATTTATTTTATTTTCAAGGAAGATATTACCAATGGTTTTACAACCTCCTCCTTACTTTAAGAGTATAATGTGTCATTGTTGTGATTGTTATTCAAAAAGCCATCTCCTGCAGTGAATCTATAATCTTTATTTGTATGGCAGTCTTTATGAAAAAGGTTTGATTGCAATATTGCTCCAGCAAAGAATATTATGCAATAATTTTATTATTTTTAAGTTTTTGGGTTGCTGCCATTTAGTGACTAATCATACAATTTCACAAACAATTGTTATTGGTCAGAATTTCCTTGGTCATATCATAAAAATGTGTTGGTAGTTAAAAGGGTGGAGGATTGAAACAGAAGGCTGAACTGAGGGTGACTACAGGAAAGGTGACTACAGGAAAGAAATTATTTTTCTAATCAGGTTAGCCCTTTCTGCTCTCTCCATATCTCATGGCAGTGTTTTCATCACCAACTTTCTTGCAGCTGATGGAAAAAATAATGTGCTTTTAAATGAGTTATTCTGAAATTAAAATGTGATATTATTAAACATTACATCACTTTTTATTTCACATTACTAATTGGCCAGACTAATAAAGCCAGATATCGGTCAACTGGCTTAGCTCCAATGCTATCAGAGGCATTGCACTCTACACAAACCATCTTTTATTGACACATTTCATTTATGTAGGGTACATGGAAATGAATGACAGACATGTACATGGCACAACAGGCACATTTTTAACATACAACTTTTAACGGTAAGGGTAAGCAATGCTAGCCTTGGATGGCTGGAATTGCCACCAGATGTTATTCTCTCCAAACTATTAATTACATTCTTTGATTGACTATCAGGCTCATTCAGTGGGCATATTTGTATTCTCTTTACTCAGTATATTGAATAAAAAAGTTCTTTGTTTTGGGCTTAATCTATGACACCAACACATTTACTTCAATCCAGATCTTGTTAGCTAAAAAATATACACTCAGTGACCACTTTATTAGGTACACCTCTGTAATACTGCGTAGGACCCCCCCCCTTCGCCCCCAGAACAGCCTGATTTCTTCGTGACATGGATTCAACAAGGTGCTGAAAACATCCCTGAGAGATTCTGCTCCATGCTGACATGATAGCATCACGCAGTTGCTGCAGATTTGTCGGCTGCACATTCATGCTGCAAATGTCCTGTTCCACCATATCCCAAAAGTGCTCTATTGGATTGAGATCTGGTGACTGTGAAAGCCAGTGGAGTACACTGAGCTCATTGTCATGTTCCTGGAACCAGTTTGAGATGACATGTGCTTTGTGGAATGGCGCATCATCCTGCTGGAAGTAGCCATTAGAAGATGGGTAGACTGTGGTCATAAAGGGATGCACATGGTCAGCAACAATACTCAGGTTGGTTGTGGCATTTAAACAATGCTCGATTGGTATTAAGGTGCCTAATGTGTGACAAGAAAATGTTCCCCACACCATTAGACCACCACCTCCAGCCTGAACCGTTGACACAAGGCAGGATGGATCCATGGATTCATGTTGTTTACACCAAATTCTGACCCTACCATCTGCATGTCACAGCAGAAATCGAGATTCATCAGACCTGGCGATGTTTTTCCAATTGTCTACCTTCCAGTTTTGGTGTGTCTGTGCCCACTGTAGCCTCAGTTTCCTGTTCTTAGCTGACAGGAGTGGTACCCGGAGGGGTCTTCTGCTGCTGTAGCCCATCCACCTCAATGTTCGACGTGTTGTATGTTCAGAAATGCTTTTCTGCATAGCACTGATTTAACATGTGGTTATTTAGGTTACTGTCACCTTCCTGTCAGCTTGCACCAGTCTGGCCATTCTCCTCTGACCTCTGTTATTAACAAGGCGTTTTTGTCCACAGAACTGCCGCTCGCTGGATGTGTTTTGTTTTTCGCACCATTCTCTACACACTCTAGAGACTGTTGTGCATGAAAATCCCAGGAGATCAGCACTTTCTGAGATACTCAAACCATCCCGTCTGGCACCAACAATCATCCCACGGTCACCTAAGTCACTTAAATCAGATTTTCTACCCATTCTGATGTTTGGTCTGAACAGCAACTGAACCTCTTGACTATGTCTTTGTGATTTTATGCATTGAGTTGCTTAGATTAGATATGAGAGTTGCTGATTAGATATTTGCACCAATGAGCAGGTGTACATGTGTACCTAATAAAGTGGTCATTGAGTGTATATTGTTCATTGCATGTAAATATATTTTGATCAACTGCATTAGGGATAAGCCCCCTACAGCTGATTTGTAGTATAAGAAATTTTTCAAAATCCTCCCCTTTAAAAGAATGAATGCTGTGTTTAGAGAACACAGTTTTTATTAGTTGTACCAGACCATGGACAAGTGCAACATATGTAAAGTGAAACATATGGTATCTTAGTGTTGTCCCCCTCCTTTTATTGTTGCATATGTGTGGTTTGTCTGTTTCTATCATTTTTTTCATGTGTTTTGTCAAAGCTTTTATTGGCCTACATAATTCTAGTACACTCTAGGAGCAGGGCTGTCCTCTCCTAATATATAGAGCAACATATTCAGAACCCCTTGAGGCATGCTAGATAAATGTGTCATATTGAAAAAAACCTGTAAGTGTACTATACACCAAAGCCTGTTGGTGAAAGGCCATACTGAATGTTGAACAGGTATGTTCCAATAAGCAGCATTACAAGATCATACAGATTTCTGCACACTCATCTATATAGTCTATATAGTCAAAATAAAACTAGAACTGCTGAAGTATGCACTGCACAGGGAAACAGGGAAAAACAAAAGTCTAAAGAGTAGTGAAAATGTTCTGTGCTCTGTTGGGGCAAGCAATATCTGTCTGTTGATTGTCCCAGGGTAAGCCTCAGGCAGGCTCTTCCAGCACTGCCTGCACCCAGCATCCAGGCCATTATTGCCTGGCTGCTAATCAGACAGCAGGCACTGTATGCTGCGGATCCTGGATCTGAGACCATCGGGCCCCGTTCCACAGTGTAAACTGCAGACTCAGCTCTTATGCTCTGAACAGCAGTCCACACACAGTCCACACCACAAACAATCAGTGTGTGTTTTAATGGCATAATAGCTCACCTACAGTTACAGGGAATAGACTGGAGAGTTCACCTGCAAAGTAGTTCAGAGATTTTTTGTGATAAACTGGCTGAACAGATTCAACATTTTCAGGTATCTGTTGAATTGGTTCTGAGTACATTTTAAGAATGATTCAATTGACAGAATCATTTAGTTGATTGAAATATATTGTTCTCTTTACATTATGCTGCTTTCCTTTGAAATATTGTGAAATACACCAAGCATGCTATGGTGCAGCGTGTTTCCAATGCTAAATGGTTTGTATGCAACAATGGCCCTATTATAAATTGTGGTTTAAAGTGAAATATTAACAGAAATGTTCAGTGGTCCCTGAATGAATCATCAAGGTCAAATGAGTACCCTGGTATTGTGCTAAAAATGTAAATCAAAACTATTTCCTTCTACAAACAACATTGGTATTGAAGGCTGGACTGTTTTGCAGCAAACTGCCTGGGACTCCTCTGGAGTCCTCTGTAGGGCAGTGTGGTGCAGTGGTAAGGAGCAGGGCTTGTAACCAAATGGTTGCAGGTTTGATTCCTTACTGGGGCACTACTGCTGTGCCCTTGAGCAAGGTATGTAATTTAATATTGCTTCAGGAAATATCCAGTTGTATAAATCAGCAACATGTGTAATTGTGACCTATGGAAATCACTCTGGATAGGAGTGTCTGCTAAATGACTGTCAAGCATATGAGAAAGTCCAAGCATCTAAACCTCTGCTGATGAAGTCATGGGGAAAAAATATGCAAGTAGAAAAACTGAGAAACAGACAAGTTGTGTTAAAGGATGCTCAACTGCAAACATTTAAGAATTGTATGTACATCTGAGAAGAACAGAAGAATATTATTCTCCTGTAGAATCAGTGACAAAATATACATTTGGGTCACCATAAATGGAAGCTTGCTTCTCTGTGCAGTTGGTAAAATTGACCATACCAACATGGACATAGTCTTTCTTTCCTTCTGAAGACATGTGCCAGCAGACCATCTTGGTCCATTCCACTTTTCTGAGATTTCCTCTAGCATGATCATAACAGCAATTACAGTAAATGCAACGCTGCCTGACTGTAAAATGATCTCCTCTGCTTCACATGCACATTCATTGAGAGTAAGGCCTTTTTTGTGTGCTCCATGCCTCACCAGACACACCATGTCATGGCCCAATGTCTTTGAAAAGGGGTCTAGATGTCTTCAATTTCTGTGAGTGTATATCTATAGCCCCACAATAAAAAACATAATTGCTTCTGTAAGCTTCCCAATCTATGCGGAGACTACTAATGTGGGACGACTCGGATGGCGTTGGTCAGGACTGTAGTCCCATGTCAACAGTTGTAAATGCCATTTAAGCAGTGGCGAACCGTGCCTATTAGAACTGGGCCTTCTGGGCCTTCGGGTTGGTCTGCGGAGCAACAGTGTTCACAACCACTTCCCCACTCACTCTGACTACCTCCTGGCCTGCATCCTTCTTTTATGCTGTTTTCTCAACTCCTAGACTGGAGCCTAATTTCCAACTTCTCCCAGGCTCCTCCTTCAATATCACACCATCCCAGTTGATACACCATTATCTTTCAAACTGTTACATTTCCCCGGCCTGGAAAGTCCCATAAACCCCATAGTCATTTATTATATATTATTTTTTAACATAATACGTCTGGAATTTGCCATTATTTCCAAGTCTGCCCTTGAATGATTAAAAAAAAAAAAAAATTAAAGAATGTGGTAATCATTGTATCGACCTCTAAAAGATGCATGTCTGGAAAGTACCATTATTTTCAGGCCCAGACCTGTTTGATTTTTTTTTTTTTTAAGGGTTAAATAACTCAATGTGCTGTTCTGGCAGTATGCCTCCCTCAAGGTCGCACACTATCCTGCACTGGCCTCCCAAGAATGTCTCAGATTAACCCCTTGTTTAGAATCACAGGGAATCACACCATATTAAGTATTTCAGTAGTAGTGCTTAAACATACAGTATTTCTCCACAACAATGGCAATTTTAATAATTAAGTGGCAAGTAATCCCAAAGCTTTCTCTTAAATGTTTCACATTATAGCTTTCTTGTGGTATAAAATTCAAATTACAAAACGGAGGTAATTTTAGTTAAATCGATTTAAATTACTGAGAATAAACTTTTAGGTTAGGTTAAGTGCAATGAACAATAACGTATAGAACACAGACCTCACAAAAGCTGTGATGTGTCATGAGCATTTAACGTAATTTAAATCGATAAATGCCATCCTTGTTAATTAAACAATCTCACGCTGTAGCTTTAGCAAGCACACAAACTACAGACAATCTGCACTGTTTCGCGAGCATAATCATTTACTCTATTTACTCGATTGGTGTTGATTATTCTGTGAATTATTTGTTTTATTGTTAATCAAAGAGGATAAAAGGGAACAGGTTGAAAGTAATGATAGATTTAAAGGTAGTGTTCGGGCTTCCCCTGTTTCTAGCTCACCAGCCACCACTGGTTGACACAACTTGCATTTGACTTTTTTTTTTGGATCATCTTTGACTTGTTCAAAATGCCCCCACACTTTTGAAGTTTTTTTTCCCCAGACATTGTGAGCTATTAGATAGCTAAAAAGATTTAAAGCCCGGCCAAGATGCTGCTCCGATGGTCCCGCAAAGTTGGATAGTGCAACTTAGTCTACCATGATGATTTATTCACGCACACTAAGGAGATTGATTAAAAGCACATGAGTTATTTTCCTATTTTTATTAACAGTATTATTAATAGGCTGATATTTATACCAAAATAGGCTATATACTACGATTTATTGGGAGAAACCAAGCAATTCTATGTAAAATCAGACATTCGGCACCCCCATATAGCCGGAATTGGAATGATCCTTGTTTCATAACCACATTTTACGACAATTCGACTGTGAGATTGGCAGTCGAATAGGGCTCCTTAGATCGAATCATCAAATAGTCAACTATTCGGGGTCACCCCTAGGTTATAATAAAGTTTAAAAATCCCGATTCCAGAACGGAACGTAGCAGACGTAACCGGACGTAGCGAAGGCAACGCTTCCCGCACGCAACATGTGTATCTCATGTCTGCCATGCATATAATGGCAGACATGAGATACACGTGTTGGTTTTCTATATGGTATGGTGTTCGCACAACGTCCAAATGACATAACGTCCTATTTCACAGAACGTATCGTGGACGTTACGCGACGCATGGCTGGTATTTCAGACATTTGTTACACAAACACATATGAAACACGTAGGCATTCACATGTGAAACTTTCACACATGCATCCATACTACTGAAAACTCACACAAATATATGTGAAACGCTCATATAGACACACGAGAAGTGCATTCACACACATACTTATGAAATGTTTGTACAGATACACATGAAACGGGTGCATTCATACATATGAAACACGCATATAGACTTGTATGAAACACATTCACACACACATAAATATGAAATGCTCATACAGATAGGCCTACAGGTGGAACGGACTCACACGTGCATATGAAATGCTCATACAGACGCATATGAAATACATTCACACACACACACGCACACATACGAAACTCTCATTCAGATACAGGTGAAACGGACTCACACATAGCCTATGTATATGAAATGGTCATACAGACGCATATGAAACACACTCTTCTGTAACATTGCACACTCACATGTATGCTTCAGCATGAAACTTTAACTTTTCACACATGTAGGCTATGCACGTGAGAACATTTCAGTATATCCCTAAGGCATTTCAATAAAACCTCGGCAGGGGCGGGGCCGGGGGTGCTTCGGGGGGCACGGGCCACCCTGGAGATTTGATTGGCCCCTCCGGGTGCCATCCAAAATCCTAGTCTATGATTGGCCATCAACCAGGGCGAAGGCGGGACTTTTCTTGATGTACTCCGTGGTTCAAATCAGCGCGGGAGTCGGGAGTGACTGGCTTCAAAAATTTAAGCACACGTTTTAATATAGCCAAGATTAACAGCTGTTCTATATGTGTAATTGGTTGTTAGCATGTGAGCTAGTTTACAACATTATTGTTCTTGCTAGCAAGCAAAGTTATCTAAGCTAGCTATCTAGCTATCTGCCCATCTAGCAAGGTAGCTAGCTAGCTAGCTAATCTATCTATCTAGCTAGCTAGCTAACATCAACTAGCTTGATAATGAACTACAAAGCTCACCAGGCAGCTAGCTAGTTAAATGTAAATCATTATTGTTGAAAAAAAAGGCTTGTCGGAGTAGGGTCTTTCCATTGTTTAGCTGGCATGTGTTTGTTGATTTGTATTTGAATTTCTTAAAATAAAAAAGATAACGTGAGAATATGGTGTTTCTCCTTCTTTGCAGTTTCATCCTTTGAATATGGTGTTCATATGGTTAGTTTATGGTTTAGCTCCTGTATTGTATTTGTGCTAATTTCACATCTTGCAGTGCTTTTAGTGTATGGGGGCATTATAAACATTCGTTATGCGCCTATTACTGATATTGTGGATGTTGCATTATCCTCATGCCACCCTTGAATGAATCAGTGCTCCATTTGGGCCACCCCAGTCAAAAAAGTCTAGAATCACCACTGGACCTCGGGACTAAGCACACTTAAAAATGTGTGTTTCACATGCGTCTGTATGAGCATTTCATATACGTAGGCTATGTGTGAGCCCATTTCACCTGTATCCGAATGAGAGTTTCATATGTGTGTGTGTGTGTGAATGTATTTCATATGCATCTGTATGAGCATTTCATATGTACGTGTGAGTCCGTTCCACCTGTAGGCCTATCTGTATGAGCGTTTCATATTTATGTATGTGTGAATGTGTTTCATACAAGTCTATATGCGCGTTTCATATGTATGAATGCACCCGTTTCATGTGTATCTGTACGAACATTTCATAAGTATGTGTGTGAATGCACTTCACGTGTGTCTATGTCAAGGGTTAGCTGACCCAGGCACTAAACCGATCCGACCACTGTCAGCCCAACCCACAACGCGAGACCAGGTAGGTAGCAAAGAAAACTTTATTTTAGCAAGTTGGGGTTAAAACTTACAATAAAAAAATTCATCACTGACAGCACACCCTGGAGTCACCCCCTTTGCCTACTCTTCCCACTGTAAGCCCCAGCAAAACTGTAGCCCCTCCCCCCCAAAGGATAGCACCCCCCACAGGTAAGTGTACACACCAAGTCCACAGCACACAGTGATCCCTCACACCTTCACACTCAGGCAGTAAGCAAACACTGCCATTTTCCCCTCAGTAGCTGCAGTTGGCACCTCCCTCTGGCCAGGGTGAGCCAGTCCCGCCACGGGGCTGACCAGGTGGGGGTCGCAGGCTGCCACCGGGAGCACTCACACATACACACTTGTACAGAACAAGCGTTGCTGCTGATCACCTTCCCAAGCAGCAACGCCAAGGAAAAAAAAAAAAAAAACACAAATCTAACAACAAGAAAAAGGATTCCCCCAAAAACACCCTTGTGTCCCATAAAACAATTCTTTTCTGTCTGGATGCCAGGCTCCACGTAGTCGTGCTGCCGGGTGGAATTGCACTGCCTCTCCGATCCAATCCCTCACTGCGCTTTGCAACTCCTATGAACGCAAAGAGGGAACTGAGAAGCCAGCGGAGCCACCCCTGGTCACATACACACACACGCCTCGTGCAGGATGAAATAACACACTTTCCTTGCGGGAAGCAGGGCGGACGCTCCTGCTATTTGCGCCAATCGACCAGCTGGGCAGCAGCTTCTCTGCGGTGGGTCTGCGTTCAGCAATCTTCCTTTTCCCCGGCCCTCTGCTCCGGCGGTGTGAGTTTTCAGTAGTATGGATGCGTGTGTGAAAGTTTCACATGTGAATACCTACGTGTTTCATATGTGTTTGTGTAACAAATGTCTGAAATACCAGCCATGTGTCGCTTAACGTCCACGATACGTTCTGTGAAATAGGACGTTATGTCATTTGGACGTTGTGCGAACACCATACTATATAGCAAACCTATATGGAGTAGGCTACTGATACTGTAAACATACAGTACCGTACTGTGTTTCAATGTATCTGGTAAAGTAGTGCACTGCAATATATGGGTTAAGTTGGTTAATACTGTACAATACTAAACATGATACACATTAATACACTGTACCATTATACGCATGGCAGCACAATCGCTTTATTTCCATGAGACATGAGATACACGTGTTGCGTGCTGGAAGCGCTGCCTTCGCTACGTCTGGTCACGTCCACTGCATCCCATTCTGGGATCGGTATTTTAAACTTTATTATAACCTTATGGGACAATGGACGTATATGCGAACGGACGATGTCCAAATGGACGTTAAGCAGCGCGTGTGCGCTCCATTGTTGTGGTTTCCATGTTGCCAAACTGACCCGGAAGTACATTGACCTAAATTTACAAGATCTTGCAAAGCTTTTGCGGGATCTCGCAAAAGTACATCTTTTTCCCCCTCCATGTCCCTTCTGGGGCTCCGTAGTTTTCTAAAATATAAAATAAAGAATTTCTAAAAATAAATATAAAAATAAATTGATCATACAAGCAGAGTGTTTTTCATGGCGTTTGGAGCAGGCAGCCAGCGCAGCCAAAACGTTTACCACTGTGTGAGAGAGTGCGGGCCAGAGCGAGCTTGAGGTCATCGAAAACAAGGCAAGAAGTATGATGTGCGACTGAACGCACACTCCTACAGAGCTGCCTCTACGCTTGTATGTCACAGCCTGCAAAACAGCTCTGCCCCTAGTGCCTTATAATTGTACCAAATCCAGACATCTGCAACCAAATTAGTTTGATGCGGCAATATCTTTGAATTGCATATATACAGTACATAGCTAACAAATAACCATATATTAAGCTTGTCTGAACATTTATGAGTTCTGTAGTGATGTAGTTATCAGAAAAGTAAATGGACTATATTTTCTGCGTAAGGAAACCATACAGCTGCGTTCATTGTCGTTTCCATGGACACAGTGGATAAACAAGGCTGCACAGATGCCGTGAAACTGAAATTATTTAACTTTTTTTCAATTCATTTTCGGTTCTTATTTATAAAAGAGACTAAAAAATATTATTCAATATGTTAAGGGAAAATAATACAAGTATAGTTTGCATCGGTTACTTTACTTCTTCTTTGGGTGGAGATGTTTGACAGTGGAACGTCGTCCAATTATTTGGCAACATAATAGCATACATAGTCAGAATGTAACATACATGTTAACAGTTGGATTTTAAAACCACTTATTTACATAATAAACATCTAGCTATTTGCACTCAGATGTAAGATATGGTGTGAAAAATCTACCGAGAAGTCTGGAAATTTGAGTCTGGAAAAATGTATGGAATTTTGAAATGGAAAATGTGTAGGAACCCTGTTTATTAGTTATTGTTGTTTTTAGCTTTCTTGTTGTAATAGTCGCTACACATAAATATTCACTTTAATTTATTTCCCATTGGTCAGTGGTTTGAAGCAGAAATGTATTCTGATTGCCAACTCCATTTGATGAAAATAATTATGAATAGATATGAGCATATTCACCGCTCATAAAACCCAGCTAGCACTAGTTTCATTCTTCAGTTATGTACACATAAATATTTGCAAATGCTCCATTTATATTTAATTTTATTCTTTTGTTCTTTCTCTTGAAAGAGAAGACATGTTTTAATATCTTGATATTAATGATGCAATGAGGATTGTGGAAATTTGAAAGTTTCTCCATTTTTTCCACCTACTGAAATAGGCAAGAAAAATTATGCTATATATTTTCCATAATGGTAATATACATGTCACTGATGTGTGAATGTGTAATGGATGTAGACTGCGTTGTGTATTTTAACTAGATGTTACGCGGGTTAGCAAGTGAGCAAGTTTCAAACCTGGGTTCTCACTGCTCACTACCAACCCCTTAAAGCCAGCATCGTTGCCAGTTGAGCTAAAGGCAAATTGCCCCTGGCCTGTCGGCAACAATGCTAGTTAACCAGGTCTCAGTGAGTGACCTAACCGCTGCAACTGCTTGGCTACCTGCTACCCACTACCCCACAGGCTTTACGGAGGGCTCACACGAGCAACTTACTTCAGCTCTGCCACAAATGCGCTTGAATAAGGACATCTTTTAATCTTTTACAGATGACATTTGGTGATCAGGATCTCATTATTGTCACATTCCAATAGGCTATTTCACTAGCTTCACTTTATTGCATGACATATTATTCCACTTCACAGAAGTTCTCATATAAAGATATCATATTTTCTCAATCGTTGCCATTAAACATGCATCAGGTTTTTGTTCAATCAAACTTCAGTGCCCTTCATATGTAAAGTAAATAATACTTTTCTGTTACTTGTAAAACATCACTAGCTAATAAAAGCAGTGAATTTACTATTACCATTACAAAAGAAATGATAAGACTGGAATCTTATCATTTTCTATTGTTTTTTTTTTTTAAACTTGATATTAGACCTGCTGCTCATTACTTTATTTCACCCTGTTCGAGTACACATGTTTTTGTGGTCAATAGCCAAAACAATGATGTAAGACATGTGCTGGAGCTTGGAACTGAGCAAGGTAGGCCTTGGCCATATTCCAAGCAATTGGAAGTACATAACTACATGAAAAACTAAATGAAAAAATAGAAGGCCATAAACTATACAATGTTTATTACATGTCTTGTTATTCATCAAGAGATATAAAGAAATGAACCCAGCTTCACATTATCTGTTCAGCATCCCACATTCCAAGGAGGAATTTGAAGGGGTCATAGTTTTTCATAATTCTATTTTCTCATGAATTTTTGTAGTCTGTTTTTATGTCTGTGCTTCATTTGCTTTGGTTCACTCACAGTAAATTTATTTAGAATAATATTTAGAATATTTAGAATTTAGAATGGCTCCCAGTCATTGAAGCTCCTGCAGTAAAAAAAGTTCTGATTATAGATAAACAACACACCATTCTGGAATGCAACAGTATTGTTAAATGATGCAGATTACAACCGGGGTGTTTGATTTGTAACACAATTTACATGGAACTAGAAAAGAAGACAAAATGGTTCAATAAAGGATACGAAGTTCAAAAAATGAAACAGTCCCAACCTTATGCTAATACATACCTTTAAATTCCCTCAGTACCATACTTTATAAAATGCAAAAGCCAGGGTTTATGTTGTCAATGTGTTATAGTTGATCATTGTGTTTTAAAATGCCAGTGTTTTGTTTCATTTATTCATCAATTTATTCTTGAATTAACAATCCCTTCTCCCCATCCTCTGAGAATCGACAGATCCTGTTGATAGCGGTGAGCAGAGGCAATTGTTTGTGTTGGTTCGGGATACAAGGGTTAGAAGAATATGGTACAATCATCAATGGACTCCATGAAAAGTGACTCCAGGAATAACCTCATGTTTGTCTGTGTGTCAGTGGAAACTCTTTCAACTGATTAATACAAGAACACTAGCACAGCAGGAGGGATGACATTTTGTCTGTACCTTGTTTGTGGGGATTGTTAGTACTTTTTCAGTTAGTTCTCTTCTACCCTATACCTTTCCCTTAAAAAATAAAAATGATTAAAACAAAACATTAACACAGAATAGGTTTCTAAAAGAAATATTAGGTATCTATTTGCTTTTTGTATTTTCTCTGCTTTACTAGCCAATTGAATTAAAATGTAATTAGTAACAGCATGAATTCCTTCAGTATATTTCTGAGAACAGGGAAGATAAGGTTGCCTTGACCCTCCTCATGTTCCTTGATGAATGAGCAAGAGTAGCAGGCGAGACAGTTCACCTTCCTTGTGTTGCATTTCAAGGACACTTTTGATGATTGTTGTCAACATTGGCTAACCAGATTAAATGAGTGCCTTTGAGTTTAAGTTAGCTTTACCCTTCCAGAGGTCCATGTTACATCTGTCTTCCATTAAGATTAAGGCTACCTAGTGATGGAGCAATAATGGAGTTGTCGTTTCAACTTCCTGGAGTGTCAGGGAATATGGAGGTGGCTGTTAACAGGCACTCAATCACGGGCTGCCTGATAGGAGTTGTGTGGGAATAGATGCAGTATAAGTGATCCATGTGCCCCAAACTGGCCACCTCCCTGCTTTTGAAATCACTATTAAATGTAACAGCAATTGAGAGCAAGAGCTCCCAATGGAGAAAAATGTACCATAACCTTGCTGGGCATCTTCTGCAATTCAATTTCCTCTTGTCAATGGGATTGGAAGTATAATTAAATGTTAATGGTCTCAGCTTCTATTCTTCTTCTGATTACATGGTAGAAGGGGTGATGTGATTAAAAGGAAGAGGCCTTTTCCCACCAATTTAAGTCGATAGCAGAGTTACGTAAGTTAAAAGACATTGGCAAAATTGTAGCATGTTACATATTGGGTTTGGAAGCTCACTTGTTTATTTCAGTTTGGGTTAGAGGTACACACAATTTAAAACATGATTTTCCTATCAAACAGCTTGGATTATGAGAAGAAGTCTTTCTATTTATTTTTATTTATTAAATTTATTTATATCAGGGACCATGTACAAAATACATTAACCTCAAAAAGAGGAAAGATGCTTTGTACCAGATTTAGCTACTAGCAATTTTCATCTGCAGTCCCTGGGCAGGTCAAGGAGACAATAAAACACAAAACAAAACCTAACATCACCATACAAATAGGCTAACATCCTATTCATACCCACTCAGGCACACGCAGACACACAATAACACACTTCATATGAATAAACACATGACAGAATATAGATATCAAATTATTACATACATATATCCAAAGTTATAAAATCAGGTCATCAGAATGTCTAATGCTGACAACACTGGTTACTTAAAATCCATTTTTTAACTTCATGAGAGAAAATATGGAAGTCTGTGCAGGTTTTCAGATTGGCGGGGAGCTTATTCCATTCTTTAATGGCTTTGGAAGAAAAGGCGGATTGTGCAAAGGCAGGGCCTCGTTTAGGGACGCTACAATCTCCCCTTGAAGCAGACCTTGAAGCTCTGCTCATTTGCTCAGAGCAGAGCTGAACAAAGCTCTTCAATGGAGGAGGAGCAGCATTATGAATAATATTATGTACTAAATGTCTTAACTAAAGACACCTGAACTGCCATCAAGCTGTAAGTGGCCACATCAAACTTCCCTGGGTGTGCATGACGTCACACAAAAAGGAACATTATCTTACAAAAATACACACACGCAATGTCCTTCCTCTTAAATTGCACATAAACTACAGTCATGCTATTCACAAATCTTCTCTGTGTGAATTGGCTGGTTCATTTCTTTAACTATGTCTGGTCATGCTCTGTCTGTAGGCATAAGCACTAAGGTGAGATTTATGGGCAATGTGACTGCTCTTTGCCTGCTGCCAGGCAGCACTACACACATCCGCAGTGGGTGAAATGAGGAACACTGCTCTGCAGGATCATAGTACTACCCTTGCAACAGGATCCAGAAGATGTCATCACAGGGAAGTTGGCTCACTGGGAGGTGTCCGTCTGCCAGCTGGTTTGCTTATTTATTTAATTACTACACTCATTTGGACCATTATAGAAAGCTGATAGAAATAGGCCACAGAGAAAATTAGGCTGTAAGTGTGTATACACTTTACAGACTTAAAATATTTCCTAAGCAGTGAGACTGGGGGTATGAATTTCTGCACTATGATTGGAAATACATAAACATTTCTGATTGTTTAACATCAAAAAATGTTTAATTTGCACTGATAGCAACTTCAATGGGATATTATTGTAAATAAATGAGGGTGTACATCCCCTGAGATAGACCTTACTTTTTTATTCTTTTGGAGAGCATTGTACAGCTCTGACAGGTTTTACATCAAGTTTAAATGTAAATGTCCCTTTTAGTACCCTCACAAAGAAAGTTCTGTAACATTTAATTATTTTGCATGAGTAAGACTTGATTCACAGAACTTCCTTGGTGTTCGTAACTATTTCCATGTTAAGCATAATGGGAAAATACTTAGTGGCATTCATCATACTGGAATACGTGACTAACAATCTATGATACTGTGCGTTTGGAAATTATGTGTATGCAAACACCTGATCCTTGACATTATGAAGGAATAATTGAGTGTATGGCAGGCATTTAAATGAAATAATTCCAGGAATAAGTGTGAAGTAGTTTCACATGATACTGAAAAGCTTTTTCTATGTGCTTCGTTTTAGAGCTCTTCAGGTTGAGTTATATAAAATAAGGTCAGATGATTCCCCCCTTAATATACTGGAATGTTAATGAGACACAGATTGGAGCAGGAGCAGTACTTTCACCACATGCTGGGTTTCTTTCAGTTTATCCTCATCTCCCTCCCACCCAGTGCTCTGAACTTGTCGGTCACCCGCTGAGTGGACCACAAGTGATCGTCACTCTGAGTAATTATGTGTGTGTGTGTTCTCTGGGAAATTCTATCTCTGTTGATGAGAAGTGGTGGGACATGTCAACATTAAGATGTAACTGGAAGTGATGTGAACCATTCTGATGTACAAACTCACAGCTGTAGAATCCATAGTGAGATTGCTCATACAAACAATGAAGTCCATTCAGATTTGAGATTTGTAAACCCCACTAAAGTCTTTCCTAGAAGAGTTGCACACCTTTATTACCACAAAACTAAGGCTGATTAGCCACTTTCAGGGACTTAGCAGCAATACTATACTGTAGTAAATCAAGAAATGTGACAATTAGAAATCAGTATTGATTGACAGAGGTCAGCTCAAGGACTTATTGACTTAATTGTCATATTTATTGAGTGTGTCAACTACTTCTGAGTGTAATTCACTGATAATTTCCTTGGGCCATGCATGAGAAATGAGGATAATTGAAAGTATATTTATTAGCTGTTATATATGGGAAGACCTCTCCTGAATGAGGTAAATTGGGTTATGTTATAGTCTAATCAGTTTTAATTATGTTTAATGAATCCTACATTCATACTGTTTCAAATGAAGCCTTAATAGCAGGAGAGCAAACAAACAAGCTGTATCTATGTTAGATGGCTGTTTTCATTTCCCTCAAATCACTACCATCATCAACACCAAATAATTAACATTAACATCAAATCAAGACCATGACCATTTGTCAATTAAAAATGTAAAATTGCTATGATTATTGTTTCCATTTAACAATGTATACAGTATACGACACCTGTATACCAAGATAGGCGTGTTAATTATGATTTTGTTTTCTTTTAATAGAAGAAATGCTTTTGGGATATTAAATATGTTACATATGTGATGGTTGGAAGTTAAACTAGAACCAAAATGCTTTACAACATATAAAAAGACTTACCTAAAGGATACTAGGTGTAACTAACATCTCTGTCAACGCACATAAAAAGTGATTGGAGATGAAAGCACATGAAAGTAGAAATCAAACAACAAATATATTAAAATGATCATCCACATTTATGAAAACCCTTGAGCAAGCAGAAATTGAAATCTTACTTCTACTGTAGTGTTCTATCAGTAATTTATTCTGAATAGGGTGAGGGGAAAGTGCAATTTGTGTCTCCATTTCCAAGATGCAATAAACCACCATGCTATTCAGAAACAGTCCATTGGAGAGAAGTATTGTTCCTCTGGTAGAAGTACATTTAAGGAATCAATGGAGCTGTTAAGCAAACTTGACAACTCCTGCTTATTATTCAAGCTGTCCAGTGCTGAACTTCTTTTCCCACTGTGAAACTACACAAAGCCTCAACAGCCTCTAAAAACCAACAGAAAATGACAGATAATACTCAACCGCTTTTTATGTTAATGCTATCTGGAAATATACATAGAAATTTTTAATGCATTTTTCAATGATTAATTGATCATATACATGTCTGTCTACCATGATCTATAAAGACATGTACTCCATATTTACTGGGCACATACTTTAGGTCGTTCAGAAATGTTGTTAGGTGAGACAGGAGACATGTTTTTTCCTGTCATCAGTATGTAATATGCACCCATCCTGATATTATAAGAGGTGTAAATATGTTTTGAGGCATGGCATATGTCACAGTAATACAGTAATGAAACTCTGTTTTGGGAGCAGATTAGGGGTAAAACTTCATTTAATACAAAACTGGTATTTTACATATCACAGTTAGTCAACCAAGACTAGGTAGGCTAGTCTTGGTTGACTAACTGTGATATGTAAATAGGAAAAAAAAAATGCAACAGTATGCACTATTCCACCATGCAAAAACTCATGTTCTGCCAGCCTGGTCATAGCTGCAGGAAGCTTCTCAACTCCAAAGCTCACTCCTCTGCAGCAGCCACACACCTGTTTTAAAGCTACTGGTTAAGTCAGGTGTGGCTTATTAACCAATTGTTGGCTACCAACAGATGATTAATATAACAATCACAGACAATTACCCTGTTTGAAATTAATTAATGGTATTCAGATGTGTTATTTATAAGATGATAAATGGAAAAAAGGCAGTTGCAGACCCTGAAACATTTAAAAGTTTACAAAGAGTTATTCCCCCAAAAGCTCTCCTTCACACTTTCTTCCTTTACTCCAAATCTCACAAACACTAAGATGGACAAAGCTATGGCTCCTAACAGTTATCAACAAATGCCTGACACCCTCACTGTGTGTCCTACCAAAACACAGGACATCAGGAAATCCGGTTGTGCAGGCAAGCAATCCCCTGTTCATCTTGAGGAAACCGTAACTATCCCCCACCACTCTAACAAGCCTGTCGAGGTTCCCAAGCTGTCCCGAGCACACAGCTCTGTGTGTGTGTGTGTGTGTGTGTGTGTGTGTAGTACAGAAAAAGAGTGAGACGTAGTTAGCAAGTAATGAGTTGTAGCACGGTAGCTAATTAGTAACATGGTACATCTCAACACTGTCTATTTACAAGACACATTCATTAGCTATGTTAATCAGCAGGGTTGGGGAGTAACGGAATACATGTAACGGCATTACATATTTAAAATACAAAATATGAGTAACTGTATTCCATTACAGTTACCTTTTAAATTGATGGCAATCAAATTAGTTACATTTTTAAAATAGATTTATGAAGGTGTTACATTGAATTCTCATTTCATTTTATTTATTTTCTCATTTAATGTTTATTCAGTTGGAAAATCTATCCAATATTAGGCAACTGCGGGGTGTATCTCCCATATGCCCCTCACAAAAAAAACAAAAAAAAAAACTGCAGCCTGCCTGACTCAAGACAGTAGAATGGAGAGTGAGACAGAAAGCAACCAGCGCAACGCGTTTGTGTCATGGAAATACCAGGACCATTTTACTTTCAAATTTGGCAAAGGTCGTAACATAACAGTACAATGCAAGCTGTGTTTGCCAGCAACCAATCTGCTATCCGCTTCAAAAGAGTCGACCTCTAACCTGAAGTAGTATCTTGAAGTAAGTTCTCTTTTTCATTATTTAAGCTAATATTGATTGCTAGCTAGCTATCTTGCATAGTTTGGCTGCACTGGATTAGCTATTCAGCTAGCTAGTAGGCTAGTAGGTATGTAACCTGGCCGTTCTATATAGAGACTGACCTATGCCACCCTCAATTAACAGAGCCTGCACTAGGGTTAGAACACCTCAGTGACCGTGCATAGATGAGACACAGACTAAATTTAAAAGTTTTATTTAAAACATTAAGAGTACAGACTTTGAATGGGGGTAGCCTGGACTGGCACACAATGCTAAATGTTCTACAGTTTCTGCCACAGTATTGCAATTTAAGTGAGTATTTCCACACTAAAAAGTGACAACCACAAAGACAAGTGAATCACACTGAGAAATAACTACAAAAGAAGCTTTGCGATATGTTCGGTACTATGCCATTAGCCGTCACCGCATCCCACAACAAGCATAACACCCCGATTGGTCAGCAATACAAAAGGCAGACACCGCCACACCATTCAGCCAGACGAGACCTCTCCAAACAAAGCTAAAAGAATATAAAATATATCAGGTAAAAATGGGTACTCTACTAATCCCGTCAAGCAGCCCACATTAGAGTCACCATATCCCAACAACTCCACGTTAAAAGAATTTCAGCATCCACGTCAAAATGACATACAAAAATTGTAAAACTACGTGCACTTAGGGTGAACCAGCTCCACAGCACGCAGTGCTGTCTGCACAACGCAGAATAGAGAAGCCACCGATGCAGTAGAAAATTACCTAAAAATGTGTAAAATCATTAGCCAACAGCGAGAACATTGCTGATTGAAATGATATTCTGAATCTCAATCTACAAACTTCAAAGTTGTAACGCTGAATATGATACCGCATGGACGCACGATGAGTAACCACAACCCGCTTGCTCTGGATATGATTCTACCTCACTCATTTTCCCCTCCCTTTTTAAAAGGACGCCGAGTTCAGTTTCCTGGGATATTAGCTAATCTGTAACAGGTGTGGAAATCACGTCATCACTCAAATATATTATAAATATATATAAATATATATATTCAAATATATATAAATATATAACAGACGAGACGCAAATCCACCTGATACAGCCACATCCGACAGGTACACCTTAACACACGCACATTTAAAATGATATTTAAAAATGATGCTACCCGCTACTACCCCAGCAAACAAAATAATGTCCCCATGACGTCCCCTAAAGGTCCTCTCCGAACGTTCCCTGAACGTCATTGTGTAGGGTTCCCTTTCGGTCCCGGGGACGTTATGCAGGACGTTCTAAGAACGCCCTGAGGACATTGCGGGACGTTGGGGAACGTTGGGAGACGTCCTGGGGCGTTATTCCGGACGCGTTCAAAGGACGTACCGTGAACATAGCGGGGATATGGGGTAACCAAGATGTGCTTATGACGATGACGCTTATTCATTACTACTCCTACTAGGTATTATTATTATTGTTGTTGTTGATGTTGTTGTTCGTGCTGTCACTGTGACTTACTTCTTGGGTACGTTACGCTAACAGCCAGGTGGAACACTGCACAGAGAGGGTGCGAAAAAAAGGTCCGCGAGATCACACACTGCGTTAAAGTTTGACTGACCAAAAAACAGAAAGCGAACTCAGTAGCGCTAACTAATAATGTTAACATTATTATATAACTGTTGACAAACGTTTTAGCTGTTCTTCATGTAACATAACGTTAACATTTGTTATGATTTCATATGTGCTGCTTCAGAGAAGATTTGAAAACTGTTCATGGTGGCATGTTAACGTTAATCATGCTGACATTATTCCGACATGTTAAAAAGTAACATTGTGTTTTCTTCTGTAGCATTAACATTTACAAGTCGCTTAAGTTAAACAAGACAAATCCCGGCCATGCAGTGCTTGGATAAGTGAATTCCTGATATTTGTTCATGAATATACTTTGTTTCAGCTAACTTAGTAACGCGAACTTGTGTTAACATAACCTGTGAATGTCGTTGCCATAGAGGCGCGCTAACAACATTGTGGAATAAATTACTGAACATTAACGTTAGCCAGCTAGCAAAACTGAAATTAGCTATAACGTATAACTTTCAAACTTCGAGAGGGCTCACCTTGAAAGTGAAAGCCGGGTTGGAAGATAAGCTAAACTAATACTGATTAATATAAACTAATTCTAAATAATCTAGACTATTAATTAACTATACACTATGATTAAATATAAACACTAACACTAAAACACTATCAAACTATCTAAAACACTGTTAAACTAACTATTGGACGTATTTACAAAAAATTTAATTATATACAATACACTGTAATATAAACTACACTAACAATATAAACATAACTAACGCTACAAAATTACCAAAATACTAAACTATGCTTGAAAAATCACTACGTTGTCTATCCTCTCTGTCCACTTTCCAGCTCTCACAAAACCCACAAACGTAAGGGGCGCTGCACAGGCTATTTAGACGCCCTGTAGAGCAGGAGATCACTAATCCGAACGTCACCTAAAGGACCAAATGCGGACGTCACTAGGACGTTGTTGACGGACCAAATGCGAACGTCACTATGACGTTGTTGAGGGACCAAATGCGAACGTCCCCCAAAGGACCAAATTAGAACGTCCCTTGAAGGTCCGATTTACAGCTCATTCCGAACGTTGCTTAGGGACTAAACAAGAACCTATTACGAACGTCAAAAACATCCCAGTAACGTTTGCTAGAGAACGTTGTGGTGGGGACCAATCGCGGACGTCATGAATGTCC
Source organism: Megalops atlanticus (assembly GCA_019176425.1). Lineage (NCBI taxonomy): Eukaryota > Metazoa > Chordata > Actinopteri > Elopiformes > Megalopidae > Megalops > Megalops atlanticus. The sequence continues at coordinate 18,347,437 of CM032881.1, forward strand.
TGTAAATGTCCGGGGGACGTCCCCTGTTTGTTGGGGCCCTACTACAGGTATAGTATTAAAGCTAACCAGCTAACGAGTAGATACAGTGACAAAACAAGTGAAATTTCACGTGTTCAAAACTGTGATTACTCCAAGTTTTACTCTACGCACATTATACATTAAATTTAAATACTCCTTTCTCACTCGCAGTGTATTTAGGGTGGCTCGTGCTTTTTCTAACTCATGTTTACATGTAATGTACAGTTTTTGAATTAACATTTACAATTCTGAAGAAACTGATGAAATGCCCATAGACTTAACATGGGGGTGCCAAAATGTTAGCCACAACAATGCTAAGTGAACATTCAGAAACTTTATTTTCATTTAGCAAAATATGAGTCATACTTATGTTGTTTATGTATGTACTAGAAATAATTTGCAACTGACAAAGAAATAATTTGAAAAAATGGTACTTCAAATGGCTTCTGTATTTTGGTAATGAGAGAAATTTTATTTAAAAAGTATATTAAAATATTTTGAAAACTACTTTTAATGTACTGTTGTGATCATTTCATGCACCTGTTTGTCTAAATGTGAAAAGTTCCGTAAAATAGTCTTTTTCCTTCATCATAAAACATATTGGTAATGAGAATTATACTGGTGCTCGTCCTTATAAAACTTTCATAAAATGCTTTAAATGTTTTTTTTTTTTTTTTTTTAATATACACTGTATTTTATGTATTGCAGTAAAAAAAAAATCACCCAAGTTTAGCTATTTAGATTTTGACATCACTTGGACATAGTTCGTGAGAATAACCCAACCAGTATATGCCACATTCACACCTTTTCACTACTTACATACTTTTAAAAACACAGTGTTCAGAGAGTAATCCAAAGTATTTAGATTCAGTTACTTACCTTGAGTAATCTAACAGAAGACGCTACAAATTTCATTTTAGGGCAAGTATTCTGTAATCTGTTGTGGAATACATATTAAAAGTAACCCTCCTAACCCTGTTAATCTATAAAAAAGCTATAGTATGTAGCTAGCATGCAAGCAAGCTTTTATGTAATTTTTAAATAAATGATTTCTAGACTTGAAAATTATTGAAATGTCCTTATTACCTAGCTAGTTTCATGGTTTAGTCATTTTCTGAAGCATGTGCCATACTTGTGGGAGTCAGCTAGCTAAACAACTTTCTATCCAGAATTGCTAGTTTTGTAGTTTAATATAGTTATTACATTCATCAGTCTGCTATTGAAACCATTAAACATAGCATATTTTGATATGCAAAGTGAACAGTTAACATTGCAAAATTATTCTAGAACCACCTCAGAAGTCCAGTATATGCTTGTATTATTTTTTTTAAATGTACAGACAAAGATACCTAAATGTTCTGACAGAAAGAAATAAATCTAATACCATAAATATGTATGTATTTATTTTACAATGTATTTACACTTTTTCTACATATATTCACAAAACATTTATTCAGATAGTTTAGATTGATTTTTACAGGTCTTATTCCTCCATACAGTAGACCTTTATGTTAAAGAATGATCTTTGCATGATTTTTTTTTTTCTGAAGAAGCTGGATCCCAGGATATCACTCTCACACATTTACAGCTTGTTATGAAAAGATCATGAGAAATACCCATGCAGAGAAATTGCCACCTATGATTAATCTCATTACATCTTGCAATGCATTAACTCTCCCTTTTTGTGACAATAAAATGAATTTGCATAAACATGAAGTGATTATCCTGTGACTGCATATGTATGAGACCTCTCATGCAGGGGGCACTCAAGCATAGAGGGTAGCACTTTCCTCAACTGAACTGCATTTAATGTATCATTCATTAATACTGTAGGACTATAAATGCTCTCAGCAGTGGGTTTGCAGAACTGTAGTTCCTCTGAAAACAGGAGCCCAAGTGTACCAGACTGGATGTCTAATATTAATACATCACCCAACTGAAAAATTCCGCATTTACATCCATCACCTTTCCTAGAGAAGTGTAAGATATTGGGCTTTCAGACTAGGTTGCATCATGCCATCTAAAACAAGTACACAACAAATAAAGGTAGGCTCTCTGCCACTGGTGGGGACAAAGTGTGCAATGTGGAGATAAAATAACACACCTGCTGCTTTGCTGTCTGTGTCCAGTACCAGATGTAATTGAAAATAATTCATAATCTTAGCATGCATTTAAGATCTATCCTTTTAACTGGGACTTGTCAAAAGCCTGTTTACATATGTCATCTTTTGAAAACTTCCCATTTGCACGCAGGCATCATTCTTTTTATCGAATTTTGAAAGGCAGGATGTGTGTGCTGTCTGGATTGCCACTGGGTGCTTCCTCACTGCCACAATTTCCATCAAAATTATCAATCACTTAATGAACTGAATCATTCTGTATTTAATTATAATTTTGGATGGCACTGTGGAAAAGCACTTTTCAGGGTAATAGTTAACAATGATGGATTTCACAACTAAGAAAAAAACAGAAATCTGAAAGAGTGGGGTTTTCCTATTGCAGTTATACATTTGTTCACTTTGTACAACATGGTATTATCACCTTTGCATAGTCAGTCTCTCCATTGCATTCACTTCATTATTGGATTCCCTGCAGTCAAGTAAAGAATGCATTGTACATCAAGATTAGTTTTTGGCTTTTCCGCCTTTTTGGGATTTATTTCAGAGAGAGAGGGAGAGTGCGTGAGGGAATGAGTGGTGGTGCTTCAACTTCACTTGAGCTCTGTTCTAGATGTTGAATGTTAATCAGCTGCTCATTTTACCTGCTGAAAGCATGATTTCAACTTGACTCCTCTGGTCTTTGGAGACCACAGGGAGCTGGAACTGTAAGCAAAAAAGCCACTGCTTTGCAGCTCCTCAGGCACAGTTTTTAATGTGGATGACTTTTGTAGCCTTCTCTTCCATCCTTCCTGATGCAAATATTTATTTTGTAGATGTAATGTACTGTTCTGCCTTAATTTTTGGAATATGTGGTAGTGATTTTGTATATTTTCAAATTACTTTTGGAAATCAGAGTTAAAATTGCTCTCATGTGCAAATGACAACCACAAGTCCCAAAATGGTCCCGACCAGCCAAGTGTGTTGATGAACAAAATTGTTCTGTATGCTTTGTGAGAACTCGGAATAAAGCATATTCTCAAAAGGAGCTGGTTGCATAGGTATTATGGGGTATTGTGAATAAGGATATAAATGAAATTACATTTACATTTACATTTATTCATTTGGCAGACGCTTTTATCCAAAGCAACGTACAAAAGTGCAAATAGTGAGCAAACAACAGGCACAAGAGCAAGATGTGTAAAGGTCATATAATGCAAATAGTGCTGAAGCTGAGCGCAAGGTCAGTGACGCGAGCCAACTAATCTGAACTAGGATTGCATCTCAAATACAATTACAGAAAGAAAAATGGAGTACCGCTATACTACCTAGACAAGTGAGCAACAAGTACAAGGCAGGAGTCAGATTCACAACATCAAAGTTACAAGGTCGAAGAGGGAGGTATCAGTCCAGGTAGAGTCTGAAGAGGTGTGTCTTCAGTGCACGTCTGAAGGGTTGGATTGATGGAGTTGTTCTTAGGGGGTGGGGAGTTCATTCCACCACTGGGGGCGATGATGGAGAAGGCCGTTGTGAGGAGCGTGGGCCTTTCGTACTATTGGTGGGTGGAGCGAGGGCGTCCGGATGTAGCAGAGCGGAGTTGACGAGCGGGTGCGTAGGGCAGGATGAGGTCCTGGAGGTAGGTCGGGGCAGTCTTTCTTGCAGCGGAAAAGGTGAGAGTCAGGGTCTTGAAGCGGATCCTGGCTGCGATTGGGAGCCAGTGGAGGGATCTTAGTAGGGGGGTGACGCGGGAGAACTTGGGGAGATTGTAGATCAGCTTAGCAGCTGCGTTTTGGATGAGCTGCAGCGGCTGGATGGTGCAGGCTGGGAGGCCTGCGAGGAGGGCGTTACAGTAGTCCAAGCGGGAGAGCACAGTGGCCTGGACGAGCAGCTGGGTGGAGTAGGTGGTCAGAAAAGGGCGAATCCTCCTGATGTTGTAGAGGAGGAATCGACAGGAGCGTGCCGTCTGGGAGATGTAGTTGGTGAAGGCCAGCCTGTTGTCGAGGGTGACGCCCAGGCTCTTCACCAAAGTGGAGGAAGTTACTGTGGTGCCGTCAACAGTAACTGAGAGCTCTTGAAGAGGAGAGGTCCTGGCCGGGATAAGCAGCAGATCGGTCTTGTCCAGGTTGAGCTTGAGGTGGTTGGAGGCCATCCATCTAGAGATGTCAGCCAGGCACGCGGAGATCTTTTCGTTGACCTGGGGGGTGGAGGGGGAAAAGAAAAAATTAGTTGAGTGTCATCAGCGTAGCAGTGGTAGGAGAAACCATGCGAGCCAATGACTGAACCAAGAGAGTTAGTGTAGATGGAGAAGAGTAGGGGTCCCAGTACAGATCCCTGGGGGACACCTGTAGTGAGGGTAGTGGGAGTGGAGGTGGAGCCTTTCCAATAGACCTGGGAAGATCTGCCGGTCAGGTAGGACCTGAACCAAGAAAGGGCTGTCCCAGAGATACCAAGCTCAGAGAGCTTGGCGATGAGCAGCTGGTGGTCGACAGTGTCAAACGCAGCGGAGAGGTCGAGGAGGATGAGGACCGAAGACAGGTCGGAGGCTCTGGCTGCGTGGAGGGCCTCTGTCACCACCGAAATTATTCATAATACCCCATAATACCATTCATACATCATTATTCATAATACCTGATACATGTGGTTACTTGTCAGGTGTGTGTTGTTTTGTTGCCAAAATACATAGGCAGTATTTATATCAAAGTTCTTCTGATGCATACATACACAGGCTTGTGCTTTCAAGGTATGGGAATTCCCCTCTTATTGTGGAGATGCTGTTTGTTTTTTGAAATACATAATGGAAATGTAAAATGTCTCTTTTATGTCTTGCTTATCTTTAACAGTATGCAAAACAGTGTGCATCATGAGCTACAAATATGTATCTTAATAATGAATATACTAATTAGCAATATGCTTCTGCTATAAGTGATGTTTTCAAATCAACATTGCAATGCTGTGTATGAGTTTATAAAGCAACATGGAAGATTTAACAGATTTTGAAACTAATCAAATACTTGATGTCTGCATTGCAGGTGCATTAGTCACAGAAACACAAAAATTATCTAATGTGTCAATTGGAACAGTGCTGACAACAATGATGGCATATGCCAAACAAGGACAAACTACATCAGGAAGGTGAATCAGTGGTCACAAGTCAAAGCTCATTGGCAAAGATAAACTAACACTTAACCAGATAGTTGATAAAAACAACAAAACAACAGCCTCAACAATTACCACAGAACTAAATCTACACTTCTGTGACCAAGTTTCAACAAAATTGTCATGAGCTTCACAAGTTGATATTTATAGTAAGGCTACCATTTGTAACCGAGGCCAACTACACATGACCTGGTGTAATGAACAAAAAACCTTGACTTTTAAATAGCATGAAAGTAATATGGTTTGACTAGTTATCTTTTACTCCTTTTCCTACATTGGGATGGGTATATGTTTAGAAACAGCCAAGGAAAGCCTTCAACTCAGATTGCCTGCTCTCAACTGTTATGAACAGCCATCTTATGAGAGCCATTGGGTGTGATTATTACTCTGCATGATAGAATTATAGCAAAGGAATACAAAGCCATTTCAGGTGACCAGGTGCATCCTATGATCATGTCAGGGTTTCAGAGACTGCTTCTCGCAACAACCAGCAGGTGTCCTCCTGACAGCCTGTCTGGCCTGTTTGCCTGCTGCTTCCCCGAGTCTCCACCACAGGGACTGTCTTCCTGTTTGTGCCTGAACTGTGTGTGCCTAATTTAGTTAAATTGTTTTCACCTGTGTCTAATTTGTTTCTATGTGTATTGCTGCTCTATTTAAACCCTGCCTGTGGCTTGGTTCCCTGCTCAGTCTTGAGCTACCATGTGTTATGTGCTTCCCTGTGCCCAAGTTTGCTTGTTTCTCGTAAAGATTCTTTGTCTTTTGAAACCCTTCTGTGTTTTGTATGATCTCTTCCTCTGGCTCCCCTGTTTCTTCAAGATGTTCTCATGTACCAAATCAGTAAAGTCCGCATGCACACTGCTAAACAGATTCAAGAGGGGTTTCATGGACACCAGGATGAAGTCGAACACCTTCTGTGGTCTTCCCAATAAAGGTTTAATCACTGAAACTTTATGGGATATTGTGGAATATAATGCGTTGAGTAGATTTCCACCTCCATCATCAGAGATTTGGAAGCTTTCCTTATTGGTCCAATATATCACCAGAAACACTTCAAAAGTTGTATAACAGCATTCCACAAAGGACTGAAGGTATTCTGAAGGTATAGTTAGTAAGGTCAGACAAGGACAAGACTCCTTATTTAATACTTCCTTATTAGTTAATGAATATCTATGTATTGTTTGGTGATTGCATTATTTTGTCTACCCCCTTTATAGAAATGGTTGATAAGCTATAAATTTGAACCAGCTTTGCATTAAAATGAGTGTAAAGTGAAATATCTCAGCCATTTTGCAGAGATTTCATTCACCAGGTATGACCATGACAAGCACCAAATTGCAACCACCGTTGCAAAATCCTGTGCAGTAGTTTTAAGACAGCAAAAAAACATCTCCTAGGCTAGGCAGACTAGCTAGATAAGGTAGACCAGCTAGACTGACGACCTACATCATATTATCCAATTACAGATGCAAACAAAAAGCCATGTTGAGCATATAAAACCTCTCACTAGTTTTCACTGCTGAATTTGCTATATTTTTAACATTAAATCACTGTTTCCTCAAAGCTAAAATTAGCTAGAATTTTTCCAATATAGTGTTTTAATTGCACCAGTTTTACTGTATGCACTAAACGGCTAATCACACCGGTGTGACCGTGCACGCGAAAGGGTTAATAACAGGAAAAATGTAACTGAATCAGGAGACTTCCATTCAGTATGTAAAATGCACTTTTGTTCTAAATGATGTAGAAATTTTGTGGTTTTGCTGGCCAATTGCTTTTCACATAGATGGTTAAAAACCCAGGAAAGAATAGTTCATTTATTGTCAAGGAGGGCATTTACGTAAAATAAAGGGACAAGGACAAATTCTTTTTAAAATCTTTCAAAAGAACCTTTCATGTTTTGACTTTCCACTCTCACAGCCCTTGCCACATACACCACCAATTTTTAAGCAAGCATTGCCTGCATACCCACACACTCTTATGGACCCACTGATCAAAGGTGAAACTAATGGGAAGCTTAACTATTGCAAGGTTTAAAATACAGAGCCCCTTAAAAACATTACATTCATACTCCAATAATTCATACTCCTATTCAGTCATAAACACAGAGAGGACATTGGTCCATGAGAGTGAAGATGCATTGTCTTCATACATTCTTGCTCCTCTTCCAGCTTGGAAAATACATAGCTATTGGAAAATACATAGCTATACATACTATTGAAGATAGCTGCTTCAAACAGAGCTAAAAAATGTTCAAATTAAGAGTCCCTATCATGATGATAACAGCCCTCACCCCTCCAGGCACATTGTGTCTTCCATGGACATCCACCATCCATGACAGTACACAGTCCTCCCATGACACCTCCCCTTTACAAAACAGGATCAGGAGCCTCTTCCCACCAGATCTCCCACCTGCAATCACAACAGCTTTCTTTCCTGAACCCCAACAGAGTTGAACCAGGGCTGACCTTCTGGACTTCCAGGAATGTATCATTCTCAACCTTCACACTGGCATCTCTCAGAGGTGTCTTTGTATTATAACAGATAAATGCAAAATGTTAAAAGTAATGTTCACTTTTCAAGTGACAGAAAACCTTGATGGACCAAACAGTCTTGCCTGATTACACAATTACATACTATCTATCATACAGGACATGGAACATCAAATCAAAAATTACATCAGTCAAACAGGACAGATGGCAGACAGAAAGATGAAGAATATTACTTCATCTTGTATTTTGCACAGTCAAAAAGGTAAGAAGCCATAATGATTATCAATGATTAATGTGTTTTGAAAGAAAAAAGGGGTGTGCATGATTTGTTGTAGGAGGAAAAGCCTCAACGAAACTACATAAATAAGCAAGCAGCCCCATGTAATTTAATACTCTACCCCTTAGGGTACGCTCCAGCATAATAGTCCTCCTCAGGCCATAATTATGATTTCCAGCCACAAGATACATGTATTTTTATGGAAGAAAAATGTATCTGCTCATGGCTGAGTGGAGCCTTGGATTATTATTTTTATTCCTCAAAAGTATTCAGAGATGAATTTCACAGTATTTTGGCAAGAGGTTGTAAGAAAAACCATGGCCAGATTTCGGTCAATGTCTACTGTAGGCGGTTTCCCCACAAACAGCTAGTCAGCACAAAGAAGCATACCTACACTTTAATCTACGCAATTACTTGCTACCACAGTACTTGGTGCTTGATTTCTTGGTGACCAGTCTAGCTGCTGGTTTGGGAAGAATATTTCATGAGTCATTATTTTACACCCAGCATAAATTTTGGCTTGGAGGCCTATGAAGGTGATATAGTAGTAATCCCTAGTTATATGATTAATCACATTCACATCTGTTTTACATCACATCTGTTTTAACTTACATTCATTCACTGTAATGCACTTTATGATATGTTTTACAACAATCCCTTTGTTAAGAGTGCTATGATAAGTATATAATGTGGTTTTAGATTTATCAGAGTGTATTTGTAGTTTGTTTAAGGATCAGAGCTTTGAAACATTTGAATACATTCTATTGAGATCTGCTCAAGTGAAACTGAAAACAAAAAAAGAAGTAACTGTACACCCACTAGCTGTATATTTTGTTGTTACTGAGATGGTTGTCCTCAAACATAATACTAACTTTAAGCAATAACTGCCCTTGTCTCATACATTACATACCTTTTTGGAAAGAAATCATTCCATTTGTATGGCTGGACAAAAAACACTGATGAAGATATTCTTTACTGTATGTATGTCTATTTTTTCAGTACTCCTTAAAAAGCTGAGTACATGCCATAAGGCATTTTTGAACCCCACCCGCTCCCCACACACACACACACACACACACACATACATACACATGCAGAATAGATCCTCAGTAAGGGCCAATTCAGAATTGAGATACATGCATGTAAAACCCTGCCTAAGTGCTTGCATGGATACTTGCATTCAGACATGTGCCACTTAAGCTCCTATGTGGGAGATACACATTGGGGATGTTGCCCAAATTGATGGTGTGTTGCTTAAAAAGAAGGTTGGCTATGTATTTTCCAAGATACATATATTCTGACTTGAAATTTAAGTCTGTTTTCTTTCCATAATGAGTCCGTGCAGGAAAAGGTTGAATAAGTTGTGCACTACAGTGGTCAACAACAGCCCAGTTGGTAACTAGGCATGCAACATCAACTGAAAATGAACATATAAAACATATAAAAGAACATATAAAAGAGTTTGTATTTGACATATATTGAATTTTACATCTGAATCAGTTCACCACATTTGATATCCCTGCATAATTAGTCTGTCAATGAAATGTTGAACTTTTACTTTCTTTAAACATGGCAGACATTTCTGTCATCTGACAGTTGTAGGCTCAGAGTGCAAGACACATACATTAATGTTTGACATAACAGGCTTATTGGTCATATGTGTACACATACATGACCATAAATACCTGCAAATGATGCCCTCTGTCATATGGTGTTGGATAACAAGTTATCATGTTCCCTGTAGGTATCATGCATTCATGAGGTTAGTGACTCAGTGGTAAAATCTCTCACATCAAAACCTATTTCTCAGAAAACTATAACTAGCTAGCTAGCAAACACAAAAGGAAATAATTTTATTGCAATACATTGAACTATAATACTTTCATTTGAAGGAGGGATTGGTAAGACATCTATTTGACAACATTTCCCATGGTTTAAAGCAGTGTTTCTCAACTCTGCTCCTCGCGGCACCCTGTCCTGCATATCTTCTATCTATCCTTGCTCTACCTACCTGACTGAATTCATCAGTGGCACATTTTATTAGCTGAGCACACCTGATTTAATCAAGCAGCAAGGATAGCTAGAAGCTATGCAGGACAGGGTGCCGCGAGGAGCAGGGTTGAGAAACATTGGTTTAAAGGGTAGATTGCTTCAGACAGTGAACAGTTGTGCAAAATAGATGACATAATTGTCCCTGAACAGAAATGCATTTAGGATCTGTAAGCTAGCTTGCTAGCTAGTCTGAATCATTCACAACTTCAGATCACAGACAACCTCCTCTCCTATTCCTATCTACTAAACTTTAAATTGAGAGTTTCATATGAAGAATTCAACAATGCTTTCAAATGTTGTAACTCATATGGCTGGTATGTATGTACAAACATCCCTATTGTCTACTGCTGTCGCTGTGCTATCTACTCAGTGAATAATGTGAGAGTTAATGTAGAACTCTCAATGTGGTGCTGTTTTTTTCTTTTTTTAAATACAAAAAATTTCACAATCTACTTTTTAACTTGTCACATTTTATACAGCAACACTGCAATTGCTCATTTCGGTTCTAGAACAGCAGCTTAATTTTCTCAGAAGTATCTGCTCAGCTTTCATAATTAAAGTGTGTGTCTTGAAATTGTGTTCTGCAATGAAGGCTAATAACTCTGTGAAAAAAAATCTTTTGGCCACCAGATTGCTCCTGGCAGGAAAGTGTGGTTTCTAATGGCAATTTACATTTATTCACAGTGTGCAACTTTGTACCACCCATATTAAGAGATATGTGGGTGCATAGTCAAGTCTGAATCCCAAAAACTGAAATACATGTGTAAGCCAGATGTGCTCAGAACCTTACGTTTTCAATTTAGGTATTGAGCTTATAGTTTGTTTGGGTTAAAATACTGATAATTGCCTCCAACTAATAATTGCACAACAAATTAATTTCTCTTCAACCCTAAAAACATTGCTGACAGCAGTAGGGGGGTGCCAAATTACATAGCATGCTTTATAGATGGTTGCATTGTAGGTTACACACAACAGATGGGTGAGATGGCATATAAGTATCTTTTTGTTCCAAGCCTTTAAAAGAACGGCTCTTCTCCTTCAGTCTAAATCTGCAGTGCACTGTTTCTAGAATAGATTTACAGGCTTTAATAAAAACAATTTGGGGTCACGCTCTAGGAGGGAGGTATTATAATTACTTGTGGACAGTGATTACACTTAAACAATGCTATGTTTTGTTGTTCTGCCAAATGTATACGTCTTTTCTGTCCTTTGAAAGCTGAAACAAACTAATTTGATTTTTTTCAGTACCAGGAACCTTGCATGTTTTACTTGAATCCATTTTCACATATGTGAATCACTATGGGAACATTTGTTCTCATATGTTGTTGGAGAATGATGTGGATGGTACAATGTTATTTTACCTGCTTATGTGTTCAGTGATGTTTAGTCATAGTTAATTGTTGTTGAAATTACCATCTTTGTTGCAAGACAGATCTAAAATAACATTGTACTTTATAACCTTTATGTTTTAGGTGGTTTTCCCAGGAAAAATCTGATCCAGATGTTGCTGGTTTATGTCCAGCACCTGTAATAGAAATCAAATTTGAGAACCTGTAGTTGAAATTTATTGCTTCCTATTTATTAAGCTCCTGCCTGACTTCCCTCAGTTGACACAACTCATGCATCACCAACAGGATCCATTTGTCATTTAGGTAATTTGAATCGGGGGAGAGGAAAGGGAAAACATGAGAGAAAGCTTTCTTGTCTCTTGATGTATTACGGCAGGAGCAAACACCCTGAGGTGAATTACAAGGGTGGGGGCAGGAATGAACAGAGAGAAGGATATGGGCAGGAAAAAAAGGTATAGTCAACACAAACTATTAATAATTTAATCTAACTATAGTGTCAAGACATACCCAATATATTCGCCAGCTGAAGAATTACTATCAGTTCAAACATCAAATTCTCTTTACTAATGGAAAGCAGGCAGCAATAAAGAAGATTTCCAGCCAGCTGGATGAGTATTACAAAATCTGCAAAGCAGACCATCCTTAAAGCTAACCACCTGTTCAGCCTGTAGGCTGTTGGCTCTTTTTTTCTGAAAAATTATGAATAGTGATTCTCTTGTTATCCCAGGGTCAAACCATAAGGCATCTATGCCCTCTTCTGTGACTTCAACTGTATTGAAAGTCTTTCCATTGTAAAAGAAGGTGTCTTAAAAACCTTGGGGAGTTACCTCATGTCATTTCCAGATCCACTCAAGATACCTTCCTTAATGGCAATGTGCCTCTTCCTCAGATTCAATCAGCTGGTGTCATTGTGCCCTGCCTTTATGAAACACACGCTGTCTGATCCTCTTGGGACTACATCTCTTCTATTCACCCAGGGTGATCAAGATGGCTCTGAATGTGAGGTGAGTGCCTGACTAGAACCAGCTGGAGATTTGCTCTAACAGACCCTGAGAGCTACACTCAAACATGGGGCAACAGACAGAACTTTGTCTTTAAAATGACAACTCTAATACACAGAGTGATATGAAGTGTTGATGAGAAATGCAAGGATATAGAGGAAAAAAAAAACATCAGAAATAAAATATGGGTTAATATAACAATAAATTGTAAATATAGAAATTCTGTAGTGTGTCAGAACATACATATTCTCTGTCAGGTTTTATTACTTAACACGCATTGCTTTTATATGCATATACAATATTAGCTTAAAATGGAGCAGAGTTCATATAATATGGTATGAATGCATTTCATACCCACTTGATATAACAAGCTATATGCTGCATAAAGAGAATAATTACACAGATAGGTAGTACCATATCACCGCTTTTCTCATTTACCAATTAACTCTACACTTCACTTCTGATGCTTGTGAAGCTTGTTATCGGGTTGTTGGTTTGTTCCTTGTTGAGGAAATAATTCAGGCGGAGCGGTTGTTCTGATTCAGAGGAGCAAAGCTTTATTCTCGTGCCCATACGGGGAGAGTCAACACAGGCATGCTGGACAGGTGATGCAGTCAACTCCATTATAAAGACAAACCCTATATAAGACAAAGAAACATTGTCTTATATAGGGTTTTCCTTCTAGAGCACTGATTCTCAATCTTGCTCCTGGGGCCCCCCTGCTCCGCACATTTTCCATCTTTCCCTGCTCTGCCTACCTGACTGAACTCGCTGAATTAGCTGAGCATACCTGATTTAATCAAGGTGTGCTCAATCAACTTCAATCAGGTGTGTTTGGAGCAAGGATAGATAGAAGATATGCAGGACAGGGGGGCTCCAGGAGTAGGATTGAGAAACACTGTTCTAGAGCATACGTGACTCGGGACACACACCCCACATGACTTCTCTCTTTGTCTCTGTTTTGACTATACAGAACCACTCAGAGCCGGTTCTGGTTTGCAGGTGTCCTTGTGGTAGGGTGTGGTGACCCAAAGACTACAGAAGCAAGCAGCTAACTATCATCCCCCTTGTGGGAGAGGCCTCTTGCTTATTTCAGCATTGTACACTATAATATTATACAACAGAGTGAGCAGTAGATTCCCATGAACAACACTCACACTCACAATATTCTTCCACAATCCCGCCTTTTTGCTCATGAGAACAACACTTTTCATCCTCACTCCAGTAATGTGACATCATCATATCATGTTCAAAGTCCCTAAATTCTGTAGTGCTTACAGGATTAGTAGCAGGCAAATCAACCATAGTTACAGCTAACAGAGAGGCAGACTGCTTACACAGGCATTTAGCAATAGTGATCACAATACACTGTAACATCAGCTGCAAAGGGCTGAAAGTGTGGATCTCACCATAGTTGACGATTTCCTTGTCTCTGCCAATCCCAAAAACCTCTGCCAAAAACTGTTTCCATCTAAAACTTTGTCCCCCAGGCCTTGCATTCCTCTCCTCTCAGTATCAAATAAGACTGTCAAAACATGCTTCACCTTTACTTCTTTCAGTACCATCTCTGTAAAACTTTTAAGTAAATCTGGCTTTTTTCCAAAGCATTTTCAAGCCTTCAAGACAACATCTAAAGATTCTGATTGTGTATCAGAACTCTTCCACTATTACAACACACCTTTTAGGTATGTCCTAATGAATGGCCACTCTAAATTGATGTCTTAAAGTGAGACTGTTCCAGTGTACCAGGTGAGGAATACATTTTGGGGATTGACTTTCCCCAGGACTTCCAACTATACAGAGTCATCTGACCCATCTACTGTCATTGGAATTCCAGAACACCCCAATTCTGCAATTGTGTTTTAGCCTATTAACATACGCTTATCATAACACATTCTCATTGAGCACTTTGTGTCATCTATACTTCCCAAAGTATCAATGGTTGCGCCATAGATTTTCCTGGCTGACTCTAAAATATTCTGCTAATTATATTCCCTTACAAACTAATTAGGTGTGCATGGCATTGTTCATACTTGTGTCTTAAAACTTGTTTTTGGTCCAAGAAAGTCCTACAGTAAGGTGCTTGATAAACAGGGGCAAAAAATAAAGTTGATATATGACTGAGATTTACAAATCAGTCTGACTAGCACTCAGCAGCTCATGCAGTAGGGCATGAAATTGCCTACTTTATCACGTTCCAGTGGGCAATTGTTATTGTGATGGGTTTTCTGTCTTTGCAAAGGCCAATGGTTAGTACAAAAGAATGTGTTAATGCACATTATCTTAGTACCCTTGGAATACAGCAACATTTGTTGGTGAATGCTTCTTTCTCTTCTAGTTTATCATGAGCTATGTCAGCCTGCCTATCTTTGCAAAAGTCAGTTTGTGTGCATTTCTTCAATACCTATGTTAGACACCTCCCAGGAGTTCATGAATACATCCTCAATCAGCTGTCTCAAGCATGTTGAGCAGATTTGTGTCTTTGAACTGTTTCTACTTCTGTGTATGTCTGTATACACACACACACACACACACACACACACACACACACACACATTATATCATTATATATATGTATGTATGTATACTTGACCTCTCTCCCCATCCTTCTCTATCTCATCATTTTCTCATCTATCTCATCAAATCATTTACATACAAATATATCTATATGGTATTTCATTTTCCATTTTGTATGCTGATCTGCGGGTGCCAGTATACTGTGTTGATTGGAAAGCCATGTGAGAAGAGCCCGAGCCTCTGATTTGGCTACACACACCTGAATGCATTAGGTGGATGGTGGGGTTGCATTTTTAGCACTTGGGGAGTGGTTACCACCCCCCCTCCACATTTCTTGCCTTCTACAGTCACCTCAGTGTTCAGAAAGTGCTCTCAGATGTATCAGGGTCTCCCTGTGCCCATATCGTTTTCCAGGACTCACCAGTGCAGGCAGCTGGAAAATAACATTCATTCAAATCCTTTAGGGCTCCTGCATGTGTTTACCTAGCATGTTCTCTCCAAGTTAAATTAAAACTGGTGATTAAATTGAAAAAAAGAGAAGTTTGATTATTTTATATAGTGGAATATAATAGAATTATTTTTGTCAGTGACTTTTCTATGAAAGACATTTTCAGAACCTTTTTTTGTGCAGAGATCATGTCAGGGATCTGAGAGAAAGATCCAGATGCAGACCAGACTAGTGAAAAGACTCAAAACAGCCCAAGGTAAACAGCCAAGAGGGTCAGAACACACACAACCAACACAAGAAAGCTTGAGGCAAAATCAGAATCCTAGTACAGGTGGAGTTCATCAAGAGGGGATCAGATATGCAGCCAGGAACAAAGGCAAAAACCCTGAGTAAATCTGACAAAGAGCTAGGAAAACAGGGAGGTTTAAATACACAGAGAAATAATGACAAAACAGGTAACGGGTGAGTATAAATGAGCTTCAGGTGGTGGGTGTGGCAGGAGGGCAGACCAGCAGGACAGGAGGTGGGATGATGGAGCACATGACATCTGTAAACAAAAGCACATGCAAAACAAAAACAAAAACAAAGACACACCCACAAAGACAGACAGGGGAAAACATATAGAACAGGAGGACCTTAGGCGGAAGTCCTGACAGAGTGTTGTTGAAGTAGTTTGCATTTTTTCCTTTTTTTACAGTTCTAGTTGTATTGTTATAAATGTCTTATGCTGAGATGAAGTCAATGCAAACTTTAGATGGTAGAAATAAATCCATCTTTAGGGAAATACTGAGACATCAGGGGGGTATTCCAGAAAGCAGGTTTAGTGAAAACTCAGAGTTAGTTAACTCAGAGAAAGTAGTAAACCTCCTAATAGAAGAGCCCTATGGCCTCATTCTCCCAGCAAATCAAAGTAACGGGGCTCTTCTATTAGGAGGTTTACTTCTTACTCTGAGTTAACTAACTCAGAGTTTTGATTAAACCCGCTTTCTGGAATACCCCCCAGATCACCTAAAGCCTTTTTTAATTTGCCAGCATTTTCATAGCAGGCTGAAATATACGTGACTGTTCAATCAGTACAAGTGGCCACTGTAATGAATGTATTTTGGTGTTCTTTGTTTCTTTTCATATTAATAGCCCAACCATACTGTTGGCTGAATGGAAAGTGTTTATTTAGTTTTGAAGAAGATTGAGGTCTTGCTTTTGGAACAGTCTCTCCCCCAGCACTTGGTATAGAAGAAGAGGTTAATGGGCTCCTTGTGTCTGCTCCATAGGCAGAGTTTGACATTTGCGCTGGGGGGGCATTTTTTAACTGACGTCAGTACACAGTCCAGCTATTGTGTGGCGTGTTACGCATATATACATACAGTAACAGAAGACTGTGATGGAGAACTAATTGTGTTTTATAATTCTCCGTCCCAAAGTTCGGCGTCCGTCTCGCTACAAGGAGGCGAGGGAAAACACGCGCCGTCTAAAACAGAATTGAAATAGTGTAAATACACTAAACCATGTTTGATTTCATGTTTGTTATTGGTTGGTTAGCATTGCCGGATACATTATTATTTTTCCACCAAACTAAGCAGTAGAATGAGTTCCGGGGGTTTGCATTAAAGAAATAAAAAGTTAAAATAATACTACTAGTAAATGTGTGTTGAATGTATTGTTTGTATTTTCATGTTATGTATGTTAAGGAGAAAATTAAGTTTTATTCATTAATATTAGTAATAATGAATCCTAAGGGATTACAGTGGACAACAGCTGTAGGCATTTTGTGACTTTCATAGATATCTCCTGTGGATTTTCAGCTTTGAGTGATTTTGAATGAAATTTAACTTTATCATCCCTGTGATACTCAACTTGAGCAATATTTGAGTTGATTACAAGAATATTTTGGTAATTCAGTAGTGATAATTATGTGAAGAGGGGAAATAGATTGCTCAACCTCTACTTGCAAACATTGTGAAGCTGGGTCCTTGATAGGGACATCTCTTCTTCTACCACTTGGACAAAATATCAATAAGCAGTGGTGTTGAGCTGAAGACAATGCCTAACATAACACCTTATATGATTTGTTGATATAAATTTCAACCTGAAGTACTTCAAATGCTGTGCCTAGCTGCATGTTTTCATAGCAGTTAGCATCCTAGAATCTCAGCCCAATCAACTAACTGAGGGAAGTCCAGTTAGATTCAAGAGCAAAGCTGTTCTACCCAATGAGCAACATGTCATGTCTTAGGTCTTTACCCAATACATTGGATGAAGTAATAATTATAAAACATCATAAACCTTGGGCACCTAAGCCTGTGTTGTTTTATTAAGAGGTAATTGACATGTTTTGGAAGACTTTTCTGCTATGAGATTGGATAGAGACACTGAAAAGTGGAGTGAAATGATGAAGTGGATCTGTGTTGTCATTAATATTTAATAGTGTCATGCTGGTCATGTTTTAATGATGGGAGCTGTGTGTACACCCCACATTGAATAGTTGAACATACATCTACAACCATGCCATGTCCCATGAGAGCTTTCTTTTGTTGTAATGATTGTGGCCCACATTCTTGCCTCAGCTGATTCCATCACCCCTGCAGAACAAGCCACTGGGGCTATGTACAACGGCACTTGTAAACAGCCATGCTACCTGGACACCCCAAATATTAATTCTAGGAAACTTGCTGCTGGGTCAGGTGAAGGTACTGCACCAATCAGTTGTGCCATATGGTAAACTGTCTTATTTCCATGTTAAAATTAAAGTTGTTTATGTACATGTTTATATATTTATGTATTTATTTCAATATTCCCTTTTAGGATCTTCTGTTTCTGCCTACAAAATAGGCAGCCAGTTAAACCAGGAATCTTGCACCTCCAGAGGTGTTGTGATGATTCAGTGGATGCATTTTTTTAAAGCCTGACATAAAAAAACAGAACAGAAATTAAATTGCATGGCTAATTAACATAATTAACAGGGTGTACTGTGGTGTGAAAAAGATATGTTAGGAGTGAAATGCTCAAAAACATTGTTATGGAGTTTAGGAGAAGGAAAGTTTCTGTTGCACCTATTAATTTATATATATATATATATATATATATATATAAAAATTCCATATATAGAATGGAATGTAGTGCAGTGCCAATTTTTCCAGGACCTGAGATTCTGCAGTTTTAGTTTCCAGATTGTGATGATAGGTAGTCACCTTAATGAATTGGAAATTGTCATTCCAATTTTTCAGACCTTTATAGAAAATAAATCAGGGAACATGATATTTCAGTAAAACCAGACATAAAATACTGAAAATTTATTTCTGACTATGTCAAGGGTGATTTAATTTTCAGCAATGCCTCAGCATCTGTTTCAAATTTAGTGAGAAATTAAAGGTGTAACAGTTAAATTCAACCCAATATGAAAGTCTAATTCATATTCAGCATGAATTTCAGGCAGCAGGAGGGTGAACAATAACCTTTACAGATTGAAATTTATCATCCACTGTGGTCATCGACATTTTCACTACCAGAATGCATAAAATCTATGCTGAAACATTTTGGATTTCAGATGTGTCAAATGCTTTACAAATTGAAATAAAATATTATCTTAATGTTATCAAGGTCCAGTCAAGACTGGAACTAAAAATGATGTCTGCTACCAAAATAAGCTTGAACCTCAGGTTTCAGTCTGCATTTTTATGGTCTCATTTTGCATGTGTTAAGGTGGCACTGCAGAAAAATTTTTGGTTTTTAAAACATTGTGGAAAACAGAATGCACATAGAAAATCACTCCTGAGGAAAAAAAAGAAAATAAAAAAATTTTTTTGACCTCAGAAAAAAATATTTGAGTTCAGCATTTCAGATTGTTTCAAACATGTCAGTAAATAGCTTATGAGGTTTATGATTATGTGATAAAAGGTACACTTTATGTGGGCATGTGGACAGTTTCATGTTGATTTATTACCCTGCAATATACCATTTTTAATTGATATTTCTTGATGTATTTTGAGTACCCTGGCTGTATGTACATTTAGGATAGGTTCGAGGAGAGGTTGGAGTGTGGCCAGTTTTTGGGAGAGTGTGTGGCGGTATAAGAGAGCTGTTCATGTTGGTGGTATGTTTGGCCGTTCCTGCTTAAAAACTATTTTGTATATAGCTGTGTTGGATTATGATAAATATCATTCTTCTATCATCAGGTGGTTGCATCAAAAGGACTGAAAGGTAATTTTATAGCTAGAATAAACAGATGACAATTCTTCATTTGGTCCAAGAGTGACTAAAGGGTGTTGTGATGGCTATGATATCTTTTGACATTGTAAGGATTACTTCAGCACATACTGAGTGATGGGTGTGGAGGGGAATACTCATAAGGTCATGTGAGGATCCCATCAGCTAATTAAACTGGTTTTTAATGTCTTAGCAGAGCAATAGTTAAAATGGTTTTTAATGGTATTTAATGTCTTAGCAGAGCAATAGTTAAAATCTCTTTGGGAGTGCCTGAGTGGCTCAGTCTGTAAGGCTCATCTCAAGTGCAAGGCCCCAGCAGTGTTTTCAAAAAATGTTAAAAAAAAACAAAAACAAAAAAAAACGAAAAGATATCTGTTAGTGGAATAGAGACTATTAAAGGCCTACAAAATAAAGCATGCATGTTAAGATTTTATAAGATTTTAGCTGCATAACAACAAATGATATCAATGTCATATAACATTAACCAAACACTACATAATTTAGCCCAGCAACTGCTGGAAATGTTCTCACCAAGGTTGTAAACCCTAGTGTACAATGAGAGCAACAAACATGTTAAAATCTAATTTAAATGGCTTTATCTACAAATATTACTGTTTCAATAAGTTGTTGACATTACAGATTGTATATTATAGCTTTTGTTTCCTCATTTATACTTATTCTGCTTGATGTACCATATGGTTGCTAACTATTTTAGCTGTGCCTTTAGCTAGCTCTGTCCTACCCAATAACTTTCATCACTGTGGTGTTTTACTCTTGTGCCTGTGACTGATTGAAGGTAAAAGCCAATTCTCTCAAACTGAAGAGAAGGGCTTTCTGTCAGAGGGAGTGACACATTCAGAGCATGAGGTTATAAGTTCTGATCGATCAAGATAGTTGAGTTACGACCCCCGGGTTGGTGGGGGTTGGGGGGGTTAATTCCATTTAGCAGAAAGGTGTGGCAGGTGTGATTAATTCCATGCAAAATGTTTATTTGCATCATCACCTTGGTAAATTTTTCCAATAAAGAGGAATCACCACTTACCCAGGTTGGCAAAATGTGCAAGCTCTATTGGTTGACATTGAAATGAAAATCAAATGGAGATACCATTCTGTACTGAGCTAAATCATAATAGGCAAACTGCATGGATAACAATTTAATGCACATGAGCCCTTCAGTTTATTTGTGCAGCATCAGTTATATGAAGACATATCTTGTGTGGTAGTAAAGGGTTTACTCTACTTGTGCTCCCTTGTATTACACTGTGCCCTGCTGTTATTCTGTTTTCATGTAGTCCCTTTGAATTACTGAAAGTTCATTAACATCTTATCCATTATTACACTGCAAAATATATAAGCATCCCTTTACATCATTCAAACAAGTTTTTAATGAGCTGTTTAATTAAAGTCTAATTGAGATATATCCATCATGGCTATCAGACATAGTGACAAAGGAATGCATTCTTTTTTAAATTTTTACTGAATACCGAAAAGGTCAGACACAACATCATTCATTTTCAGTGACAGTGTTCATTCATAGGAATATATCCAATCTATATATTTAGATATATGCAACTGACATTTATTAAATAACAACCACTCTTGATAAACACTACTATTTTAGTCATTTCTGTGTACTAAAATGCATCTACACCTCAAATTACCATATGGCAGTGTTTGTTCAACAGTGTGTGTTAAACACAAGAGTGTTTAATCAACAGTTCCTCTACAGTTCATTACAATGTGTACACAGTAACACATTAAAATGGGTTGACACCAGCTCATTATAGAACACCTGTAGGTGATTATCTTGGCAAGGTAGGTGTTGAGCTGGGGTAAAAAGAAGGCACCTAAGCTGTCTGCACAATGTCATGGGAAGGCAGCGACCCAGCAGTGCCCAGAGTAGTCATAGATGACAGGGCTCAGATATTTCAGATTTTCATTGCATGTCAGACAACAGTTATTCAATTAGAGCCCTAGACTGAATAAGAGTCTGCTTACAAGCAACTGTACTACCCTCTGCTCCAATCATCTCCAGGAGCAGCAGTGGACACAACTTATGATAGTGAAAGTATTTCAGTCAAGGTGTGCCTGGCCTAGCTCAGCCAATCATTGCATTTTTGACACTGGTCTATGAGCACACAATCCACTATGTTTTCAAGCTTCCATTTGAATCAGATTGATGCACAAATCCAGGTTGAGACTGAGACTGGAATTGATGCTGCAAGAAAAAGAATATATTGATAGCATTTGACCATGTTTTAGTGTAATGATTAACTATGTGACCAAATTAATTGCAAGGGCATAGATACTGATCAGTATAGGTATGCATTAAGTAAATCCTTGACTTTCATTTGTACCACATTCAGAAAGATCACTGAAATGTTTCCTGTTATCCTGGTATAGGAAGGCTGATTATCTCCTCCGCGGAAATGTTTTATATGGGCAATAATCTACACTGTCATCAGACATACATCTCACTTACATATGCAGCTCAAAACATATTATATAAGTAAACACATATAATATAAAAATATATTTCTTTATTTATTTTTGTGTTTGTGTGTGTGCGCGCACGTGTGTGTGTGTGTGTGTGTGTGTGTGTGTGTGTGTGTGTGTGTGTGTGTGTGTGTGTGTGTGTGTGCGTGTGTGAGTGAAAGCCTCAGTAATGATGCAGGGCCTGTGTGGAGGAGGATATGTGGAGGCAATCAGCCACACAGTTCATTCCACACATCTCTGCAGATGGAATGACAGAAATTCTTTGGCTGAATGGTTGAGGTTTTGCCACCTAGACCAATCAGTAAAGATGTTACACTCATATTGTCCTGTTGTTGCTGTTGATTTTTCTTCACTGAACCATTGTCCTGTCTAATCCCAGCAGTAGCATTTTTTCCTCTGAGACCTTGGGTGTGAACTATCCCACCCTTAAGCTTACTGGAAAGAATCACACTCTGGTTCTGTCAGGATACAGCCAGGCTAAAAGACAGCCAGGGCATTAATAACCTTCATTGGTCTATGAAATACTTGTTTTGCACCCTTCTCTTTATGACATTATCACCCTGAGTTGATTGTGGCTCTTAAGCATGACAGACAGTGTGTTGAGCCTGGCCAGTAATTGACACATACACATGCCACTGGCCCACAGGGTTGAAAGCTGTTGATTTTCCACTCCATTAATCATTGTCTTTAGCTCTCAGCCCAGTGGGTGGCAGCAGTGGTGTCTGTCTCTATGAGACGTCTTTCATATCTGAAACAAAATGAAATTTTCATGCTTTCATACATTTGAGTAGATTTTATCAGACAAGGGAAAAAAAAACACTAGACAGCAATGATCTGGCAGCAGCCAACAGTGAAACGATATCATACTAACTTTAACTTGCCAATTATATCTAACTAAAATTTTAAAATAACTCTCCTTTTGCTAAGAAACCTTATACCAGTGGTATTTTCTCAGTCTATGCATATTTTAATTTGTGTTAAC
Organism: Megalops atlanticus; assembly: GCA_019176425.1. Taxonomy (NCBI): domain Eukaryota; kingdom Metazoa; phylum Chordata; class Actinopteri; order Elopiformes; family Megalopidae; genus Megalops; species Megalops atlanticus. Next base: position 18,370,521 of record CM032881.1, read on the forward strand.
TCAAGATGTTCATTTTTCAAACATTACATTCTGTTGTCAGATGGCATCAGGTAACAACAGACACATTTAACACAGTTGATCAAACTTACTTCTTTCAATCTAGACAGACATCCTGAATAAACACTGAATGAGATGACACACATAGATGAAGAAAATATCCCTTAATTCCTGTCAAAACTTTCTTTTATATGGCATTAACATTTTGAAGACAAACAAGCTATCTTTCATCTGTGTCCATGCTTTATCCTTCATGGATAGCATATGCTATGCATCCTGCAAATCATAAGATCACTGCACTCTTCCATGGATAGTGTATACATGTTGTAACCATCAAAAAAGCTCCTATTTCAAGGCCCCACAGTATATTGCTGTTATCTGATATAAACGTATGATTAGGGAAGGCCTGAAAGCGGTGGCCACATATCAGCTGTCCTCAGTAGTCTGTAATTTCCTTTTCTGAGACATAGTCTAAGAAAATGCTGACTATCTTAAATTGAAATGCATGTCATGGTATTTGTACAGAGGCCTTTTCTTCCCTGTTACACACAAAATACATTATGTATCTCTAACAGTACACAACAGTCTGCAAATTAGCATGCAAATAGGACAGCAGCTCTTTAGAGTAGGATGGCTAAAGTTGTAGAGACTCTAACCCATAAGGCTCCAAGTGAGGGGGGAATGTGTGTCCGGGAGATAAACCAACCGTCAAGCTCTCTAGATATTTGTGAAATGATAAGAAACAGTTGCTGTCCATCAGGTCAGTCTGTGGCACTTCCTGACTTGGATGATGCAAGGAATCTGTCAAAAGCACTTGCTTGTCATACTGTTGCCATTACATGGAGAGGATCTTCACAACAGGTACTAGGGAGAATTTATTGCACTCTTATTACATAACATGGATTGAAGGACAGAAAACTCCCCTGTGCACATGTCAGAAGTTAAGGAGTCTAGGCACAGTTCTAAAATGCCTGTCTTTGCGTTCCTTTACAGACTTTAATATTTTATCAAAGATAATTTTTGACTCAACATTTTATTTCACTACCCATTACCAATAATCATACAATTACACAGTGGAAAAGTTTTTGACATACATCCAACAGTATGGCAAAACATAAACATCATACTCTTCTTACTTTGTCTTGATACTATTTACTTTTTCAAAAGCTTCTGACCTCACTTAACTGGTTGTTGTGAAATGATCCAACACTGCAATTTTGTGGAATGTGTTACTATTCTGTTTTTTAACACCTAGTTTTAACCAGATAGGTTACACACTAGTATGTACAAACATATTTATGCTAGAGTGCTCCTGTACATTGCAATTTTCATGCTATAGTTAAATGTTCTGATGTGAATGTTGCGCACGGGAGATAATTAGCAGAAATTCAGTGAGATGCTTTCTGCTCTGGTTATTGTGAATCTCAAGAAGCATAATATTATTAAGAAAAATGAAAAGTTTAAAGTAACAATCAACGTTTGCACAAAGCATACAAAGATGGAAAATTAAAAGAAACAGCATAATAAAATGGAAAGGTCTGGACATCCATTCATTCCAGCCGTAGTGTTACTGATGACAAAAGCATGGCTGAATTGTTCATTTAAAATGACCTAATCACTTTTATATCAATCCCCAATCAATGAAAACATGTCATTCACATGTGGCACAGCATTACCTAGTGTAGTAAGATGAGCAGCAACTAAAACATAACACTAATTTTACAAATAAAAAAATATATCATCAAAGTTATAAAAAAAAATAAAAAAAATATTTAAAAAATATATCATCGCAAAGCAACTGCAGTTGGTATTCACTAGGCCTATGAATGCTGGACATGAGTTCCTTTTATCTTGCTAACTTTCCCTTGCAATTCCCCTTCCCATTGTGGTTATTGGCACTCAGTGATGCTGGTGGTACTCAGCTTCATCTCTTAGCTAGAACCACACCACCATTCAGTCAATAATCAGAATATCCACTAGTGCATCACATCATGCACAATAATCTACATTGGGTCATATGTTGAGAAGACATCCTGGTCACTGTAGTGCAGGTCAATTGAAGGACATTCCCAGATCCCAGGAGAATATTACATACTATGGGACATTATACTTCTTTAGCTGATATAAGCTCAAAATATTTCCATAAGACATGAAGGGCATACCCTCCCAACCATACCCAAGCTTAACTTTGAATTCAGCTATTCTATTCGTGGTATTGCCAATAGTATTAAAGACAGTTTTTCTTGCACCGTTTATAATGCCAGGCTGTGCATATTGCATTTAAAAACTACAGAAAATTTTTAAAAATTTAAAAATTAGAAGACAACGAGAATGGAAGCAGAAGCTACTTCCTAGCAAGACCTAAACCAGCCAATATGGCCCCAAGAGCACTGCAACTTGTGAAATTTCCTTTGGTTTCCACTAAACTAACAGGTTCACATTTGTATTTTCTACCTGGTTGTACTCACAATGAGTACAACAATATGGTACATATTGTTGTACTCATTGTGAGTATTGACAAGACAAGGATTGACAATGTTGGCTGAAACCTCTAAATGTGATGCATCAATGAAAAATAGCCAACAAAGACTATGAAAATTACCAACGAAAAGAACTGCCACATAGAAACGTAGGTAGAATGTGTAGTTTCCTTTCACAGATAATAAGTTCGCTAATAAAATCCATCCATTGTAACCTGTGCATTGTATTGTTACTTTCATGATCATTTTGCTATAATGAACAAAATAGTGCTATAGTCAATGTTCCTTTCAATATACCTAATGCAGTAAATGTAAGTAAGTACTTTCCATTTATCATTAAGCAAGTACACATGCATCTTTCATAAACTGGTCATACTAATATTTTAAAGTTGTGAGGAGTAATCACACACTCTGTGACAAAGAGAAACTGGGCACAGTAATAAAATGGGTTACATTAGATTAGATTAGATTTAACTTTATTATCATTATGCAGAGTACAGGTACAGAGCCAATGAAATACAGTTAGCATCTAACCAGAAGTGCAAAAAGCATACATAAATATCACGCATAAATAAATAACAATGGTATATAAAACTGGTATGTAAAAAGTGCAATATGAGGTATAGGAGTGAGGTAGGAGTGGTAAAAACGTAACGCAGAGAGATCAACTGTGTGCAATGACACTTAACACAGAGAGATCAACTGCAGTGGAATGACAGGCAATGATTCAGTATAGTGACACTACTGTGCAAAATAGAAATGTGCAAGGGAAGAAGGTGCATTGTTGTGCAATGTGCAAAAAAAAAAAAACAAATGTAAGTTCCATGTGCAAGGAGCAGTCAGGGGGATGGGGGAGAGTTATCGTCCCAGAACAGAGCTCAGCAGGCCAACAGCTGAGGGAAAGAAGCTGTTCCTGGGTCTGCTGGTGCGGCAGCGGAGGCTCCTGTAGTGCTTCCTGGGTGGAAGGGGGGTCAACAGTCTGTGGTTGGGGTGAGAGGTGTCCTTGATGATGTCTCTCCACATACAATGCTTGCGCTGGATGTCCTCGATGGTTGGCAGCTGGACATCGGTGATATGCTGGGCAGTTTTCACCACCCTCTGGAGGGCCTTCCGGTCAGATACTGTGCAGTTGCTGTACCACACTGAGATGCAGTTCGTCAGAATGCTCTCAATGGTACTGCGGTAGAAGTTCACCTGGATCTGGGGAGAGATGAGCCTTCTGCAGTCTCTTCAGGAAGTAGAGACACTGTTGCACCTTCTTGACCAGGTTGGCAGTGTTGAGTACCCAGGAAGGGTCCTCGGAGATGTGGACACCCAGGAACTTGAAGCTAGAAACACATTCCACCACGGCCCCATTGATGTGAATAGGGAGATGTGACTTCTGTTGGTCAGCTGGTAGTCCATGATGAGCTCCTTGGTCTTTTGGGTGTTGAGAGCCAGATTGTTGTTGACAGTCTCATCAATGTTGCTGATCAGGTCTACTACCGTGGTGTCTGCAAACTTGATAATGGCGTTTGAGCCATACACAGGTATGCAGTCATGGGTAAAGAGGGAGTAGAGGAGAGGGCTCAGCATGCAGCCATGTGGTATACCAGTGCTCAGTGTGAGGGTGGAGGAGGTGTGGGTGTCAAGCCTAACTGTGGTATATTAGTGAGGAAGTCCAGAGTCTAATTGCAGAGTGATGTGCTGATGCCAAGGTTGGTGAGCTTGGAGATCAGCTTGTTAGGGATCACGGTATTGAATGCTGAACTAATGTCAATGAATAGCATCCTAAAATAGGAGTTGCTATACTCCAGATGGGTCTGGGCAGAGTGGAGAGCCATACTGATGGCATCCTCTGTTGACCTGTTGGGGCAGTAGGCGAACTGATGTGGGTCAAGAGTGGAGGGCAGGCAGGATTTTAGGTGTGAGAGGACCAGCCTCTCAAAACATTTGGCGATGATGGGGTTGAGGGTAACCGGACCAGAAGATTTTCATTATGAGGTGTTATCGCCACTGCACAATGTAGGATATTTTTCACAAAATCCAAAAAGCAATATTGCAATATAAATTAAAACCTTGACAGGATCTGAAGCTTTTCTCTCTGCTTACAATCACTGCCACGCACCCAGTTGCCAAAACCACCATTTGCCCTGAACTTCGTTCTTCCTATGTGGTCACCAATTTCGCCTTGTCTCTCCCTCGACCATTCCCAGGTTTTTCTCACTCCCCAGTGTTGGCTTCTTGCAAGTCCTAACTGGGGCATTGCAACACCTAGCCCCTCCTCTTGTGCAACACAATACACTTGGACAAGGACACTTGGCCAATATAATCTGGGATTTGGCTGCTAGGTATCCAAGGGGTAGACTGTGCCAGGACTAGGAGTAGGATAGCTTCACAACACAGAATTTTACTTAAAATGACTGGATAATGGTGTCATCTATAAGTAATAGGTGTATTCTGTTCTTGATTTTGCCATGTCTGTTACTAGCTAACTAGCTCACATTGCATTGGATAGCTAGCAACACATGCTATCTGCATGAAATGTATTAATATCTTGTAACCGGCAGAGTTACCCTTTTGCCTCTCACAATTTGTCCTCCTTTCAGCCACCGTAACTCCTTACCTTCTTGGCCACGCCTCCCAATTAGCACTCGGGTGGCTAACTACTAACTAGCCAAGGTTCCATTTTGTATTTATAGCAGCTTCGTCAGATATAGCAGTTCAAGTCCCCTGGTTTATTGCTTTCCGGTTTGTGCTGCGATCTATGCATAAAGGTATGTCTTCCCTGTTTGGTTTTTAATCACTGTTTTTAAACGGCGATGTTTTAATTTAGGTCTGTGCTGGAGACGCCAAGTAAGCACCAGTCTTGCTCACGTGGACTGGAAGGCGCGTAGAGGTAAAATTAATCTGGGGTTGCCTCTTTCTGTGCATGCAACTCGTGGCAATTGGGGGTAACGTGTGTGGTGTACTCATATTACTGCAATGTGAATGTACAACCGTGATGAATTGTTCGTACCTCTTTAGGAAGATTTGCCACTGCTGCTTTGCCTCCTATAGATTTGGTATAGCTTTTGCCTTGCTGGTTTTTGTTTTAAATATAAGCGGCCTGCATTGGTGTGTTGTTGGCCCACCTTTGGTGTGGCTTTTATCTGTGGATGGACTTTAGGCATGGTACTGGCTGTCCCAGTGTTTTTTTCTCTCTTTATTTCATTGTTTTTATTATGTCTTGCTCAGTATTCCCATATGAAGTTTGTATTTAGTCCTTAACCAGCTGGTTGAGGCTGTAATTATTCTCCTCCCTTCTCCCCCCTTCATGGAGTTATCAGGGATTGTAGCAGCTGGTCTGCAGGGTGGGTCGCTGGATCTGGGTCCCCTCCTTCACGCATTGTATGCAGTGCTCGTTGTCAGTCCTTCCATGTGATGTCCTGCTTGTGTCATTTTTTGTCTTCCGGTCTGTAAGTGTGGGTGTGTCATTTGTTTTGTTTTTCTTGGTGCATGTGCTTTCGTTTTTGTTTTCAGCCATCGCCCCACCTCCTGTCCCGCCTATCTGCCCTGCTGCCACACCCACCACTTGAAGCCCATCCTGCACACCTGGTCCCTGTTGTCTCATCATCAGTCTGTGTATTTATACCCCTCTATCTGCTCTGTTTCTTTGCCAGTTTGTCACAGTGTTTCAGTCTGTTTTGTTCCCGCCTGTTTGTTGTTTGCTTGCTTGCTTGCTCGCTCTGTTTTTTTTTGACTCTCTGCCTGTTTTGTTGGATTTTGACCCTTGCCTAGTGTTTTGGATTTTCTGCTCGTGGATTCTCTGGTTTTGACTCGGACTGTTCTGTTACTACCTTTTTGGATATCCTTCAATAAAGGCCTGGTTTGTCATCTCGGTCTGTGCCTGGGTCCTTCTACCTGAAAGCCTGACAGCTCGTAGTGGTAAAGTGCACTTCACCATTTACTGTGGTCGCTATTTGCTGTGCGTGTGTGTAAGCAGGCACCAGGAACAAGGGCACACGCGATGTATCGGTCTCTCCCCTCTCCCAGCAAAGGTAACCTCCCCAGCGGTCAACCTACTCATCCCCTGCCATTTTTCTGAAATTTCTCAGATCTGGTGGCAGCCATTACCCCTTCCTCTGGCGGCATTGCTTGTCCCTTATTATACTCAAACCTATTTTTAAGAATTTGTAGAAGTAACTCACAGGTTTGTATTTTAATTAATCTATGTATTTATAAACTTTTGTATTTGAACCGAAATGCTGCGTCTCTGTCATCACTGCTACCGTACCTGCATGTGAGAACCCTCTTGTCTCCACACAACATTATTTTAGGGGTATAAATTGAAAGCATTTCCTGGGGTGAAAGTCCCCAGGTGGCGTAGTCGAGTGCCTTAGAGCCAAGACCTTTACTATACGTCCCAACAGGTCACAATCTGAACACAGTATATTTATCTTTTCTAACACTCTAATATGTTTTTTGCATGACTGCAATGTAGATAACTAGCTGCCTAACACCAAGTAAGCATTCTTGATTCATGTAATGCATCAGTGCAAGCAAGATTCACATATTATAATTAATATGTCTGTAAGACTAGGCTAACTAGATAAAGCTGACTAGCCAAATCATGTTGATCCAACTGTCCAAGCAAGCAAAGATTTGAGCATGCAAAACCTCTCACTTGATGATAGTGTGTCACATCATGGTCCTGTAACAGCAAGCCAGTCAGCTGTCCAGCATAATATCGACAGCTGTAAGTCAGTTGGTTACTTGATGTGCTAAATAATTAGCATGTAGTCTATGCTAATGTTTATCTGCTGACCTCAACAACCATGGTGCTCAGTCCTCCATTGCAAAATACATTGTTTCCAGCAGACTGGAAATCCCCAAAGTATGGCTGTATAAGGATTTAAACAGAACATAATTACAATGCCAAAATAAACATGAGGTGTAGATAACAGAGGAGAATAGCTCACTGCTCTGCATGTGTGCTTAATAAGACACATTCTCTAAGTGACAATGTCAAACAGGAAGATCAGAAGCAAGACACTTAGGCTACAAGTTTGGAATTGGCCTGAAATGTGTCAAATTCACTCCCTCCCATCACTGTCTCACTTTTCTCCCATTTTGTTTGAGAATTATTTGCAGAGTACAGACCCAAAATATGATGAAAACTAAGTTTTACTTCAGTGTGTTCTGGGAACAAGATAATGGGTTTGCTTAAATCATGATACTAGTTACCTTCAGCTATACTAAATAGACTCAAGCTTGTTGAAGGCATGGGTGCCTGATTATGTCTAAAAGTGAGGATCTCTGTGGGTCCTAGCCCCAGAAAAAAAATGAATTGTGAAATCTATATTCCTGCAAAACATCAATTCTACACAATGTTTACTATAAGTCCACTACAAATATTCTGTGACATTTAATTACATCAAAGTTCTGTATGTGTGTGTTTTTTTGAAAGATAATCATATGCTGAAAATCATGGCCCCTAATCAAACTACCAACACCCTGGTTCAATAGTCTCCTTACTTTAACCTCTGATTGGATTTAAGCCATCTACATTTTCACCCTACACAAATTTACATATCACTTCCAGCCAAACAGGGTGGATTACATATGACATATATCTTTATTACTGTATATCAGAAAATCATATGCTATATTGAATCAAGTAGGTTTCTTCACATATCATCAATGACAACATTGCTGCTACATTATCAAATATATATTACCCCTGCAGCCCACAGCAGAGAATATTTTCATTTCATTAACAAGCAGCCTGAATTAAATTAATTTTCATTTCAGTGATTGTCCACAACAAGCAATCAGAAATATATTTCAGCAGAAGTCCACTTACAGTAATTACCATTTCAATTTCATGACGACTCATGTCTAACACTTATAAAAACTATATCATGACAGGTATCACAAATAGTCATCAATGCACAGAAAAGTGTGTGTTACTGCTAGTGTTGGGACGTTGGCCAATCTTTTGAGTCTTCTCACTTTCACCTTGTATTCATAAAGGTATTCTGCTGCTTGACTGAACAGACTTAGAACTGCTGTGCTATGGCATATAGGTCAACACGATCTATTTCAGTACATTGAATATGAAGAAGGAGAAGACAGTTCAATCTTTTCTATGCCTTTGGACCTCTGAGGTATGTCCTGACTCTTCTTAATCCTGAGAAACCTTTTTCAGCTGATACTGTGAAACACAGCAGGACCATAAGGATCTTCAGCAGTGTTTTTACTCCACTGAATATCTGACAGCATCCCCTAGACTATTCAGAGCTATGAAAGTTGACTTTACAACTATGCCATTACAGGAATTCTGGTCCATATTTGACACCAGGACATCTAGCATGTCCCCTCTGGTGAGCTAAAGGAAGAATAGGGTGTCTGTAGAAGTAAGTTGCAGGTAGTTTGCTGTACTGTTTTATAGCATGCTGTGTGCTGTGAGAAGTTATTTTCTACCTTATTCTAATAGCTTATGTGCTTAGCACTGCCTGTTGTTTTGGGGAGTAGCAGCTTACCTGCATGGGCTCCTGAGACAGCCAGGGAACTGGGGAGAAGGAAAGAATGGAGGGAAAGGACACCATGTTACTGAATGTTTTAATTTTTTATGAATTGAAATAAAGTTTATTCAGTCTGCTACTTATCTTGTCCTGTGTACTGCTTGCAGGCTTGGTGGTTGGATCCAGAAAAAAACCCAGAAATGGTTAAATGCATGGCGGACTGTGGACATTTTCCCCCCTGACACAGGTTGTTTTGTATATCATGTCCTAGATACCTAGCAATAGTCCTCATTGGTGTGACCCCAGTTGGATGTCTTGTTTTGCCATAAATCTTAGAGAATTATCCCCAGAATGGAGGTAGTCATTTAGCCAATTACAATGTGGGATTATTAGATGGCCAGATTGAAAGAGACTGATTGGAAATCAGTGAACCCCCATGCTCTTTGCAAGAAGTGCCATGGGATGTTTAATGACTACAGTGAGGAAATCGGTTTAATGTCTCATTCAAAAGATGGCATCTGTTACAGCACAGCATCCCCACTGTACTGGGGCATCTTCCTATAAGGTAGAGCTTTAACATTAATGATCATGTTGTAAGCATTTGTAACCATTTATTAATTAAAATGTTCAATTTCTAAATGTCCTAAATGAATGGACATGAAAAAAATAAAAGGCAAAGTAAGAAAGGTAAGCACATTTTCAGTAATTAAGTTTTTAATACAATTTTATGAGCCTAGGGCAAAGAAACTACTAGGACTCTAATATCTTAATATCTGTAAGAGGAAATAATATAGTTTTCTACCCATAGCAAGCATTCATTGTCCACTGAGCTGCAATAGCACAGTGTTTTCATCAGAAATAAAAGTATTACTAAGCTTTTTTACCTCCTCAATGGGCCTGTTCTTCAGCTGAAGGGTTGACTGGAGTGGAGATGAATAGTAGCAGTCTCTAGGGGTGTCTAAATAGTTTCCAAATTCCATCTAGTACTGTATACATGGGTGTACGATTCCTCCAAATAACAACATTAAAGTATGGCAAAGTCTGACTGTTCATTTATGAGCCTTTTTAAAAAAATATGATTTTTAAAATTGAACAGAAAAATTATATTGACTCCTGAAGGCAGCGCCATAAGTGTCTAGATATTGATGAAATTGAGTGAAAGAAACAAAACTAACACTTTTTGTCATGAAACCCCAACAGTTTGCATGACTAAATTGGCAAAAAGGAAAAAAAAACAAAGCTAAAATACATGATTAAGATAAATCATGAAATATCTTATATACTTCCAAAGATTAGGTCTCCTTTTCTTGTTTGTTTGTCTGTTTGTAAGCCCACTGCAGCAATTATATGTTTGAAAACATTTGTATGCCACAGTTCCACCTCAAGAAATATAACAAGCATTGCCAGAAGATACAGCACACAGATTCTCATGTATTTATTTATCTTTTTATCTTGACAGACCTTCAAGCAGAAAGAAGGAGTACCCAAACTGCAGGACCAAATTTTATTATTTTTCTCTGAATTGTGTGATTTGATACCTACAAATTAGTTTAACTATATATTTAACCCCACTGTCACAGGCAGATGCTGTGATGTGTGACATTAAGTGGATATTCAATGATTGTAGCACCTCCCATTTTGTACAAAACATTAACATATATATTCACTTAGCAGGAATTTATCATGTGGATCCATGAATGTGTAAAGTGCTAGCTTGAGCAAGTTAGTGTTACAAATACTTCTGTGCAGCAAATGTAATGTTGTAATTTGGTAATTTGTGGTTATAGTATTTTATTTACAGTAAGGGCATGCCAGTTTTACAAACACAAATGTGTATGTCATTAAATACCATGAATTAAATGCCATGTACAATTTTTTCAGTATAGGTTGACCATACTTGCCAGCTAGCCAGTTATGTATAAACATCTGAAAGGTTGAATGGTGATAACTCTGTGCCTTTTCTAGGGGAGGGCAGTGGAGCTATCACCAAATGAGCAGATAATGGGGGATTTATTGGGTATTTTTCTTGAATATAGCTGTCAATTGCCCTTATTTATTATTAATTTATTATTAATTGCCCATTTAATTTGGCAATGTTTACTCAGTTAATTTATACCGTATCATTTGAGGGAATGCATTTTTCTTAGATTTTTTAAATTAAGTTTTGGTTTATGCTTGTGGGTAGGGCTACAGCTACCTGGTGGAGGTAAAAAAAAATGTACTGTTGGTCTATGCATATAGCTATTCCTGTCAACCATCTGTTGACAGAATCTGTCAGATGTCATCTATCATCTGTCAGATGTTGACAGCATCTATCATTGTTTTTTGTTTAAATTTTTTGTTCACCAGTCAGTCTGTCTGTCTTCCTGTCCACTGAAAATATTATGTACTGCTCCTCATGACAAGCACTTTTAAATAAAAGCAATCTGTACCTCAACAGTTCTGCAGCCTCTAGTTGACATCTTTTGCTGGGTGCACTCTAACACCCACTCCCATTAAATTGATGGTGCTTGCAATGATGACAGTTTATTACTGACAGTTCATTATCATTCAGCTTAACTAGAAAGAGCAGAAATGTGGTTACTGCAACCTTTTCAGAAACTGAGATAATCCCAATTAACCTAAATCAATCACCTACTAGCAAAGACAGCATTTTATTCCATTTTTATTCTCATGGAATTAACAGAAATGAATACAGTGACATTCATTGCATACTCCTATTAGAAGTTGTCTACATTTAATTTCCATCTTGTCTTAATTTAATAGGAAAATAACATGGGATTTGTGGCCATGGATCCTAACCTTTCTGTTCATCCCTTCCTTGTGTGTTGCCATAGTTGATCTCTGCTGAGGCTACCCCATAAATTATTGCACCTAAATTCCCTGGTCTTCCCACTTTAACCAATACATTCTCTCCCTCTCCCCCCCCCCACTGAAATCAGTGTAGATAAACTGATGTTCCTTTGAATGCAACCCAAATTGTTACTTTTTCTGGGGACAAATCTGTGTTTACATCAGAGAGAGAGAGAGAGAGAGCACAGAAGAAGCTGATTTATGTTTTGTATATCACAGTTAGTTAGGAGTGTTTTTGACCCTGTATTTTCTTTAAATTTGGCATCTTGTTTATTTCATTTAGGCTACAGATAGCATATACAGAACACAGAGCACATAACTGCATATTTAACTTTCTCACAGATGTTTTTTGTTTTTGTTTTTTGTGTGTATTTTTGCATTAAGAAACTATGACAAGAGAGCCACCATTCCTTAGTGATACATTTTGAGTGATACCTTAGTGATACATCAGACCCCAACCTATCATGGTTGGTCTATCAGATTAGAGACCTAGTCCTGGTCTTTCACTCAATGCAGCGACATTACCAACATTACTTTATGTGTATGTGTATATGTGCACAAGTATGTATGCACTGTAAATATGCTTACTAATAGTGAAAATCCTAATGTATGTACTCCTATATAATAGTGTCCTATAAGCCCTTATGGGTTGGCCTCCATAGTGCACGTGACACTTATATAAAAGGCAATCTATCACTAAAAAGCCAGGCTTCATAACAAGGTGGAAATATCCTGTATCACCAGCGTCGTCACCCTGTCCAGAGGTGTGATGGACAAAAAAAAAATCAATAATGTAACATTTTTCCCCTTCACCCACTCAGTTTGTACATTAGGCTTGTCTCAATATTATAGCCTCTGTACATGTGCAGGACCAACAAAGGCAATCTACTGATAAAAATGATACACATGCATGCCAATCATACTGTTTCTCACACAGATGTTCCAAGTAAATGTTCCAAGGAAGCAGATACCAGTGAAAGGAACAGTGTATCTCCCTGATGTCATTCAGAACAACTCAGAAGCCTGAAGGAAGCTGAGAGCAATCCAACAGGGGAACCCTGGCTAACAAACCCACCCCATCATGAGCAAAAGGAAGCCAATTTATTACACCGCTCTGGGCTTCTGGTCAATGTGAGCAGAGGGCATGGCTGGACATGATCCCATGCCATAGTATTCATCCTGCACGCTGAACAAGCGCCTTAACTGAATGAGCCACTCAGAAGCTCCAAATTGACTTTTATTGGTTAAGTCATTGTCTGTTTACCAGTGAATGTGCCTGAAGGTCATGTTTCAGCTGAGTCCATGTGGAATCCCATCCAGCAGAACAAAACTGACCTACTACCTCACATACACTTGAAAACAAACTTGATACAATTTAACTGGGAAAATATTAAAACCCAACTCTTGACTCTTTCAGAGCATAAACACACAAGACGTACTAACTCATGTCCAGCAACTAAAGAAGAACAATGCCTGCTTAAAAGAGAAGGTCCAAGATCAGGAGCATCTTTCAATTTTACCAAATCTTTGTATATTAAAAATCCCTGAACTCTCTGAAGTTCAGGATACCAATGGCTTCGTGACACAAGTTATTTCGCAGCTTCTTGGAGAATAAAACTTTCCTGAACTCATTTCCATCAAAAGGTTGCATCGCACCCTGACGACTTTGAGGGTGTTGTGATGCTCTGTTTTAATTATCCATAAAAGCAGAACTAATCAGAAATTCCTTTCATTTCCAATCATTAAAACTGAGGCTCTGGGTATTAAGGCTATAAAACCAATGCCTATCATTCACAAGAGTTCCCTTTTGGATGCTTTGCCACTTGAAGTCTAAACAATTGTTATCAGACCCCTGCTGGATTCATACAGCTATTTCAAAAATTGAATGAATGGAAATTTTCAGAATTATCTTTCAAGCTGCTACAGTTAAAAGGTATCTCTTTCCTCATGAGAAATATCCATTCTGCTAAAGAAAGCAACAGTACTTGTCATATTGCCCTGAATATTTGCATTCCTGAGACTAGTGAGTGAGAATGCTCAAAAAAGTGAATTTACTACTAATGAATTGTACAGTGACATTTAATTCAATCACTTAATTTTATTCTAAAGTCATGCACCATCATTTCAAATGATCAGATTTCCCCAAACAACAAAATTATTTATTTATGAAAAAAACTACTAGAGAAAGTAGCACAGGAGAATGGATAATGTGCTAAGCACTAATTCACCACCTTCTGTGTTTCTTCTCTGTCATAACATTAAGGATGGATTAGAATTTTAAACATCCTTTCCTGAATGTGGCCTCTGTAATTGATGGCTGTCTCTCTTTCACCCCCTTTCCACCAATGCAAACTAGGTGCTAGGTTTTCTGGGCTGGTGCTAGTGCCAGTTCGGAGTTGGTTCAACTTGCAACCCTTCTAAGAACCAGTTTGCTTTTCCACGGGCTAGAGAGCCACCACAGAGGCATGTCATTACGTCACTGTAAACGTCTGTATATGTCTCCGCTTTCTCGCTAGCACCAAGCACAACAACAACAATGGCGGACTACATCATCTCTTTACAAGTGTTGCTCCTGGCTTTGCGAACCTACATTGGCATCCTATAACTCTATAACTGATAACTCTATGATCAACAACAAAAACAAGAAAACAGTGCTTTAAAAAGCAAACTTGTTGACTACACTTTATTCAATGTTAGTTTTTTGTGAAACCAAATGTTAAGTGACATTGGTAGTGACAACGTTACCTACTGTTACCAAGGTTACAGTAGCTGGCTAGCTCACATCAATGTTACGAACGTCGAATGTAACATTAATGTTACAAACGGAACATTGATGTGAGAAAGTAGTAGCTATGCTTGCTTGGGGAATGTTAGCTGACCAACAGCTAGCTAGCTAGCCATCAATGTTATGTTCATTTTTTAAAAATGGCGGTCACAAAGTGTTAGTTGGTCTTGTTGGTCACAATAATCCTGCCCCCAGCCCCTGATGTAAGCAGCTCTTGGTTCTAGACCAGCAAAGTGTTGGTGCCGCTCTCGAACCAGTTTTCCTGGCCGAGGGCCAGTTCTTTGGCTGTCAAAATGCAAAGAACCGGTTCAGGATTAGGCACCGGCTCCAAACTGGCCCTCGAACTGCCTTGGTGGAAAAGGGGTATTTGTGGTCCCTACTGTTCCACAGGTTGCTTGGAATATAAAGTACTGGAAGCGTCTGTTGAGGCTTTACATAGTGAGCATTTTTTCCTAAGCCAGGAAACAGACGTAGTGCAGCCATTTATTTTCGTTGTACTCCAATATCCATATAAATACAGCTTAAATTGTTTAAGCCTTTGAATGAAAGTTGTTGGTGAAGCATATCAGCAACCAAAAATGGGATCCACTCTTTCTGCAATAGTAATGTCATTGTCGGGCGGTGGTTTGGGCAGCCTGGGGACTTGCATGTGGGCGCGGCACAGCAATTATTCAATGATTGAATAACGAGCGAGTAACGCCGGGCACCTGTGAGCGCGGCGTGTAGGGGAGCTTTGCTGCCTTCAAAAGGCAGCCAGTTGGGGTGAGAAGGGGGACAGTCGCCTGGAGAAAGTAGCAGGAGTGCATGGGGAAGCGCTCTGTCTTGCCGTTATTTAGTTGCTTTTTCGAGTTTTTTCCCTTTTTGTTTTTGGGGTTTTCTATTTTTGTCGGTTTCCATGTATTCCTGTTCGTGCGGGACTTCGGCAGGGCGGAGCGTCGCTGGGGCAGAGAGCCAGGGAGAGGGAAGATTGCTGAACGCAGACCTGCCGTGGAGAAGCTGCTGCCCGGCTGGTCATTTGGCGCAAATAGCAGGAGCGTGTGTATGTGAGCAGGGGTGGCTCCGCTGGCTTCTCAGTTCCCTCTTCGCGTTTGTAGGGATTGCAGAGCGCGGTGAGGGATCAGATTGGAGGGGCAGCGCAATTCCACCCGGCAGCATGACTACGTGGAGCCTGGCATCCGGACAGCAAAGGACTCTTTATGGGACACAAGGGTGATTTTTGGGGATTCCTTTTTTTTTTTTTTTTTTTTTTCCCTTGGTGTTACTGCTGGAAGGAAGGTGATCAGCAGCAACGCCTGTTCTATATATATATATGTGTGTGTGTGTGTGTGTGTGTGTGTGAGCACTCCCAATGGCAGCCTGCAACCCCCACGTGGTCAGCCCCATGTTGGGACTGGCTCACCCCGGCCAGAGGGAGGCGCCAACTGCAGCTTGTGAGGGGAAATTGCAGTGTTTGTTTGCTGCCTGAGTGTGAAGGTGTGAAGGACCACTGTGTGCTGTGGATTTGGTGTGTACACTTACCTGTGGGGGGCGCTAACCTTTGGGGGGAGGGGTTATGGTTCTGCTGGGGCTTGCAGTGGGAAGAGTAGGCAGAGGGGGTGACTCCAGGATGTGCTGACAGTAATGAATTTTTACTGTAAGTTTTAACCCAACTTGGTGAGATAGTTTTCTTTGCTACCTACCTGGTCTCGTGTTGTGGTGGGCTGACAGTGGTCAGGGCGGTTTAGTGTCTGGGTCGGCTAACCCTTGACATCATCCTTAGAGGAAATTTCACATTAGCCAACCAACACATAAGCAAACTATTTATCTGTTCTTCATGAGCTTTAGAAGTGGGGTAAGGCCTGTCTTGATTGGATGAACTTTATTCTTCCCCTGGCTTAGAGGTGGAGTATGTTACAGACTTGAGACAAATCAAGTGAAAACAATAAAAGCAAAACAAACAGCACTGATGCAACATTACTAAGCTAGTTGTTTATCTATAAAGATGTCCTGAATTATTCAGCTGGTTCAGTTATTGCCATCTAACTGCTACAGTTGGTGCTGGCTAGCTGTCTGTCTTTCTGTGAATTCATTTCCTCATATCATCTGTCTCTGGTTCCTTGCAATTTTAAATGCTAGATATGTCAGCTGAGGAACTTGTAGCTTCTGAGGTAATTCAAAAAGATAAAAAGAACTAAAGAAGATTCTAGCAGAAAGTTGTATTTTTCAGTAAACATTTCAAAGGAAAAACAGCTTGCCAGAGCAAAGGAGTGACAGGACAATATTGGTCAGTGCCAGAATATTGTGTGTCCTATTGGTCCAAAAGGATACACAAAACTGACATGCTAGCAAATGACTGTTGGAAGCACTATAATGTTAGTGTGCATCACAACTGAAGTGTTCTAATGTTGTAACTTGCTATTTTTTCCTCATACATTACTTGGGTTTTCAACATACCTCTGTTGCAACAATCTCAATTGATTCCTTGATTCTGCTGTACTGTCAAAGTCATTGGTGTCCACGGAAGAGATTTACCACAATAATAAGGTATAATAATTCTAATGCAAATTAGTTAACAAATGCACAGTTTGGCCATAAAATTGCATTAAATAAATCTGAGGTTCACTTAACTACCCCACTTCTGCTGGAAAAAAAAACTTTCTGTATATGACATGTTAGATATTACCCTTAGTAACTAATCACTCCATGTGAAATGTGATATAATGTAATGTAGGTTTTATAGACAGGCTCCAGTAGCATAGGCTTCAGCAGCATTACTGTCATGGATGTTCACTTGGCACCTTTCTCATGTGCAGTAAAAAGGTATTTTTGCTCTTTTAGTAGATCTTTAATAGACTTTACGTGTGCATTAGTATAATCTAATGCAACAATGTTAAGAGCTCAATTTTTTAACCATTTTATCATTACTGTGTTGTCCTGTTTGTATTGGTTCTGTGATATCCATGTTAATTTACACATATGTCTTGCTGCAATGACCTTTAAAGGTGATGTGGATGACATATTATAGAGAGATGAGATATGAGATTATAATGAGAGGTATCCAACAAATTTCAACAAATCATTCTGGCTGATTTGTTTTTTGCACTTAATAACTGAGTAGAGATTATTTTATTTCTTAGGGAGAAAAAAATGAGCTACACACTGGAAAGTTATCAGATAAGGAAACTGACAGCTATTAAGATAAAAAATGCACATTTATTCTCAACATTTATTCATTTATGTGTTTATTTTTAAATTTTTAAAAACTTTTTTTTTTTTTTAAATCAGCTTTCATAGTCCAAAATTAGACAATTATAGAACCTTGTAACAGAGCTACCTGTCTGTTAGGGGTTTGTGACAGACATTCCATATCTAAATTAAAGGAGATAAAAAGTGGGGTCAGTTTTTGTTTATTGAATAAGTATTGTTTGTTCACCATTTGCTGCTGAACGTGCTTGAACTTTGTTCAGTTCACCAATTTACTGTTGTCCAGTTTCTGTTGTATTATACAACTAAAACTCTGTGGCACATTGGGATGCAGGAAATGTAGATTCTGAAGATGCCTCAGTCAGATCACTGCCCTCGTGTGGGGGTGGTGCCCCTTGTCACGAATACAGACATTATGTTGTTAACAAGCGCTTTCCCCTATATACATTAGGTGTTCTTTAAGATGTAGATTAGGGTACAAATTACCAAACCATGAGTAAGTACTGGCAATAAATTGAGAGCACAGATTAGTAGTGGGTATGGTTAAAGAAATGAAGGGTATGAATTCAAAATCTTATATAAAATCTTTACAGTGCAGTCAAGATATATTTTTTTTATAGATATCAAAATGGCATTTTATTGTTTCAGGTATAATCAGTAGTAAACTGAGCTGGACTCTTCTATTAGAATAGAATTTAATTTTGTGGAAATGTTAGAGGTATCAGTAGTTTCAAGAACCCAAACCAAAATGTTGTTTGTGTGTCTTCTGTATTTATTTTCTATACATGAAAAAATGTTACTTGAAAGTGTCCTTTAACGTCATTGTCAGCCTCCACTGTAATGCTGCTTATGTTCTGATGAGATTATGCTCCGCTGTCATCTTCAAGAACTCTGGAAAATGAGATTCGGGATGAAAGAATTTAATCAGCAAAGTTCGTCAAGAAGTAAGGCAACAGGACAGCTGCGTAGTGGGAGCAAGTGTGGGCACAAACAGTACACCAGCTGGGGCTGTGTGTTCCTTCCTGATCTGAGCTTTCCCATCCCATTGTTTGCCATACGAAAGGAGAGCCTCTGGGAATATGATCCATTTAACAGCTTCATCATGAAAAAAACCCATAACTACTGCACAATCTTATCAAACAATGGTGGACAGCTCTAGAGATAGTGGTGAACTGTCCCAGCTTATCTCTAAGGGTGCCTTTCTTTCATTCTCTCTCTGGGCTTTGAGATTGTTCATGTCAGTTTTTATACAAACCCAAAGAACACAATTGAGTTACCAGACATGAGTTTCAAAAAGCATGTTTGATGTACTACTATGAAGTGTTTGTCAAAGGGTTAATAGCAGTGCTTTCTGAGAATCAGACAGTATGGCTGCAGGGGCACTTTATCTTTTCATCTTAATGAGCATGGAAAGTCCTTATGGATGCTTGTGAGAGAGAGATAAGCTTGAGAAACTGGATAAATAATATGGATACAACACTGACTTTCTTCTATTGCCACAAATAACTTTATAGGCAGCGGATACAGTGTCTAATGAACCTTAGTAGGAACATGTCTCTTGGCAACCTCAACAGGTACATGACTGCCACATGTAGTTCTATTTTTTCCCCCAAGCAGCCATACTTTGGGCAAACTCTACATATTAGATTTTCCCCCAGGTCAAACAGGTGGTTCTGTTTTATATCATTGTTTTAATTATTTTATTCTTAAATATAATAATAAAAAATATAAAATACAAAATTTCATAGGGATCATTATCTGTGCAGGCAGTGTGCACCCTACTAATTTCCCTGCCACAGCACGTTGGTTCTGTGTTGTTTGACTAGCTATGACTGAGACTTCCTCTTCTCTGACTGAGTTGCAAGTGCCATGGCATAACCTTTCACCTTTTATAAAGTTCTGTGAAATGGAAATGGGATACGTATTGAAATGCATACTGTGCTAGCCTAGGCAGAAATTGCTGTCTACAGCAAAGTCATTGAATACAAATCTTAGAGTATGTTGTCAGGTAGGTAGGTAAGCACTAACATTACGATAGCTTGCCAGTCAACTTGTCTATCTATCTATAGCTAATGTTACTATAATTTTATCGGTTGTCAGTAACATTGCCAAAGC
Organism: Megalops atlanticus; assembly: GCA_019176425.1. Classification (NCBI taxonomy): domain Eukaryota; kingdom Metazoa; phylum Chordata; class Actinopteri; order Elopiformes; family Megalopidae; genus Megalops; species Megalops atlanticus. The sequence goes on from CM032881.1 coordinate 18,390,419, forward strand.
TAATAAGAAGTTGTAACGTTAATAATTTTTACTAGCTAGCTAATAATGCACCACTTGCACTATAATAAGATAGTGAATAAGATGCAAGTTATGTTAGGCACATAAGTGTTTGCAAGCCAACTGTTGGCGTTTTCTGGTTTGATAAATGAAATTTCTCTGTTCTGAGAGAATTCTTTTATAAGTCAATTGACTGAGTTCATATTTTTGATTTGTGGGAGATATTTTGTATAATACAAATCAATATGTTCATTTGCAGTAATATATTACATTGAATTTGTAATATCATTTCACATTTTCTGCTAGTAAAAGTTGTACAGTTGTGTAGTTACAAGAGGTGCCTGCTCTTCAGATGGCTTTTTGGCCTTTTCTAAATGTGCACATTGATTAAAAAATAAATATTGTGAAAACATTTTGTCTTATGAAGTTTCCATTCCTGGCAACTAGCTATTTCTTTATATGATACTTTATACATTTGTATCAATCTGTTTCTGGAGGGACATTTCTTTATATTTTTCAGTTTACATTTACATTTATTCATTTGGCAGATGCTTTTATCCAAAGCGACTTACAAGTGAGGTACAATACAACACAAACAAAAAACCATACAGAGTCAAAAATATTAGACGTACTGCATGACAAAGTTCCAAAGGTTACATGAGTGTCAGGGTTTGGGCATACATTGCATTCAATGGTTGCTGGCTTGTTGAATCTCAGTGTTCAAGCAGGCTCTGAAGGAATGCAAGAGGAGTGAGGTAAGGGTAAGGGAACTGATACCATGAACCAATACACCATGTATTTTATGCTTAAAAATATTGTAATGTTTCATTTTGCCTTCATGGGGGTTTTCAAGCATAAAAATACGAGACATCAATGAGGAAATACAAAAATGTGGGGCTGCATGACACACTGGCTCTCAAATGATCCAAGTGACAGTGATTCAGAGAAATGTGGACTTGAGTTACTTGACTTGGACTTCAGCGTGACTCCAGTTACAAATTAGATCACAGACTTGACTTGGTTCATGATGTCAAGGTGAAATAACAAGGTGAATAAATGAGTAAAATGTATGGACATCAAGTTTGTCTAGCAATTTCTTAGAAATCAATATAATGCAAGAGCTGTTTACCACATTTAATGAATATATTGTAAAAATATAACAAACTTGATTTTGACCATTGTGTTAACATTGGTGAAATACTACCATTAAAGATTTAAGCCTTGAAAGTTGGAAATTAGCACTTGATTCTTCTGACTTGACTTAACCTGACCTTTGTGACTGTTGTTTCTAAACACTTCATCGATTTAGAAATTACAGCAGGTTTTATACATAGTCCCACTATTTTTGGTACCACAGATATTTGGACAATTGGTTTTATAACTGTCTTTTATAAGACAAGTGTGCTTGTTTGTGTCGAGGGTTAGCCGACCCAGACACTAAACTGCCCCGACCACTGTCAGCCCACCACAACGCAAGACCAGGTAGGTAGCAAAGAAAACTTTATTTCAAAAAGTTGGGGTTAAAACTTACAAAATTCATCACTATCAGCACACCCTGGAGTCACCCCCTCTGCCTACTCTTCCCACTGTAAGCCCCAGCGGAACCATAACCCCCCCCAAAGGATAGTGCCCCCCACAGGTAAGTGTACACACCAAATCCACAGCACGCAGTGGTCCCCTCACACCTTCACACTCAGGCAGTAAGCAAACACTGCAATTTCCCCTCACAAGCTGCAGTTGGCACCGCCCTCTGGCCGGGGTGAGCCAGTCCTGACATGGGGCTGACCAAGTGAGGGTTGCAGGCTGCCACCAGGAGCGCTCACACATACACCCGCACGCACACACACATATATATATGTAGAACAGGCGTTGCTGCTGATCACCTTCCTTCCAGCAGCAACGCCAATCGACCAGCCGGGCAGCAGCTTCTCCGCGGTGGGTCTGCGTTCAGCAATCTTCCATTTCCCCGACTCTTTGCTCCGGTGACGCGCCGCCCTGCCGAAGTCCTGCACGAACAGAAACACACAAAAACCAAACGAAAAAGAAAACCCCAAAAACAAAAGGAAAAAAAAGAAAAGAAAACTCAAAAAGCAACTAAATAAACGCCAGAGCGCTTCCCCACACAGTCCTGCTACTTTCTCCAGGTGGCTGTCCCCCTTCTCACCCCAACTGGCTGTCTTTTAAAGGCAGCAAAGCTCCCCTACACGCCCCGCTCACAGGTGCCCGGCATTACTTGCTCGTTATTCCATCATTGAATAATTGCTGTGCCGCGCCCGCATGCAACTCCCCGGGCTGTCCAACCCACCGCCCAACATTTCCATTGCACAAGAGCGCTGTCAATGTCTTAGTTCTAGGTATTGCACTTACCTTTGGAGTCTGTTGCTGGTGGTTGTCACAACAAGGACCAAAGAAGTGTCAATGCAAGTAAAGTTGGACATCATGAGCCCGAAAATTAAGATTCAAGGTTCAAGATTTAAGAGATTTTATTGCCATTTGCACAGGTACAGGACAGTACAGGTGCATTGGAATTATTGTGCGTAGCTCACTGAGTCAGCTTTTTATTAAAAAAAACAAAAAACAGACAAAGAAAGGCAATTATAAAGAGCAGCATAAAAAATAATAAAAACACCTGTATAAAAAATGACACACTATGAATAAATACACACTGTACACACTATATACAAATATTATGAAGTATTGCACAGTAAATTATTGCACTACTGAGTTGAATTATTGCACAACCAAAACAAACCAATGGAAAAGAAAACCAATGGACTGGGGAAGACTCTGTATGACAGAGACCCGGAGAGTGAGAGGGGGTGAGTTAGCTGAGTACTCAAAACCCAGTAACCCAAGAAACCCAAGAAAAAAACAGAGGCAAAAATATGCGGCATACCAAAATCCACTGTTTGATACATTATTAAGAAGAAATAAGGCACCGGTGAGCTCAGTAATGGCAAACAACCTTTTAGGCCAGGGAAGACCACTACAGTGGATAAGGGATACTTTAAATTGTGAAGCAACCCCCCTAACATTGGTCCAACAGATCAGGAATACTCTCCAGGATGTAGGCATAGATGTGTCAAAGCATACATGGGAAACTACTCCAGTAGAGCTTGAGATGGTACACTACAAGATGCAAAACACTAGTAAGCCTCAAGACAAGAATGGCCAAGTTACAGTTAAAACATAACTAAAGAGACTGTGGAGTTCTGGAACAAAGTCTAATTGTCAGCTGAGATGAAGATTAAGCTCTACCAGAGAGAAGGAAAGAACTGCTTCTGATCCAAAGCATATCACCTCATCACAGAAACATGGTTGAGGTAGTATTATGACTTGGGTATATAAGGCTACCACTTGAAATGGCTCATTTGTCCTTTTTGATGATATGATTGCTGATGGCAGAAGCATGATTTGTGAAGTGTATATATGTATGCACACTATATGGCCAAAAGTATGTGGACACCTGACCATCACACCTACATGAGCTTATTGGACATCCCATTCCAAAACCATGGGCATTAATATGGAGTCCCCCCCTTTGCAGCTATAACAGCCTCCACTTTTCTGGGAAGGCTTTCCACAAGACTTTGGAGTGTGTCTGTGGGAATTTGTGCCCATTCAGCCAAAAGAGCATTTGTGAGGTCAGGGACTGATGTTGGATGAGAAGGCCTGGCTCGCAATCAGCGTTCTAATTCATATCAAAGGTGTTCAATGGGGTTGAGGTCAGGGCTCTGTGCAGGCCACTGGAGTTCCTCCACACTAGACTCATCAAACCATGTCTTTATGGATGTTGCTTTTTGCACAGGGGCATAGTCATGCTGGAACAGGAAAGGGCCTTCCCCAAACTTTTGCCACAAAGTTGGAAGCATAAAATTGTCTAAAATGTCTTTGTATGCTGTAGCATTAATGTTACCCTTCACTGGAACTAAGGGCCCTAGCCCAAACCCTGAAAAACAGCCCTAGACCATTATCCCTTCTCCACCAAACTTTACAGTAGGCACTGTGCATTCCGGTAGGTACTGCTCTCCTGGCATCCGCCAAACCCAGATTCGTCCATCAGACTGCCAGATAGTGAAGCGTGATTCATCACTCCAGAGAACGCGTTTCCACTGCTCCAGAGTCCAGTGGCACCGTGCTTTGCATCACTCCAGCCATCGCTTGGCATTGCATAGTGATGTTGAGCTTGTGTGCAGCCGCTCGGCCATGAAACCCCATTTCATGAAGCTCCTGACACACAGTTCTTGTGCTGATGTTGCAGGCAGAGACAGTTTGGAACTCTGTAGTGAGTGATTCAGAAGATAGGTGGTTTTTACGTGCAACGTGCTTCAGCACTCGGCGGCCCCGCTCTGCAAGTTTGCGTGGTCTACCACTTCGTGGCTGAGCTGTTGTTGCCCTAGACGCTTTCAACTTGACAATAATAGCACTTACAGTTGACCAGAGCAGATCTAACAGGGCAGAAATTTCGCAAACTGACTTGGGGCAAAGATGGCTTCCTATGACAGTGCCATGTTTAAAGTCACTGAGCTCTCCAGTACGACCCATTCTACTTCCAAGGTTTGTCTATGGAGATTGCATGGCTATGTGCTTCATTTTATGCACCCGTTAACAATTGGTGTGGCTGAAACACTTGAATTCCATAATTAGGAGCGGTGTCCACATACTTTTGGCCATATAGTGTATGTAGATGTAGTCAGCTCAGATACAACCAAATGCCAAAAAAAAAAAACAAAAACAAAAAAGAATCCCAAAAACAAACCCTTGTGTCCCATAAAAGAGTCGTTTGCTGTCCGGATGCCAGGCTCCACGTAGTCGTGCTGCCGGGTGAAATTGTGCTGCCTCTCCAATCCGATCCCTCGCCACGCTCTGCAACTCCTGCAACCGAAGAGGGAACCGAGAAGCCAGCGAGCCACCCCTGGTCACAACACGCACGCCTTGTGCAGGACGGAATTAAATACTTTCCTTACTGCAAGCAGGGCGATCGCTCCTGCTAATTGCGCCAGTCGACCAGCCGGGCAGCAGCTTTTCCGCGGCGGGTCTGCGGTCGAAAATCTTCCTCTTCCCTGACTCTCTGCTCCAGCGATGCTCCGCCCTGCCGAAGTCTCGCACGAACAAAAAACATGCCACGAAACCGACAGAAAAAGAAAAACCCCAAAAACTAATACAAACAAGCAACGTAATACACACCAAGACAGAACGCTTACGCTTGCGCGTGCGCGCGCGCGCGAGCACGCACACGCACACGCACACGCACACGCACACGCACACGCACACGCACACGCACACGCACAGCTTTCTCCAGGTGGCTGTTGCCTTGCCACCCCGACTTGCTGCCTTTTAAGAGGCAGCAAAGCTCCCCTACATGCTCCACTCACAGGTGCCCGGCATCACTCGCTTGTTATTCGATTATTGAATAAACGCTGTGCCACGCCCACACACAACTCCACGGGCTGCCCAAGCCACCACCCGACACACCCAACGAAGAATTATTAAGGACCAAAAACAGCAAAAATCTTGACTGGCCAAGGCAATCACCTGATCTGAATCTAACTGAGTATGCATTTCACATGCTAAAGCAAGACGTAAGGCAAATAGGAAACTTAAGATGGCTACAATACAGGCTTAGCTGTGCATAATCAGGGTGGATATCTAGCATATGGTAACAGAGCCAAAAAAAAAAAAAAAAAAATCACTGCCCAAATACTTTTGAGTTCATTGTAGACCTGTATGTGTTATTAGTGCTGACTATTCAATATCAAACAAAATCAGTCCAGCAGATTATTAAAAGCAACATAATGTGAAATTTCATTTTATATACATTATCAATGGATAATGTATCAATGAAGCACCCACATACACACATAAAAATATTTATTTATTCATTCATTTATTTTTTTAAACCTTAAAAGAGCATATTTGCAAAGGTCTTCTGATCTTTTCTTTTACCACATTCATATCTCAAACACATTTCAAGATCAGAGGGTTTTTTTGTATGTAATTAGAAATGTTGAACTTTTGCTTATTATAAAAATACTTAAAAAATGACTGCTAAATTTTTCATTTTAGTTTGGCTGACCATGGTTATTGGGTTATTGTACATGTATACAATATCACAGATTTATCACTGAATTTCTGTGATTAATATGTGCAGATTTTATTAAATCACCTTTGCAGGGTTGGGAGGACATTTTCATACCATGACTACATTTGAGAATCTTGTATTTACCGTACCTCAGACAGGAGTCTATTTTGATCAAATGTGCATGCTGGCAAGGCAATAGGAAGCCAGAAGGATATTCTGTGAATGTTCTATTCTAGTCTATGGCGGTTTGTTTAATCAGCATAAAACCCCTTTAAGAACAGTCAGATGCAGAGCATTAAATTTAATGACACAGGTAATGACTTTGTTACACTGAATTACTGTTGCCGGCTGGTGCCAGGAGAAAGCTAGACCTTTACTGCTGGATCATTAGAAGATGCATAATGCAATAATAGGACTTTTTCCGTATGTAAAAGTTCTATCTATCCCCAAGAAATGAGTCATCTCCTATGCCTTTGGTTCTATTGATGTTATGCTGCCACAACCCTTATCTTCAAATAACATACATGCAGAAATAAACAGGGCTTGTTTAGCCTTCATTTCACAATGTGAAACATTTAGTTAAAATGAAATGCATATTTTTAGAGTGCCACATTTTAAGCTGTGATACTCATTCTGTCATGAGTAATTCTCAATGTTTTTTTTTCAATGCAAGCCTTTTTTTTACAGTTTAAAGCAGCCCAATAAGCACAGTTGTGGAATGGATATTTCAGATAATGTATGACTGTTTTCGGAATATTGTTTAGCACTGTTGTCAGGATTTGTTTACACACAACCATTCATGCAGTTTTCATGATAAAGATTATGAAATAGTGTTAAATCATAAATCAAACTTTAAAGTAAACATATCAATTTAGAGGCAAGCATAGAATGCTAAATGCTTCTTGACTACCCCCCCTCCAGAAACCCAGAGCATAACTATGCCACCTTGTTTTGGAGATGAAGGTCTATGTCTAAAGTTTTAAAAATGCTTTAACTTCACAAGTTATTTTAGAATGCAGGTGGAGCAGACATTCATACTATATTTTCAGGACCTATATTATTATAAAATTGTGGATATGTGGCTATTAATTAGATTATCTGTAACTCATGTATCCAAGTTCCCACCCCCTAAAAGATTGCATTACAATATTTGCAATACAAAAATGTGATAGGGTTTTTCAGCACCAGTTGAACACAGACATTCATAGTAAGTTGATTCATGATGCTGGTGATAATTAAAGTGAATAAAAAGCATGCTCTTTCAGCACTTCAGCCCTATTCCATGGACTTCCCTCCCATCTCCCATCAGCACCTCTGTAAAAAATCTGTCTGCATTAGTCTATTGACCTTATCCCTGCTGTGAGAGCAGAGATGAACTGGAGTTACCTTTATCTACAAATGTGCTTTGAACATCCTATGGAGACAGGTCCAACCCAATCCTTTAACAGTCCATCCCAAAACTATAGAAATTCTGATGAAATGTTCCAGCTGTCAAAGGGTGACTAAAACAAGTCCTGGATGTCTGTTAGACTTTTTCAATCGATACTCTTGATAAAATAGTCTTAATTAGCTCAATCAAAGTCATACACTGAATAAATGTTAATTGCTTTGTGAAACCTCACCTCCCTACCCAGATCTGAGATCTCAGATCTGAGACAATGAAGCACTTCTGTGACTTAGAGGAACCTTTTCAATATTTTTGCAGACAAGTAAATAATAAAAAGTAAATAATAAAAACATAAATATCAAATATTTTTATTTTAAAAAGGAACGCACCACAGCATACTTGACAGAGCAAAAACAATCAAAAATACACTATATGGACATAAGTATTTGGCCACACCTGTTAATTATTGAATTCAGGTGTTTCAATCAGACCTGTTGCCACAGGTGTATAAAATCAAGCACCTAGCCATGCAGTCTCCATTTGCAAATATTTGTGATACAAAATGGGTCGTTCTGAAGAGCTCAGTGACTTCAAGCGTGGTACTGTGATAGGATGCCACCTTTGCAATAAGACGGTTCGTGAAATTTCATCCCTGCTGGATATTCCACAGTCAACTGTAAGTGATATTATTAGAAAGTGGAAGCGTTTAGGAACAACAGCAACTCAGCCACGAAGCGGAAGACCACATAAAATCACAGAGCGGGGTCAACGACTGCTAAGGCGCATGGTGCATAAAAGTCGCCAACGCTCTGCTGATTCCATAGCTGAAGAGTTCCGAGCTTCCACTGGCATTAATGTAAGCACAAAAACTGTACAGCGGGAGCTTCATATGGGTTTCCACGGCTGAGCAGCTGCATGCAAGCCTCACATCACCAAGTCCAACGCCAAGCGTCGGATGGAGTGGTGTAAAGCACACCGACACTGGACTGTGGAGCAGTGGAAACGTGTTCTGTGGAGTGACGAATCACGCTTCTCTGTTTGGCAGTCAGATGGGCAAGTCTGGGTTTGGCGGATGCCAGGAGAACGTTACCTGCCTGACTGCATTGTGCCAACTGTGAAGTTTGGTAGAGGAGGGATAATGGTATGGGGCTGTTTTTCAGGGTTTGGGCTTATCTCCAGTGAAGGGCAATCTTAGGGTGTACTCACACTAGGCCCGGATGCCTCGTACCGTGCCCGAGCACGATTGTCCCCCCTCCCCACTCCCCCCCTGGCCTGCGCTCACATTGCGCTTTTACATTCCGGGCCCGAGCACGCTTGCATCATCACGAGGCGACTCTTTGTGTTGAGGAAAAGTGCTCTCGCACAGCACAATGGAGTTCATGATTGTGCTCGCTTTGTGGCATATTTGGAGTCGTATTGGGCGCGATGGCACACGGCACTCTCAGATGCCTTATAGATTTGCCAATTATACAACGCAGAGATTTTCAGTTAATCGTGCTGCACGGATAAGAAGATTTTTACGGAGGCAGCTGATGTTTCAGTCATTATGCTAAGGGACAGACCAATATTTTGTGTCATTTTTGTGTCAGATTACAGTAGCCTAATCACAATAATGTTAGGTAATGTTAACCAGTTAGGGCTACTACTTGTGTGTGCGCTACTGTCATCATTACAAGAAACATCTATCACTACTTGGATAGTACAATTTTCAATTCATTGGAGAATATTTGGGTTAATAACAGGTCTGGTTCTCACCTTACTGATAAAGGTGAATTGTAGTCGGCAAGTAAAGCTCCAAATTCCTCCCTCAACATCAGATGCCTCCGTAAAAATCTTAATATACGCGCAGCACGATTAACTGAAAATCACTGCGTTGCATAATCGATGCTAACTGGCTGAGGAGCGATAGATTTGACAAACATAGCTAGTTAGCTAACAGGCTACCTATCTGAACGATTGTTGAAGACTAGCTACTAAAACAGGTTGGCTGCTTCATTTGGGATACTCTGACTAAGCCCCTGACAACAGCAATGCTTAGATCGCCACGTAAAGTATGGTTAATTTTATTTTGCTTGCTAGTAATCAAGCTAATGTGGGGATCCAGAGTTATTTTTAGGTAAAGATCTACAGAACTAACCAATCAAAGATCATTTTGGAGGTAGCCAGCTTGTTATATTTAAGAAAGTCAGCTAGCTAATCAAATGATGGTTTAAAAGAATTATTATGACTGGGCGTGTAGCTAACAGATATCCGGCTAACTGTTGCTATAACAGATATATTTGTTAAATGGGACAGTCGTATCATTGATGTCATGTTCCTGTTCTGTGCTTGGGTGCGGTTTGCGATCACACTGTGCCCGAGTCCAAGCGAACCGCGCCCGGGCACGGTACGGAGCGATCACACTAGCCAAACGAACTAGACTTTGGGGGTCAAAGGTGCTCGGGCACGGTACGGATTGCCTAGTGTGAGTACACCTTTAATGCTTCAGCAAGACATTTTGGACAATGCTATGCTTCCAACTTTGTGGCAACAGTTTGGGGAAGGCCCTTTTCTATTCCAACATGACTGTGCCCCAGTGCAAAAAGCAACATCCATAAAGACATGGTTTGATGAGTTCGGTGTGGAAGAACTTGACTGGCCCGCACAGAGCCCTGACCTCAACCCCATCGAGCACCTTTGAAATGAACTAGAACGGAGATTGCGAGCCAGGCCTTCTTGTCCAATATCAGTGCCTGACCTCACAAATGCTCTACAGAATGAATGGGCACAAATTCCCACAGAAACACTCCAAAATCTTGTGGAAAGCCTTCCAAGAAGAGTGGAAGCTGTTATAGCTGCAAAAGGGGGACCAACTCCATATTAAAGTATATGTATTTGAATACAATGTCATTACAGTCCCTGTTTGTGTAATGGTCGGGTGTCCGAATACTTTTGTCCATATAGTGTAGTTTTATACACAATCCAGTAGTGCAATATTTGAACAAATTGTTGAATTCTTTAAATGAGATGGTAAATTTAAAATTGAATGAGAAGGAATTTTATGAAGGCATTTGTGTGCTGTAGCATAGTACACAGGGACAGGTCAAAGCACTTGGTCATTGAAGGAATGAAGGTTGTCTGTAGTCTGACCTTGTTAGTCTGCACTATCTTGCAAAGTGGCCTATACAGGGACAATTATGTCAGCTCTCACGTGGAACTGGGTGTGGTCTGGTATGATTTTTTTTCATTTGCAACTATATCTGTCCAAATGTAATGTAGTACAACTTTTTGTATTTGCCAGCTAGCTAGCTGTATGTTCATGTATGACACCAAATTCATTGATCATACAAGTTGAGTTAATTATCAAACGTTCATTAATCAGTGAATTGTGTCTTGCCATGTGTGCCTCCATGTTTCAGACCTCAGAGAGAATATTATGCCTTTTTCATGCTTTCTCCCCCTCTATGCAACTTATTTCTGGAATGGCCAATTGTGTACTAGACTAGTCTCACTGCACCAACCTCTTCACCTCTGCAGAAGCACTGAGGTGAGATGAATGCAGTTCTTCAATACACTGCTGTCCATACTACTGCTCTGCACACCATGGGTTGCAGTGCAGTAATATGGTCCTTTTTGAGTAGCTGTGCAATTCCCAGCTCTTCCACATTCAGTTGACTTGTTCTCTGTCTACTTTTGAATATCTTAAATACAGTTAAATAAATTGTACCCCCTGCAATTACACATCATTTTGTTGTGAAATCTTCTTTCCTTTGTGAGTTAGTCCAATAATGACATACTTGTAAGTGTTCTTATATCTAACTCTACATAAATCTGCAAATCTGTAAGCAAGTACAAGAGCACATTAAGATTGTTCTATGTTATCAATTGATGTGCATCTAGAATAGTTCTCCAAAAGAACTGAACCTCAGCTGTTTAAACAGATACACCTAGTAACGGTATGCAGTGTGCTTGTGATATACTGCATCTCACCAAACCACTGTATTTTCAATGTACACTACTGGTCAAATGTTTTAGAACACCCCCAATTTCTGTAAAGGAAAGACCTACACTTTTAAGAGTTATAATGTTCTGTCTGCCTTCCTTTGTTAATTGCCTTTTTCTCACCATTATGATAAGCAATATACTACTTCCTGCAGTGCAATATTGTCCAAATAATGCTTCAGAGGGTGTGGTAACAGTCTGTTCTAACACTGCCTTTATACAGACAGAGTGCTTGTAAGTAATCAGCAAAAGTTGGGACACCTGTAGGAATTGTTTGCATCAACTTTCAAGGCTTAATTTACCTCCATTGCTGCAGAAAAGCTGTAAGTTGTTAACCCATTACTTGTTCTCTGAAAAAGGATTTTTTATAACTCTGAAATGTACTTTTTTTCAGTTTTTGGTAACCTAAACTTTTTTTAACCTCTGGCAGTTTACCGCTTCCTTTTGCTCCATTTCAGGTCATTCACTGGACTTGAACTGCTTAAATTTCAATGAATTGGAAAAATGGAGGTGTTCTAAAACTTTTGACCGGTAGTGTATATTAAAATTAGGGCTTTATCTTTTATTAGACATGGACAGGTAAAGTTGGTTTTTGGTTTTCTTTTTCAGATAATCCTACATGTGTTTCAAAGACACCTCATGTTCATATCACAGATGAAAATATATCTACAGACATTATCCAGATAACACTGGCAAGAAAGTCAAGACTATACCACAACTGAACTTGTATCACAGAAAAAGACATGCCGCTAATTGTACTGCACAATAGAATTTTTATGCTGTCTTAAATTTGCTCTTTAGGCTATTTTGCATTATCAGCTTTGCAGATAGCTGAATATATGGATACTTTTCTCTAAAAAGAGACATACATTATCCTAGGAGGTTCCATGCCATCTAAAGCAACAAGAAGTACAAAATAACAACTGTACATAAATATTTGAGTCCAGCCTTGTGATTTTGAAAATGATGATAACATTCTTGTCTCCTCTGAAGAGTTTATATGTTATATGTTATATGTATTTTGCATGACAAAACTCCTAATGGCAACCCAGAGGGGCACATATGTGTAACTATGTAAAGGCAATGACATGCTGGTGAAAAATAAATCACATTCGAGGCTAATTCCATAATTACAAGGCAAATTGCACTCCTCAATGGCAGAAATGAATGTAGCTCCATAACAGAATCCTGCAAAAGTGACTCATATGTCTGTATTGCTCAGAGCAATACAGACCATGCCAGACCAGAGCCATTTGTCTATAGCTTGACTATGAACTATTCCAAGTAACAAAATAACACAATCTGGAGTTTCCAGGAATTATTGCCAGTGTATAGTCTTGATTTTATGTCATGGTTAGGAGGAAATTAAGATCATGTTTCCCACAAGCATTAATAGGAAATAATATGAAAATTAAAATAATTATTGATGATAACCTTTTAATTGCCCTTTTTTGGTGGATGGAGTGTAATTAAAGTAATATGGATGTCTCAGTCTACCATGTGTTGTTAATCATGCAAGGCAATAATTTTTCAAACAATTATAATTCACCTATTATATCATTCTTAGGAGGATATTTCAACAGTTACACTTCATCAGTTACACTTCATCATCACAGATTTTATTGAGACAAATGTCTTGTTGCTTGCAAAGCAGATTTGGAAGCTCTGTCTTGCCCTGGACGGATTTCTGTGGTGTGATGCCTGTTGGTTTACATGTAAGCAGCCCATTATACTGAGTGCCAGACAGCCAATATCATGTCTTTGGTGTAACTCGTGGGGACACAAACTTCAGGTGCCAGAGTGTCAAGAACAGATTGTTGCATGGTATAAGAGACTCATATGAATCATGTGTCTCTTAAATGAGTCCAGGGATTCAAGTTTTGGAATATATGTACCTGTCAGGATTAATCTGACCATAGAACTTGATGGTCCTGTATCCTTCATCCAAATGTCGTCCTCTCTTCTTCTGGAATAACCCTGCATTATTAATACCACTAATGTGCCTCAGAGGTTCCATGTTGTGTTTCAGGAGGTGCACCTCTGTTGACTTTCACAAGTTAATTTTTCATTTCACACTAAGAGAATGCCCTTCTGTCTATTGCACATATTTTATTTAGGCCTGGCTTTCCAAACATAGGTTTAATTGAGCATTTTCTCCCCTTCTTATGATTAGAACCATATTGTCTCTCAGAAGCGTTCAGGACTATAGTGTGTCTGATAGTGAGTAAATTACATCCTGGTTAAATAACTGAATAACACCTTTGCACTAACTGTAGTTGTGCAGCTTCACCAGATGAGGTAGTAGGAACATTTCATTTCCCAGCTAAAACTTGTAATGAATGAAGAAAAGAAGAAAAACGAGTGTGTAATAAAGGTAAAAAACTGCTGTGTCTCAAATAATACTTCAAAAGATTCAAAAGTAACAAAGTGATATATTGTCAACCTTAAATAGCTGGTTTCCCCTTGATAATCTGCATTTCAAATCTCAACATAATGAAGATTTTGTTAAAAAGCTGAAGTTGGTGAAGTTTGGTTTTTATTTTATGAGGCCTGCTTCTCTTTCAGAGTTAAAAAAGGCATTAGTCTCAGCATCATGTCTGCATGTAATTGAATATGGTGACACTTTGTACATGCACTTTATTGATTCACTTATATGCATGCCTTACTGTGTACCATTACGCCTTAAGACTATAAGGTCTCTTACTCATCACTATACTTTGTGTCTTTGTGTGTGTGTACTTGTGTGAACTTTGTGAAAATAATCAGTTCATTGAAGCCACTTGCAAATTTACTGGCCCCTTCAATGTACAGAGCATAGTAGGGGTACAGCTACCATAGATGTGATAGCAAGACCACAGTGTGTCATTGGAGATTTTTGCTTTTAATTCAGACCAATATTCATTCAGCAAAGGTTTTCAGTTTAACAGAAATGATGCTGCAGTGAAGCCATTCTACCATATGAGAATCTTGCTACTGAAAAATCGTGGCAAAACCATGGGCAAGTGAATGTTGTATAAAATTAACAAGCCATAACGATTAAATACTGTTGGGTATTTAAGACCATTTATTCCAGTAATTACAATTAAAAATGAGAAAAGGGTTTTTAATACAGAGAGGGAGACTGCTGCTAGGTGGGTTTCCTAATGATTGGGCGGGGCTTTCTGTGCTCGTAATTTTCCAGGCTCCAGTCCTTCAAAGTGCCTTGGGGTTGCACCACACTGTACTGGTGTATCTCCCATCCAACAGCAGCTTTCTGACTCCTCCTCTGGATGTGCCACAGTATATGTGAAATATGTTTATCGAGCACATGTTTTATAGAGTGGTTTGTGGTAGACCTGTACCAATTTCTAACACTAGAAGAGGATCTCAGCTGCACAGTTTTACAGTTACATTAATATTGGGCATATGTAGTTGCTAATGAGTCAGGATAGTGGTGGCTAATGCTCATATTTTATCCACTGTTCCTCATTTTTCTACCACACATATGGTAATGACTGTTAACCAGAGATGAATACGTTCATGACTGAACACAAAAGAACAGTTTTGTGTACATTTCATTTTTCCAACTCTTGGCAAGTCTTTTGAACAGAGAAGATGTTTTAGACAAGGTTGTTTTTAATGAAGAAATTTTACCTGGACAGTAAAAGTAAATCTTTTAGAGATGGACAGTACTACAAAGAAAACAAGCTTTTAGGAGTTGAGGACCAAGGAATTGCAATAGGGCCGTACATAAATGACTTTAAAATTTGTAACCCTCTTGGCACCTCAAGAAAGAAACACAAAATAACAGCGGTATATTGGGTTATTCTAAATTTGCTGTCAAAGTTTCACTCCAGCCTTCACTCAATCCAGCTTGGACTCTTTGGCAAGACTGACGATGTTTGGAGATTTGGGTATGAGAAATTTCTAGACCCATTAATAATTGATTTAAAATCGCTTGAAAATGAGGGAGTATTCACTGAACAGTTGAACCAGTTTGTAAAAGGAACTGTCCTGTGTGTTTCTGCAGACAACCTTGGTGCTCATGGGCTTGCTGGCTACCAGGAAAGTTTTCAAGCTGAAAAGTTTTGCAGGTTTTGTCTAGTTAATAGAGATGACATTCAAACCACTGACATCGGACATTTTCAGTTAAGAACCCCCGTATTACATGATACCTATGTGGATGCAATCAAGAATGATGACAGACTACAGACTTTAAATGGAGTTAAATGTGAGTGTGTTCTACGCAAGCATTTGTTGTATTTCCATCCAGTCACTGGATTATCCCCTGATGTTCTCCATGACCTTTTTGAAGGAATAGTCCCCTTTGAACTAGCTTTGTGCACAAAAGAACTGATTTCAAAAGGATTTCTTACACTTGAGGCACTTAACGATCGAATCAAGTCCTTCCCGTACAAGCACTCTGACAGACTTAACAAACCTCAGAAAATGGCAAAATCATGCTTCTCAAAGAGAACCATAGGTGGAAATGGGCACGAAAATTGGGCATTGTTAAGGCTACTCCCCCTAATGATTGGTAACCTTGTGCCACAGCATGAGTCCTCTTGGGAAGTCCTAATGGATTTGACAGACATTGTAGAGTTGGTTGCCTCCACAAACTTTTCAGAGGAGACCTTGCGCTACATTGAGAGCAAAATAGGAGATCATAAAAGATAGCCAATAGCTTTGTTGTCTGTATTTTGTAGTTAATGCAAGCCCGGATACAAGGGGGTGCTGGCTGGGGCTATGCCCCCCCCCCCCCCCCGGAGTTCTTGCCATGCCCCCCCAGTCCTCCCTCTATGCATGCCTTCAGCCAAAAACGTTACATTGTTATTTTCATTTAAAATGTCTGGTAATCAGTCATTTAATTCCATTCTTCAAATTGTTTTCCCACTAGTTTCTGATTGGATGCTTGGGCAGCATAAAACTCAGAAACAAGTCAATCGCCTTTGTCACTCGAACTGTAGTCGCGAACTTGTCACTTGCTTCTGAAGTAGCTAGCTTGATACCACAACGAGAAGACTAGTTAAATTTAGCATAGTCTGATTTCAGGATTATCCATCTTTTGGTTCATTGTTTTTATTTGAACTGTTTCAGTTTAGATTTTTGCAATCGTTTCAGTTTTTATTAGATTTGTCGAACACGAGGCTGTAAATACTAGCTGGCTAGGTACGTTTTTAGCTCGGTTAGCTAGCTTGTTCTTATTTGAGTGCATGTTTGTGCATAGTCTAAGAAAGTCATATCATGCGTCGATTTCTATGGAGCCCCGGAAGGGACATTGAGGAAAAAAATTGATGGAAGAAAAAAAAAGATGTACTTTTGCGAGATCTCGCAAAACTTTTGCGAGATCCCGCAAAACTTTTGCAAGATCCCACAAAACCTTTGCGAGATCTCGCAAAACTTTTGCGAGATCTCGCAAAGGTTTTCATTTAAGCTGTCGCTGTCACGGAGCCCGCTGCTCATGTGCTTCCCTGCCCCCTGGCGGTGTGGCGGAAGTCGTCGAGTGATCTCTTCCCTGGATGGAGCAAGGGGCTGGTAGGGAGCGAGCCGGTCACAATGGAGGACCACCACCCTGTTTCGCTGCATCAGCCGCACCCGGTAAACAACGTCGGAGAGCCGCTCCAGCAGGGTGCGTGGCCCGACCCAGTGGCTGGTGAGCTTGGGGGAAAGGCCCTTCTTGTGCTCGGGGCTGTACACCCACACCAGCACCCCAGGAGCGAAGTCCTCCCCCCGTGCACCGCGCGTCGTATGCCCTCTTCTGGCGGAGTCCGGCGCTGGAGAGGGACCGCCTGGCCAGGTCGTGCACTTCCCGGAGCCACTCGCAGAGGTGGTACAGGTAGTCCAGCCCAGGCGTGCCCTCCACCTCTGGTTTGGGGGTGGACCGAACACCAGGTCCACCGGCATCCGCAGCTCGCGCCCGACCTTGGAGGCCACAGGGGTGCAGTGGGTGGACTCCTGCACTGCCGTCCGGTACGCACACAGGACCAGAGGTAGGGTGAGGTCCCAGTCCCACTGCTGGTGACTGGTGAGGATGGCGAGCTGGGTGGCCAGGGTGCGGTTAAACCACTCCACCAGACCGTCGCTCTGGGGATGGAGTGGCGTTGTCTGGGTCTTCTTGATGCCCAGTCACGGGCAGACCTCACCGAAGACCTTGGCCTCGAAGTCCCGCCCCTGGTCGCTGTGCAGCTCCTCCAGCGCACCGAAGTAGCAGAACATCTCACTGACGAGTCGTTCGGCGGTGGTGGCGGCGCTCTGGTCGGGAACTGTGTACACCTCGGGCCACTTCGTAAAATAGTCCATGGTCATGAGCACGTAGCGGGTCCCCCGGTCGGTGATAGGGAAGGGGCCCAGAACGTCCACGCCCACATGCTCCATTGGGGCCCCCACCTGGTACTGCTGCAAGGGAGCGTGGGAGTGCCGGGTCGGCCCCTTCTGGGCTGTGCAGGAGTCGCACCTGTGGATGTGCAGCTCGAAGTCCTGCCAACACCCTGGCCAGTAGAAACGGGACCGCAGCCGGTGCAGGGTCTTGGCAATGCCGAAGTGGCCCGCCCCTGCCGAGCCATGGAGGAGCTGAAGGACCTGGGGGTGCAGCTCGGGTGGCACCAGGAGCTGGAGGACATCAGGGTGGCCCCGGGGGACTGCCAACGGCGGTGGAGAAGGCCTTTCCAGCTGGTGAGGCTGAGCCACTGCGAGTGAAGGGCCTTGGTCTCGGGGTCCAGCGCTGCTACTGTGGCCCATGTTGGTCGCTGGCCCGCCGCCACCCAGACCTGGACTCGGGAGAGGACTGGCTCAGGCGGAGCTGCTGCTGGTCCAGGGCCTCTACGCCCGCTGGGGAGGTGCTGCTGTCATCCGAGGGGAGGGTCTGCAGGGCTGCTACCATCGGGGTCGCCGCATCCCAGTCATCGATGGCCTGTCTGGTCTCAGGCGAGGCTCGGGGCGGCGGTGACAGCGTGGGGGGGTGACTTCCGGGCTGGCGCTGGCGACGGGACAGGCCTCTCTGCTGACGGCGGCGGCCTGGTGGACTTCCGGGCTGCCGGCGGCGACGGGGCGGACCTCTCCACTGGTGGTGGTGGCCTGGTGGACTTCCGGGCTGCCGGTGGTGACAGGGCGGACCTCTCGGCTGGCGGCAGCAGCCTGGTGGACTTCCGGGCTGGCGGCGGCGATGGGGCGGTAAGTCGTAGCCCTTCTTCGCCAACGGTGTGGAGTGCCACGGCTTCTGAGGTAAAGCGTGGCCCTGGGGACATTCACCGTGGCCCCCTATTTAGCCAGCAGATCCAGCCCAATGATGCAGGGGTCCTGTATGTCAGCTAGCCAGAAGCGATGGATGCCGCTACGGCTAGCAACAGTGACAGGAAGCAGCTTTTCCCCCTGCATCTGGGCGCGTTCGCTGGTGACCGTGGCGATGCGCAGCCTGGTGGGCTGTCAGTTCCTGGTAGGGTTCTGGGGCAGATCAGGGAGATGGTGGGTCCCGTGTCCACCAGGGCTTGGCACGGGGTGCCGTCGAGGTTGCAGCTAACATACAGTCCGTGCGACCGGCCCAATTGGCTGAACCGCAGCGAGGGTTTGGCGAGGGAAGGAGGATTGCTGGTGGGTGACAGTTCCCCCATTGCCACTCAGTGCCACTCCATGCTAGTTTAACAGTGGCTGGGATGACGCGCTCCAGGGGGCCGGAGCCGGGCAGTGGCGCGCAACATGGCCCGACTCTCCACAACAGTAGCATCCTTCCCTCGATTGCCCAGCCACTCTCCTCGACCCCCGCGCGATCGCTGTGAAGGTGCAGTGGAGGCCAGGCGAGCTGTTTCTTCATCTTCGTCTCTCCTCACAGGCTGTCTGTCGCACGCAGTGCCTTGCGCTGGGGGGGCAGCCTCCCGGGCACAATACCTGCTCCACCCACTCTGCCTCTAACAGGGCTGCTGTTAAAGTCCTGGGTGCGAGCAGGCAGATGTGCTCCCGCAGGCGTTCCGGCCGGAGCCCTCTCACGAAGGCCTGGAGGACGAGCTCTGCTTGGATCGTGGCATTGAACGTGGGGTAACCCCCGTCGGGTGTACAACCACAGGTCTGTGGCGTAGCCACCCAGGCCCTCTCCTTCCTCTCTATGGCGGGCAGCCAGCTTGTCCCTGTGTGCATTCACACACACATACTTATGAAATGTTCATACAGATACACATGAAACGGGCACATTCATACATATTGTAATGTTTGCACGGGTTCAGGGAAGAATGACATGAAGCATTGCATAAATTTGGCCAACCAGCCATTTATTAGCAACACAACCAGACCAACACTAAGGGAAAAAGGGAAGGGACTAACTAAACGACACAACACTCTGTCGAGGAAGTGAAGATTTAATAAAAATTCAATGGTCTGAACCCAGCGGTCTTAGAAATTAATGCCCTTGTTTATCGTCCGGCACTCTGAATACCGAACACAAATGACGCTAATTACTAAAACTCCTCACTTAACCAACACGAATACTTTAAATTGATTTAACCATTACTAAGGAAATCAATTATTATTCAAATGATCAAGTTCAGTAACCCCAACGTAGGCCTTTGCCAGTTGATCACTTCTTCAATGCGAGATGGAGAGAGAGGAAAAAAAAGGACCTTACACTGGTATCGATTCCCAATTACCGTATTTTATAGCAATCATGATTGGTGGAGTTAAGAACCTTAGTTTTCATTATACAGAATAGCATTATTGTGAATAAACAGCGGCTAGCAATGGCAGTGATCCAAGCAATCGAGAATCAAATATATATATATATATATATATATATATATATATATATATATATATATATATATATATATATATATATATATATATATACATGTATATATGTATCTAAACACTACTAGCAATAAAGGAAACAGGAAACGGAGGGATATATCAACGCTATAGACATAGGGTATTAGAAGCTACTTACAGGCAGAGGAGGAGGGAGGAACAGGAAAGGAGGGGATTTCACCTGACGAGTCTCTGCGCGCTTGATTCAAACTCAGTAAGTGGGTTGCTCCGCAACACGGTGGTAGTCCCGTAAGGAATCGGAGGAGTGGGGACGAGCCGGAGATGATGTGCAGGGAGGAAAAATGGGTGTAAAAAGCGACGACGGTGATTTTAGGCGGACGCCAACAAGAGGATCTTTTCGAGGAAAACCGGGACTGACGTGGAGGCTGATGGTGTGGAGAAAAAAAATGGAAAAATGAAAGAAAAAAAATAAAACCCGACGGACAGTGTGCGTGTCCACCTATATACCTTTCCAGCCAGTGGGTGCGCTCTCCGTTTTGGGGGTTAAGGGAATGCCTCCGGGGGGTTGGCTGAGGCAAGGGTCCTAATTCTCTTGCTAAAACTAGATTCTTTATTAATATTTTTTTTTTAATCGTAGATAGCCAAATAGTTTTAGCATAGGTGAACTAAATGGGCAGCGCTGAACACAAGCATACCAAGAATGGCTAGCTAAGGTTAAGGTTGCTGGCAGATCTTGGATATTTGCCAAGGACTGTAAGTCAGCTAAGTCTAACACACACAAACGTCACTTTATCGCAATTCAGGTTGCTGGCCGTGGTCACTGGAGTTAAAATTAGTTTTGAAGTTTGCGATTTGGAGCAGAGAAATTTAATTTTCAGCTATTGCCTTGTCACTACCGGGGTCTTTTTCGTTACTGTGGGTAACCAAAAGATGGCAATGTCGTTCCATTGTAGTGGAAGAGGAATGTGAATTATTTGTGGCGGGTTTTCGCTTGATCTGTTAAAAGGGTGTTCTGGCACAGAAGAGGGTCTATGCATGTCTGCGTTTGTTTGTTTAGTGTCGATTAAGCGGTAAGGGAGATATCTGGTGAGGGAGCGTAGCCAAGCTGGGTACCTCTGGAGCGTTTGATCTAGACGTTCGTGACTGCGGGGGGTCCCGACTCGTGGGGCTCAAGCAGGCGGGAAGAAGGTGATAAGGAAGGGTCTCTGGTCACCAGACCAAAGTCTGGTGTCTCAATGTTTTATGGTGGGGAACATTTATGGTCTTAAGAGGGGAACAAAGGGGAAGAGGTAAGGCATGCAAGAGTCATGGGAAGGAAGAGCAAGAGGATAACTGAATACATATGTCTGTATATGCCTATGTCTATACTCATACAACATACAGCACCCTATCCAGGCATCTGTGCATTTACGTCAGACCAGCAACTGCCCGACAACTCACAGTCGCGGTGGGTAACTTTATACATGCAAATGAGCAGCCACGGAGCATGCTGGTCGCGGTCCGCTTGCCTAACTCCCAACACATTAAAATATGAAACGCGCATATAGACTTGTATGAAACACATTCACACACACATAAATATGAAACGCTTATACAGATACAGGTGGAACGAACTCACACATACATATGAAATGCTCAGACAGATGCATATGAAATACATTCACACGCACACATACGAAACTCTCATTCAGATACAGGTGAAACGGACTCACACATAGCCTACGTATATGAAATGCTCATACGGACGCATGTGAAACTTTAACTTTTCACACATGTATGTCTGTGAGAACATTTCAGTATATCCGGAAGGCATTTCAGTAAGCACACTTATAAATGTGCAGAAAAAACATTGAATATTCGGGTTGAACAGTCATCCTTGTGTCAGCAACTGTGGGACAGGAGGCAAATGCAGATGGTCAAGGTCAGCAGATTTCTGGGAGAGGTAGATCACCTCTTAATACAATGATGCTGATCAACACCCTACAGTCATTGCTCAGATCGGGGAATTAGGAATTGTTTTTTATATACAACTTGACATATTTTTTGTGTCCACCTTATGGAAACAGCAATACTTCTTATGAATAAAAAAAATTGTGACTCATGGAGAGATGAGAAGAATGGAAGAATTATTCAAAACATGCAATTCTCTTGTAATCTCTATGCACAAATGCCATAGATGTACTGTCATAAATATTTTCAGACATTTTTTCAGTTTTGCCAGTGACTGTGATGACCAAATCAACCTTTTTCAGTAGGTAGAAATATTAATACTATAAGGGACATTACTGATGATGATGGTAGAGGGGAACAGATCTTTGGCTTGGAGCTTGAGGAAGGGGTCACACCTTACCATGTGCCAAGTTTGTTGACCACCCATTTTGTCATCATACATAGGAATAGAAATAATGAGGCGATGGGGAAGAGAGGGATGCCACGCACAGCTAACAAAAGGAAAGAAGTGGTGAGTGGTTCTTTTTTAAATACTGAAACTTTATGAGTCTAAAAAAGAAATGGAAGATGTTGGCAGCATCCTTCTTATTAAGTATTACTACAAAATTATGATTATTAAGCTTGGGTCAGGGTCACAGGTTAGAGAGGTGTAAAAATATGAATATATTGGATATATTGAATATATAGATTCACTGCGGACATAATCCATTTGATATTGCCATTGCCCTCATATGTATACAAAGCCTTTGAAGCATCTTTCTGAGCCCCCTGCCTCAGAAAAAAATCATGTATAAAATCAGCCAAATGTACACAGATGTGTACAGCATGGAAAAATAGCACACATGAACTTTTGTACTAGTTTGTGAGAATGGCATGAAATCACAAAGAGCTAACTAGAGAGAAATAGAATATACTGAGTAACAGAAGCTGTCTATGTTTTCTTCATTTTAAAGTTTTTTATAAAGCAGTGGAGAACTGTTTTACTATAATCAATAGAAGATTATTCATATTAATGAAGACTTTCCAGTCTGGTTTGCTAAATTGTATGATGTTACATTCCACTAACAATAGAGTAGCAGAGGAAGCAGTAACCTCTTTTGTGAAGGACAAATCATTGAAGAGTCAGGATGAGGAGAATAAAGCTTGTTTAATTGTTTAATGACAAAAGACCTTGAGGACATAAAAGCATAGAGTGTCTGAATTAGTGTTCTCAGAGTCTATAGGCCAAGGAATACACACACTGGTCAATTGCAGCAATGCTTTCAAAAGGCATGATTCTATCAAACTAACAAAACCCTGGGTTGCTAATCTGGCCTCCTTCAAAAAGGGTATACTTCATGGAACTGAAATAGCCAATAATTTTGTAAATAACATGAACCTTACATTTTGGTGCTACACGTTGAATGTAGGCAATCCTTACCTGATGAGTGGATAACACATGCCCTTTATGCATACCACATTCATTTGAAAGCATACAGTCTACTTCTTTGACAATTAAAAAGACACTTCATTGTACTTCTAAAACTACAAATTATTGACCACTCACTGGCCTTTACATGCATGTTTTCATTTATTTACTTCATTTATTTCATGTCATGATGAAACCTATCCAGCTTTGTAAGACAACTAAGAAATGTAGACTTATTTATTATCAGAGAATTGCTAACATTAAATGTGTCTATACAATGCAGACAGAAGTCTTAAAACTAAATGCTATTTCAAGTAATCCTATTAATTGTATCATGAACACCTGCACAAGAATCAGGGGATATTAAAAATATGTGCACGTGACAATAAAAAAGCTTAATCCATTATTTACATTTATTCATTTGGCAGACGCTTTTATCCAAAGCAACTTACAAGTGAGGTAGAGTACAACACAAGAAAAAACAAAAGGTAGCACAATGTCCAAAAATAAAATGTAGGTTTTGTCTTAAACTATATTTTCAACTAAAGATTTCATCACTTTGGAACTTTACCATTTCCAGTAGAAAAGGTATGGTCCTTTAAAATAGATAAAACATAGCAAATATAAAAACCTCTTATGGACTTTAATGCTGCCACAAGAATTTACTTTCGGGTGGTGATTTCTGCATGGTTAGTTCACTGAGCTGTTTGTATTGAAACATTCTCAAGGCTGATGTGACATTGAACTTTTGTCACCAAATTATAATAATCATTATTATTTTTAGTCATTGCAAGCTAACTGAAACTGCATAACAAGGTAAAAAGTGATTTATATTCATTTCATGTTGTGGTTGGTGTTTACAGCATTATTTACAAAATTATGAGTTGAAAGCAAAAAGAGCGCCGTCAGATGGTCACAGTGAAGTATGGGTACAAACATCACTAATGCCTTCCATCACCTTTTCAGATGATTCATGGGTAGATTGAAAAGTTCCTTTTTTCCTTAATAACTTATAGAGTATGCTAAAATATGTACACAAGCAAGATGACCATTGACAAAACAAATGTTTCCACATCCATTTTGCCAGTTAGATCAATAACATATATTTTGTTCTGATTTACAATAAAGTTGGTAAATTAACATTTGTGGAATCTCTTTCCCATATTGAAATAAACTGTCAGTGTTTGATATAGACAGACATCATCCATAGTAATAAAGACAATGCACAGTTTGAATACCATGAATTGGGATAATGATGTTGAATAATTGAATGATTAATTATTAATCATGGGAAAATGAGACAGAATCAGATTCATTATAATAAAAATATGAACATCTTTTCAGTCAGAAGAAATGTTGTCATAAATTATTTATGCAATATTACTAGAAGAAGATCTGTGGGGCTTTTGTCCTTGTCCTTGAGGAAAGCAATATGTAAGGAAACTGACTTGGAAACAGAAGCAAATGGAGGAAAAGAGATAGCTTCTTTGGACAAAGCTAAGGCCAAAGCGAACTGTGAATATGAAAACTGCTTGAGTCACTAGACTAAGAGTAGACATGCTATTGGCAAATGTTGTGGGATAGACCCCACTGCATAGTAATAGACCCCCACCACATAGTAAACCTTTGCACAGCAATAAAAGCAAATGTTGCTGGTTTGATTCCCAGGTGTGACAATGCCATTATGCCATTGGGCAAGGCACACACTGCCTCAGTAACTATCTATCTAACTATATAGTAAATTTATAACATGTAAAAATGTAAGCTATGTAAGTTGCTTACATAAGTATAATGTATGCTGCCTGACCCCCTCCAATATTCTATACATAACAATGTCAAAAACAAACAAAAAAACATATATATATATATATATATATATATATATATATATATATATATACACACCTATTTGTACCATCCCTGACTCCAAACGGTAAGCTACAATCAGAAATTCAGAACTTTACAGCCATAGTACAGTTAGCAGTATTATATACAGACTGGTTCAGATGAAAACAAGATTCATCTCCAAAGATTAGACGTAATTGAAGCACCCCCCAAACAGTATATCAGTCTATCAAAACAACATCTGTTAACATTAACAAAAATGAGTATACCCTATGAATCATTGTATAGTATAATATTACTGAATTGATGTACGGAATCAAGGTACGTTTCTTTTCATTATAAATATTGCCCTCTCTCTTTTCTTTTGGTACTGAACTAATTTCAACATTTCATGGTGGTCAGTTGTCATTTAATTATTGTTTCCACTTTCTATATGGAGATTGTAATTATTATGTAAAAACTAGGGTTGTCAAAATAACGCTTTAATATCGATTAATTAATTATAGAAAAAAATAACACGTCAAAAAAATTTACGCAGATTAATCACACTCTATAATGTCCCTTGACCCCATACGTCACTGTGCATTTAAGCAATATCAGCACGGCTGTGATAAGGTCGTAGGTACGAGCCTGCAAGCTGAGTGCCGAAGATAATCACAGCCGTGCTGATATTCAGTATAGTGGCACAACCTCGAGTGTGATATTGCTTTTATACAACAGTTCTACGAACAAGGCTGTTTATCAAGTAACGATAATTTGAGACAACAAATAATTTTTTTTATTCAGCTCTGCCGACAAAAATAGTTCTTTCAGGATTACATTTAACCCTTGAAATGTGTTAGAAAGCTGCCCATATCTTTTGTGTTAGCGGGTCAAATTTGACCCATGACTTAACTTAGCCCAAAATACTCAAAGAACAATGATTATCATCCAGTATTGTTTTTCACCTCATAGCTAACTTGTTATGCATTGATATCCATCTAAACACTGTTTTAAATGTTTAAATGTTTTTGGCCCCATGGACCTTTCATTTTACAATATACCACTCGTTTTCATTTAAAAAAATGTTTAAATTCACTCATTATTTTAAACTTAATATTATTAACCATAGTGACATCTGTTGTGTTAAGGATCAAAATTGATCCGCACAGATTTATGTTAGGAAAGAGGTAAAAAGTCCTTTCTTTTTCACAAAACCAAACTTTATTTTGCTCAAAATTGCAAATACAAATAGAACATGAAAACGAGCATGAACAACAGCCAGTTTCTCTCTCTCTCAAATTGAACATTGAACAATGACAACATGGTTCGTGTCTGTGTGTGCGTGTTAAAAATAACATTTTCAAATTGAACCCTGAACATTGACAAGGTTTGTGTGTGTGTGTGTGTGTGTGTGTGTGTGTGTGTGTGTTTACATGCATGAATCACAGTATGTGATTGTTTTAGTGTGCTCCTTACAGATATGTTTCCCACATGTGTGGCAGGTGGTACTGGTTTTTCTGTCCTTGCTGGTTTGCTTGGGATATACTGCCTGAAGGGACAGCGGCCTCGGAAAGGGACTAGCTGTCCATCTATGGTAACCTCTGGCCCTAGATTGTACATGTATGGCAAGTGCTCCACCCATTTGTCCCAAACATCCCTAATGAGAGCAAGTTTGTCATTCACACGGCGAGCAGCTCTTGTCTCCCGATTGTCAAAGCAGATAACTCTTGACAACACATGAAAGGTCTGAAGTGACATGGTGGCATGAAAAATACTCTGGCCTGACTCAGCATCCCATAAGCTGGCAGTAGCCTCATTACAGGATCTGTACACCCCAGCAAGAAGCAACAGCCCCATGTAAGCATCCACATGTGTTTTGTCGATCTCAATCCAGCTGTTGCTGTTGTACACCCTTCTCCCTTCAATGTTTGTCATCTCAAGCAGGATCTTCTCAACAGATGGTGGTATGAACAGCTCAAATGCTGTCTTGATGTCTTGAACATGTGACACAGCATATCTAGTAGGCCCCGGGGTCATTCTGATGATGTTCTCAGTTGGTGCTCTGCCTTGGGTGTCATAAGGGATCGACAACCATGAAATGCCACCTTTTTTTGATTTGAAGACCTCTCTTTGAGCATCTGTGTCATTTGGGCCGTCCTCTTCATCAGATGTGTCTTCTTGTTCAGGATCATACTCGACATCATCCTCATCCTCAGACACATCCTCCTCAATGTCACTTTGCTCTCTGTCCTCAATATCAATTTCATGACCAAAGATATGGTCAATAGCCTCATAGACAGTGAATCTCTTGCTCATGTTGAAATAGACTGATGCTGCTGCAGAATGAAACTGATAACTCACACGAGCCTTATTTATAGATACCAATGTTCAGAGAATTCTGTGCATGTTCACGCCACCCCCCCAAAGATGATACAAAATGTATCAATATTCTGCTAGAAAAGTTGTGTTCCTGTGGGGTTAGGTGTCCCCACGGAAGACAGGGTGGGGGGAGCTGTGTGTGTGGGTGTGTGTATGTGTGTGTGTGTGTGTGTGTGTGTGTGTGTGTGTGTGTGTGTGTGTGTGTGTGTGTGTGTGTGTGGTGTGGGCAAATTGAGCCAAATTTGGTCCACAGAGCAACCCACAACTTTTATATGATGCATGGATGCATGCAACAGCCAATATTCTTGGCGGGTCATATTTGACCCGTAACACCACAGAGAGACCTTCAGAATTTACTAAAATGGTGACAATTTCTTTTGTTGTGTTAAAATAGCTGTTTCTGAGGATATCATGAAGCCTTGTTCCAATAAAAAAAGTAAATGGTACTTTTTACATATCTTAACTTGAAAATGGGTCAAATTTGACCCTAACACAATATAAGGGTTAAACGTGTTGTCAAGCAACACATAAACAGTTTCTTGACTAAAGGTTAGTTAGCTAGCTGGCTAGCTTCCTGCTTTTTATCATACACGATAAAAGGCTAGCTAGCTACTTTCTTTCATATCCGACAGCAGGCTAGCAGCTACTTTTTATCATACACGTAAAGGCTAGCTATACAGTAGCCAAGCCACTTTTAATCATAGCCCGCTACAGGCTAACGAGCTACTTTTTAGCATACATGCACAGGCTAGATATACGGACTTATTTCCATCATTGTTCTTGCTGAAACATTTCTGATTTTTCATTCCTTCAATTCATTAGGTCATATTTTTGATCGTAATGGCCATTATTGCATATGAACAGTGAAAAAAATGATCATTGATGCAGTCATCAACGAAAATCCATTTGAATTGAATTTTTAAATGCTTCTCACGGCAAATATTGATATATGTGATTAATTTAGATTAATTAATCACAAAGCATGTAATTAATTCAATTATTTTTTCAATTGCTTGACAGCCCTAGTAAAAACAAAAATGTGTACCCAGTATACTCTGCATATACTTTCATCAGTCTTCATACACTTATTTATTTTGTGACACTGCATTGTAACCTTTTTCTCTTGCTGAACACTGCTCCATTAAATGTAGAATATCCTTCTACAACAATAACTGAAGGGCAAAATGAAGCAAAATAAATTGTTTTTATTTGTTTACATGTATAAGAAGAGGACATAATTGAAAGAGAAATGTAGCTTAGTTGGAAGCAAAAAAAATCACTTATGTTACTCTGAAACCAAGGCACAGATATCTTGCATACTCTTGAAGTTCAAGTGCAAGCTGAGCTGGCTAGTGTTTTCACTTCCCAGGAACAATGGCTCCCCAGAAAATTGGACTTTCAAATGAAAATGAGCCAAATGCAGAAATCAGGAACACAAGTCTTTCTAAACAAAGGCATCTAAAGAAAAACTGTACTGTTCATGCCATGTTACACCTCTTATTATGCCTTGTATTGATGTGAGGCACAACATCATGTACTGCTTTGCCATGACACAGCACTGCACTGGTCTATGGTTGAATCCTGCTTGACCATTCCTTTAGTAAATTTACTCTCATGAAGTACTTTTCTTTAATTTTACCAATGCCCACCAACAACATCTAACATGACCGTATGCACATATGGTAATGAATCACCGGCATTTTGTTTTATTTTGTGGAGAACAATCGCAGACTGTTTGGATGTTGTATGTATCTTGTAAATTAATGCCACAGATCACCTTGAAATTTCTGCATCATGAACCCTATTTGTCTTCAGGCTATCATTGCTGACACATGATAGAGCCATTGGACATTCTCTTCAATGCCTGAGTGTGCCATGCACATTGTGACATCTCTGTCCACCCATCCCAGTCCCCTTTCCAATAAAGCGCCAATATATGAGATATGGAGTTTGACTCCTGTCTAGTTCTCATTGTATTTTTTATTTTCTTGAATCTGAATGAAAGAATTCCAAGGAATTAATCTATAAATGCAATATTTCAGTCTGTGTTGATGAAAAATCACCTGCGATTTCTGCATTAGAAACTACACTCAGTGATCACTTTATTAGGTACACCTGTACACCTGCTTGTTGATGCAAATATCTAATCAGCCAATCATCTGGCAGCAACTCAATGCATAAAATCACAAAGACATAGTCAAGAGGTTCAGTTGCTGTTCAGACCAAACATCAGAATGGGTAGAAAATCTGATTTAAGTGACTCAGGTGACCGTGGGATGATTGTTGGTGCCAAACGGGATGGTTTGAGTATCTCAGAAACTGCTGATGTCCTGGGATTTTCATGCACAACAGTCTCTAGAGTGTGTAGAGAATGGTGCGAAAAACAAAAAACATCCAACGAGTGGCAGTTCTGTGGACAAAAACGCCTTGTTAATGACAGAGGTCTGAGGAGAATGGCCAGACTGGTGCAAGCTGACAGGAAGATGACAGTAACCTAAATAACCACATGTTACATCAATGCTATGCAGAAAAGCATTTCTGAACATACAACATGTTGAACATTGAGGTGGATGGGCTACAGCAGCAGAAGACCCCTCCGGGTACCACTCCTGTCAGCTAAGAACAGGAAACTGAGGCTACAGTGGGCACAGGCACACCAAAACTGGAAGGTAGACAATTGGAAAAACATTGCCAGGTCTGATGAATCTTGATTTCTGCTGTGACATGCAGATGGTAGGGTCAGAATTTGGTGTAAACAACATGAATCCATGGATCCATCCTGCCTTGCGTCAACTGTGCAGGCTGGAGGTGGTGGTCTAATGGTGTGGGGAACATTTTCTTGGCCCACATTAGGCACCTTAATACCAATCGAGCATTGTTTAAATGCCACAGCCTACCTGAGTATTGTTGCTGACCATGTGCATCCCTTTATGACCACAGTCTACCCATCTTCTAATGGCTAATTCCAGCAGGATAACGCACGATGCCACAAAGCATACGTCATCTCAAACTGGTACCAGGAACATGACAATGAGCTCAGTGTACTCCACTGGCTTTCACAGTCACCAGATTTCAATCCAATAGAGCACTTTTGGGATGTGGTGGAACGGGACATTTGCAGCATGAATGTGCAGCCAACAAATCTGCAGCAACTGCGTGATGCTATCATGTCAGCATGGAGCAGAATCTTTCAGGAATGTTTCCAGCACCTTGTTGAATCCATGCCATGAAGAATTCAGGCCGTTCTGGGGGCAAAGGGGGGGGTCCTACTCAGTATTAAAGAGGTGTACCTAATAAAGTGGTCACTGAGGGTATATATCTATAAATATGCCCTTACAGCATTATTAACTCATGACACTGAACTCAAGATTCAATGCTTTCTGGGTGAATGAAGTCTTCAACCAAGCTGCAAGTGGGTGCTTTTCATAATGAAGAGCTGAAACTGATTCACAACTTTTACCATGGCTACACTTTCTATAGCATGGCCATTATAGAGAGAATAGGAAAAGAAGGAAAGAAGGACTGCTAATCAATGTCTGTGTGGCATGTACTTAAGTAATAGTGTACTTACCTTCCCACTATAAACAAATCTCCAAAATTAGTGACCAGCATGTGTCAGGCAATCAAACAATCAACCAACCAATCAATCAATCCATCAATCAAATAAATCAGGAAGATTTTATATGAGCATATGTGTTCTCCACAGATGTTATAATCTGCCACATGCATAATAAAACAATAAATTAGTCAAACCAGAGACATTTGCATTTATTCCTTTTTTGTATTTAGGAAAATGGGCCCTTTTTGTTAAGTACTACAACCTCAACACCAACATGCCATATAATGTAATATTATAATACAAGCTCTACACTAGAGCTTTAAAGTGTTCATCTGTAATTGCAGTTGGATATTACTTCTCTAAATACTTTTTATTCTCTGGTTACAATCAATACTTTTCCATAACTGGAGGGCATACACAAAAACAGTGGTGTGCCAGACTGTACAACTCTGTGTTCCATTGGGAAAGTTAGGTTTGATATCCATTGTGCCTCAAACTCTTAAAGAGAGAGCAACTCATTGCTGCCTTGAAGCTGAAAAAAAAACAAGTGTGCTAAAATGGACACCAGGTACTCTGGGAATGAGCATTTTAGTTTGACAGAATCAGATCTGACTTTTTGAAGTGACTTTCTTGATGTATGTCACTGTCAGTATTTGTTGTGTTCAAATTCATGATGAGCAAGAGCAGCTTTTGTAGATGTGTCTTCTGTCTTTCAGTGTGTGACGAATTGTCCCTGGTGAATGACAGATACCTTGTTGGAGGAGTAATAGGATTCTAACAAAGATTCTTGGGCTTGTATTCCTTGACTTTAAATTCATCATGCTACCATTCCTTGTGACACATGATCAGAGACATGCAAAATAATAATAGTGAAAACTCTACACAAGGTAATTTTCAATTAGCAAGGGGATTTTTTAAATGGACGTTCTTCTGTTTTGGGTTTTGCTTTTCAGTTATTATTGATGTGTACACTGATCATATTTCAAGGGAACCAGGCTACACACCAAATATTTACCAACACATTTTCATATTATTAAACATTAAGTACTGTTTCCCAAAAATTTAAGACAGAAATAACAATTGTAGATCCAAGAGATGCCAAACAACAGTTCAACTGGATTTCAAGAGAAAACAAAAAAAAAAAAAAAAAAGAAAACCTAGTGGAGACTCAGACAAACTCCCTGTGCTTAAAACATGTTGGCAATCAAGAGCAAGAGAGTTACTTCTTTTAACACCAGACACAAATCTGGAAAAGAAAAGTGAATATGTCTGCTAAGAAGTTATGAAAAGCTTTCTCTTTAGGAGGAGAGTGATTAGAGTCTTCTGTAGGGTGGATGACATGGATACTTACTGGACCATGTGTCTGTGGTATGGCTGCCAAAGAGCAGGCTTCCTCCAGGAATCTTAATTTCTTTTCACTCAACAGCTTAGACAAAAATGCATCAAGGTGACAGTGCGTGGCAGTAAACAACAAAAAGGTTTTCCTAATACAAACAAACCTTAAATTATCAGGAGAAAGAGAACTATGATATACTATTTTTACTATTTTTTGAATTGGGGCCTTAAATTCAAACACAATTTTTTTTCTGCTGCTCTTGCACAGAACTCAATGTAGAGTAGTGATGGTCACCACCCTAAAATGAGTGTTTATTGAAAAATTCACTGGGAACTCAATGTGATTAACACATTATATGTCCAGTGGAGGGGTAGTAAGGCACCAATTACAGATCAATATTTGTGGTAGAACAGTGTTGTAGCTGTGAGCAAGAAACTTGAACTGATACCCCTTTACACATATTGAGCTGAATAATTAGTGTTATGTCAAAATAAGATATGCAGATTATCCTGAATACAGCCTTCTGTTACATAAAAACATAATAAATTGTGTGATTTCAAATTTTGTAAGAGAATGAGAATGTGTGTTTGGTATTGATCTGCATGAGAAATAGTCCTGAGATGCAAATGACCATGCTAAACAGAAATAAGCTGAAAGATAGTGAAGCTCAATTGTTCAGTGGGAACAGATGAAAATTTGCAGATTCATGCATAGTCAAGGTGAGAGAACAGTACAGTATTGTTGGCTGGGGCAGCAGTAATATAATTTCAACCAATTGGGCTGGTAGAGCATACAAAAATCTATTTTTCACTGTAGCTACTGCTGTTCATATCAAATTAAAAAAAAAAAAAAACAGCATGTGCAAAGAACAGAGATTAGAGCGGACCGACAATGTTAGAGACCCTCTCAATCAACTATTCTAATGGAAGTAACCAGCATCTGTGCCCATTATCACAACCATGTCAAAAATTGTAATGGTGTCCTGTGACGGAGTGCCATCACTACGGTTGAGTATGTGCTTTGACTGCCATACCAACCTGGCTCTTTGGCGTTGCGGTCAAAGTCGCATGTTTGGTACTGCGTAGACGCGGGTTCAAGGCCAGCCGGGGTGATTGCTCTCGCCCTTCGCTACAAATGGGGTCAGAAGTGGGATGGCTGGCTGTGAGGCCATCGGAGGTGTGCCCGGTGTGTGAGCCGTATGAGGGACCCCCAGGTTAGGTTGACCCCGGTGTGAGGGACCCCAGAGATGTGTGAAGCACAGTGTGAGGACCCCAGAGATGGGTGAAGCACGAGTGAGTGGGGCACCCTGGGATGGAAGTACGGGGGGAATGCGTGAGGGATGCCATGGTGTGTGAAGCGCAAGGGCACGCTTCCCGAAGGGAAGGGCAGTGTGACGGAGTGCCATCACTACGGTTGAGTATGTGCTTTGCCTGCCATACCGACGAGCCTGGCTCTTTGGTGTTGTGGTCAAAGTCGCATGTTTGGTACCCCATAGACCCGGGTTCAATGCCGGGTGGGGTGACTGCTCTCGCCCTTCGCTACATGTCCTTAAAAATATAACACTGTGCTACTAAGAATGTATATGACAAATTGAAGTAATGTTGTACTGTATTCACAACACCACCTTTGTATTTAAATAAAATGTTCTGTACAATGATTGATTTCAATGCAGAAGAAAAAACAAATTTACCAATATAGTCATCAGTTATAAAATAGTGATTTCCACACTGATTTTCATGCAGAGTATATTGAATGAAAAGGGAATGTCTTCTTCTACTTATCCATATGGAGTTAAAAGATAAAAAAAGAAAAGAGGCATTGCACAGAAAAGTAAATTGCACAGACATGGTGACATATCTAACCACCTTCAGTTTTCATCTGGTTCTCATTCACTTTGACTCTGGCTAGGAATTATCATGGCTTAGAAAGGTCAAACCTTACTAGATTGTAGCAGGACACTAATCATCCCTGTCACTCCATTTCCTAGACTAACATTCTCTCATTTGTTCTGAGTCTTCCACTGGCTTCAAAGTGTTAGGAGCCACAATTGGTGTTTGCTTTATGGATAAATAAGAGGAAGACACAAAGGGAGGGGGACAGGTGATGGAGCACAAGCAAATGCTTCAACACCCTTGCTTCTGCTGCTGAACAGAAGGGCAGACTTGATGTAAAATTTATTCTGTCTGTCTTGTAAATGTCCTTTGAAAATGTGACTTGTCAGCTTGCTGTCTGATACCAATCTGTAATACTAGTGTCGTCCAAGCTGGGGCTCTGCTCTCCAATCTTTTTTTAAATTTATTTATGTATTTATTTATTTATTTTATAAAAAACAAGTGGAGGTTGAGTAAGGATGATATGTTATTTTTTCTTTCTGGCCTTCACACTCTTTGTAAATGATATTCCCTTTGAATTATTTCTGGGTCTAATTTACTCAGATTAGATTATTTTTCTTTGATTCTAAGATTCTGAATTCTTGTTAAGAATTCCATTTTGAGATTCAGACTGCACTTATGCAGGTGCTAGTAGGGATTATAAACAAAGCAGTAGATATAATTTATTTTTCTTGTTTTCCTTTGTTCAGGTTAATTTAAACAATTATACTTCACATATCATATATTTTAAATGGCTGGACACATGCAGAGAGTTACAAGTTCAGGTTCTTTGCTGAACAGCAATGTCCTGGGGATATGAACTTACAAAGTTCTGCTCACAAGTCTGGTTCCCTAATCATGAGTCTGCACTACCATCAAGACCTTGCAGTAGTATGAGTGGCTGACAGTTGTTGTTACATCATACATAATAGAGTAACCCATTCCCCTGCATTCAATTTCCCCTTAATAGCAATCACCCTTTATTTGTTCATGCTTCAAAATGGAGATTTTAATATATAGTAGAAGAACTAGTGGGTCCTCTCCCTGTATAGAAAAAAAGACCCCAGCAATTAGAAGACACTGCTTTTTAAGCTTTTCCACCCCCTCCCATTTCTGGGGTGCACATTTAGGCCATTGTCCTGTTCAGAGTAGACAGTGTATCTCACCATCACCAAAGGATGGAGTTGTTTGCATACACAGTTACCCTAGGAAGGAGTCTTTGCATTTTAAAAAGTGAACTTAAGCAACACCTTTCCTCATCTTCCCAGGATGAGGCCGACCTGACAAATGGCTAGCTGCAAGATTTTGTCACTCAAAATATCCTTCCATACATTTCAACACATAGTCCTGACTCTGAGCAAACGACTATCATCAGAATAAACCACTTGTAGATTAGCACTTGTACTAGCATAGATCTTTACATAAATAATTCATTATAATCAATGTGTTTTTAGAATCTTGATTCAGCAACCCATTGAGGCTACATATTGAGTTGGCCTGCACATAACAATGATAATTTCCATCCATCTTCTCTACGCCATATGTATCACACATCTGCAATTGATCTAGTCTTGTGTAAGATTGTGGGTTTGCATTTGGCTTTAAGAGATGTTGAGCAGCATAAAGAGGTTCACCATGGTCTGGGAATGCCTGGAGCACCAAGCCCATTACTGTGTTGTGGGAGTGCATTTAGTTTGGAATGTCTTGAGTTCATAGTGTTGACCAAAGACTGATTGTAATTTCTTGCAGGCCTCATCATAATCTTTTTTAACATCATCAAGGAGACATTCCTAGTAACTGAAATCAGCACCCACTAATCTAGATGGAAGTACTGTAGCAAGCTGGGCTTTGTCCATACTTGAAGTCTCACAGCACACTTGCAAACAACAAGCCCACAGAGAAAAACCTTCACTGCCCTCCCTTGTGAAATCTAGGGGCTGCATAATCCTGAGCTGCACAACAGGCATATTTGCCATAGTTTTAAGCTTATGTTATGCTGTCCTCAAATAAATAAAACCACCTTTTCTCTGTTGTCTTCTTCTCCTTTGGTAGCTAGCTTGTGGTGATAAAAAAACATGGCAAGCATGCACACAGCATTTTAATGATAACTAATATCAATTTACAACAGCACTGGTCAGCTCTGGAGAATGAATTCCAATGCAAAGCTGTGGGTATGCACTTGGCTCATAGAGATTTTGAGTGGCATGAAGAGTGTCACAATGAAACTTAGTCACTGCAGCATTCAGAGGCGTAAAGTGAACTCAGGTTTATTTTCTGGGCTATTCTCAACGTTACTCAAGTCTGTAAATATAATGAAAAAGGAATAAGGGAAGCAGTCCCCATCTCCCATCTTGCCACTCTCACTTCTCCTCTTTTTCATCAGCCCCTCGACATCCTCACCAAAGACCGCCAAATCATATACATTAAACATATACCAAGATCTAATATGCTGTGTCAAAATAAAAGTCCTGAAATAAGAGTCTCACACTAGTTATGGTTTAGATCTATGCACACTGCAGGTTATGGCCTAGGCTGTGCTGAGGGGGCTACATAAATATATGGAACAAATACTGAACTAAAAATTTAGTTAACTAATTTTTATTTATTTATAAATAATATCCATTATGAAACACACAAGAAAACAAACTTGATGCATCAGTCTAACTGGCTAGGCTTAAATTCTGGTAAATTGGCTTCCACAACTTTCAAGTGGTTAACAGCTAGATGTTTTAGCTCACAAGACAGACAGACAAACACAGACAGACAAATGCAGTTTACAACAGATGGTTTTTTTAGAACAAAAATATTACCAGGGAAAACAAACTATATCATCTGTCTATGTTACAGTGTGGTAATTCTCACTTAGTCCTTTTCATGGTCAAGTATTCACCATTGATGTTTAGAG
Organism: Megalops atlanticus; assembly: GCA_019176425.1. Lineage (NCBI taxonomy): Eukaryota > Metazoa > Chordata > Actinopteri > Elopiformes > Megalopidae > Megalops > Megalops atlanticus. The sequence goes on from CM032881.1 coordinate 18,427,831, forward strand.
TTGTGTTTTTCAGACTGTGGAAAGCAACCACAGCCCAACTTCATCCTGGACTATATTACACTTTTTAAACTCTTTACTATTATTGTATGTAAACATCAGACAAGTATGCATATGTACTTGTCTGGCTTCTGTTTGACATTTATATCCTCAATTGTCTTTGCAGAGTGTCTTTGTGCATAAATTTCTATTAAGTGATTAAACTGCTGTGTCCAAATTAAAGCTACAAATGAACTGCTGTTTATCTAGAGTGTATAATAGGACAGGATTGTGCACAGCTATTCCAGTGAAACCTTGATTTATCCAAGTGTAAAGTAGTTAAAGGATACACATGTTGTGTTTAGAGGTTTCACAGTGGAATTGAAATGGAAGCCAGAACATTTTCTGTGCATGTGCAGTGTATATCAGTTTGATATTTCCACCACCTCAGTGTCATGAAAGATTCCTTTTTATAGCAGTGTGTCATTCAATACAAGACCATGAACTGTGCACTTCTTCTGAGACATTCATTGTGTGTAAAGTTATCAACTACACCCTTCATTTTTATGGCTTAGAGGCCAATTGAACCTCTCCTTAGAATACAGGAGATGGGAAGATTGCTCCATTCATGGCAAGGTCATTAGACTTTTAATGATACTCTAACAAACAGGCTGACATCTATGTCGTCCCTCAATGGCCACAACCACTTTGTTACTATATATCTATACACTTTCTATCAATGCCATTAAAAAGAATGAATATGAAATGGCTCCCCAGAGGCCTTCTTAATCTGCTGCAGTGGCTTAGAAGAGGCTGTGTGTTACAATGGCCAGTTCTGTATCCTTGTCCCACTTCTCCTCAGCAGGATGTTTGATCCTACCACTGATGCCACATGGTATTGTGGTACCATAGTTTATATCAGTCTTTCTAAATACCAGAGGCTGGCTTCCTACTGTTTTAGTTCTTTAAGGACTGCCTAAGCATAGAAGTCAAAAAGGAAGAGGAAAAAATAAAACTCACCCCCTGTTTCATCCACCTGTTCCATGGCTTTGTCTTTCTGGCTCTGTGGCTCTTATTGTTTAATATACAATATTCATCATACATGTATTCATACACTTTATTATGTATTTATGTATTCATTACACTTTAGTTTGACAGATTACACTGAGCAGTCTGGGTGGACCTTTGCACTCAGTAGAATTAAAGGCATCATTTTGTTGTACAATGGATGTCATTTTCGGGCAACTGTTTTTCTTTTCAATCAGATTCATGAATGCTTGGCACTGCACCACATATCCTTTACCAGTGTTTTTGAAATAAAATGTAGTGTCTTGGTGTTGTCTGTTTAGAAAGGAACATAGCTATATACTATCCACTGTAGCTGTCAGCGTTTCTCAGTGAACCTAACTCTATTGTTGAGTTAACATCCCAAAATTGTCTGCTGTATTGCCATATGTACAACAATTTTCCACAAAATACCAGATGATATGTTAATGAAGCCATAATTACATAAACCTAGTAATTATATCATTTTTTCAAAAGACACTTGTTTGATCATCTTTGTTTTACAACTCCTGTGTACTGGATGCTGTTGAAGGCTTTAGGTTTTACATTTTCCCATACAATGCTTGCACCAACAAACAGCTCTATTAACACCTGTATCACAACTTGTTCTATTGTGTTTTTATGAAGTTCAGTTATACCACAGTTAGCCTATCATTTTGTGTTTTTCAAATTCAAATGTTATTCTATAAGGGGGCTATTCTCCCATGCGCGCAAGTCAAAAAAAGCGCGCAGCTACACACTTTTCAGCCTACGTGTATTCTCCCCTTGATTTAAGTCTATGATTTGCGCGCCATGAAGGCAGTTACGCACTTCGGGCAGAGCAACCCCAAAATCTGGGCGTTTCTTATGTAAACACCATTTACGTGTATTCTGCCCTTGACTTATGCGCTTTTCAGCTACACTCTTCTGAGGGCTGTAGTAAGTCAAGCGCCACTACATGGCGAAACGCCATATTGCCTTTTAAGTCGACGGTAGGCCTACTTTTAACGTTATTATACATATACAAATAAAGTTAAAAATTTACGATATTTGTGTGTCATTATTTTTAAACTACAATAACATTTCTTGTAACCCTATATTACATTGTTAAACAGAAAAAAAACATTTTACATCACATGGTGTTGTGAACAAGTATGGCAAATAATTAGTTCAATTAGAATAAAACAGAAATATCAATTAAGATGAGTATAAATAGCAGAGCATTACCCATTCATTAATCAATTTAGCTATTAGAGTACTATGGAAGAGTCATGATGAGTGATTACTAATGAATTTTTAATAATAGGCTACTCAGCATGAGTTCAAGCGTGGACATTGGACCATGCATTTTGTTGCACCTTTTCCTCAATAGTGTGTTTTTATTAATCCTTTCGCGCGTACGGTCACACCAGTGTGATTAGCCATTTAGCACATATGCTAAAACCGGTGTGATTAGAAAAAATTTAGCTAATTTTAGCTTTGATGAAACAGCAATTTAACATTTAAAAATATAGCAAATGCTAACTGAAAACTATGAGAAGCTTAATAACGCTAATGAAAACATAACGAACTATGTAATGTAAGACGGGCGCTACATAGCATAGAAAATAAGTTACGTGTGAAAGGGTTAATGAATCTCCACACGTCAAACATGTCTTTATACATAGGTCCAGCACATGTGTCGTTTGGTATATTTGCTTCATTTTTGGGTTTATGTCATACATAGAAACAAATGCTTTCCTTTGAGGCGATTCGTAATATAGCTCTCCCTTTGCATTTATTTTCAAAATCAGAGTCTTGTTTATGGTTTGCATGGATTTCAATGACATTCACATGGTAAATGCGTAAGTCCACGTTCTAAAATAAATAAAGTTGTGACTCAGTCTACTTCTATTTTAAATAAATCACGCCTCTTTCATGAGCCTGCCTTCATTCTGAAGTTAAGCACTGTGGGCGTGATCGGAGTGCATAGGGGAGAATACGTGTAACTGAAATGTGCGTAACTGGAGGCGTGCAAAAAAGGACTTGCGCATGAATGGGATAATACTCCCCTAAATGAACAAGGTTCAAAGTATGCATAATAAACAGTGCAGTATTGCTGAAACCCATCCTTCTACCCATCAATCAGCATTGTCATGTCACAGTACTTCATTATATTACATCTTGTTCACAATTTGAAACCTTAAAGTTTGAACAATGATAGTTCCACCCTGGCACATTTTGTGCATGACATATTTTTGCAAATTCCTATAAATGAAAAGATTTGTAGCCAAAGTTTATGAAATTTGAAATTCATACAAAAGTAAACATGCTAGGCACATTTAGCTCCACCTTGGAGTAAACATCATATCACCTTTCAACAAACAGTAACTGTATTTAATTCATTTTGATGAAATGAAGTCAGTTAGAACTCAAACAAGACACATTAATTAGTTGAATTGTCAGTTTTCCTCCTGCCCAGTGCAGGAATTTAAGTAAATAATGCAGGAATTAATCATTTGGAAGAGCTGAAAGTGCACGTGCCTTGGGAGGATTCGAGGGAGTCACCTACTGTCTAATGTGAGTCCCCTTGGGGCAATATTAAGTCTGTGCCGTGTGGTGGAGCGCCATGGTGGCACAGTCTTGTCACTCAGGAGTTGCCCATGCCCCACCTTGGCTGTGGGAGAGAGTTTATTGGAAGCCAGCTGGCTGCTGACTGCTGCTGACTGCTGACTCCCACCAGAGTTGAATTTGGAACTCCTGCATAACAAAGTAGCAGCCTCCGGCTTATCTGTTATTGTTAACTGATGCACACTAAAGCAAAATAAAACAAATCATAAAATTCACTATAAAATATTGTCACATAAATTTCCCTTCATATATTCATTTCAGAATTATGAAATGCTAACAAACATTTGGCTGAATTGTGGTAGAATAATTGATGTTAAAACACGAGATTTACTAACAAGGCTCAATTGTGACAGAACTGAGATAGAATCAGTGCCCATCTTTGCACCTATGTACCATATGTATAACCAACTATGAAAGTGGAAAAACCTAGAGTGAATTCTATGGATAGGGTCCATTAAGTATTTAGTAGAATCTAAAGCTTTACTGTATAAAGACCTCATAATTACAAGAGATTTCATGACCTCTGAAGAAGATTGTTGCCTTTGCTTTCTTGAGTACAATATAGCAAATTTGCAAATAGCACCATAGCCTAATACTAATTATTAGTTTATAAATCTATGATAGCCAATGTATACTTTCTATTAACTTATCAATACAATGCAATAGTATTTTCTTATTTCACATTATATAGAATAAATATACAAAAAACAAACTTTTTACTGTTACGTTTTCAATACAAAACAATTATTTAATAGCACAATTATTTTAGTTAATTGTGCTGTGTAATTGCTGAAATTCCTGAATAGAGTTTGTGAAAAAAAATTGTTTGTCAAATTTAAGGACAATGTTTTATTGAATTCCAGTCTAAATTTAAAATGTAGATGCTACTCTCAAGTGAAATCAAATTCAGCTATATTTATTTTTTCTTTGGATTGCTGTTTTCATATTCATGTACATAGGTGTTTCTTAAATGGCTAAATATTTTTTCTTCAACTAAAATTAAATGTCAGATTTTTATTTCCTGTTAACTTGATATGAATGGATTTGGACAAGGTCTTGACTTTGAACCTGCAGGTCTGACATACGGACACCTTTGCTTTGATGGACACAAATGGTTGAGGGACAAAGAATGGCTTGAGTTGTTCAACTCATGGCCTCCAGCTGAGCAGGGGAGCAATTCTATTACAACACTGGGAGAGTGATTGACAGGCTTTGCCACAGTGGAGACTTCCTTAATGAAAAATAACATTTTTTACCAATTACCATTACTGTCTCATCTTGAGGAAAAAGAACAAAAACAGTGCACTTCAACACAACCTTCTACAATCCTGGTAAAAAAAAAATTAATTTGAGATGATAATATTAGATAATGTATTATGACAATTAAAAAAAAGAAAATGTTCATTGAACAAAAAATTGAGCAAGTAAGACATACAGTACTGCCTTTACCGTTACTTTAAAAGTGTTGCCATGACTCAACTTTTGTGTGTTTTGAATCACCCATTTAATCTGGCTGGTAAGAGAAGTTGTTTGAAAGTTAAACCTTTTGATTGAAACCAGGCTTTATTTTATTGCTTTTACAACAGTTTTCAGATGAGGCTGAGTGGCTGTGAATTTTTCTTTCCTAATTATTAATTTGATTGACTTTCATACTGTTTTCTGGCCAGCTTACACACTTCAGCAGAAATATATACAGACAGAAGCTGAAAGTTCATTGGCAGATTGTTCCATTTATTTAAGGGGCAAATTAAGCAAACACAATTATTGCTTACCTTCATCTTTATGTAAATGTGCTTATTCAATCAATATTCCATTACTAATATTTACTATATTCAAGCAAGGGTAAGCAAGCACATAAACCCTATTACTTGTATGTGTGTGTTTGTATGCAGGAAACACAGAACATATAATATGTGTGCATGCTTTTATTTGCGTTGACATAATCTGGTTCAATTAAGATGCAACCTTTAGTCCCCTTCATTAGAGAGAAAACATCATTTTATCATATTAGGCTGGATTTTCTGATCCCCCTTGGCCAATGGGAGGAGAAACATTAGATGGATCTCCTTTTAACAAGATAATTTTCAGGTTCTGCCAGGCCCTGCCCCCTCCACTGATGGATCCCTGCAGGGCCCAATCCTATTTACTTGGTATCACGGGCACAGCAGGCCCCTCCATGTGGGCTGTGAGATTCACACTTCAGCTCAGCGGCTTGTTTTATTTCCATTAGGCAGCACAGTAAAGCTCAAAGCTCATTTGATTACATCTCCTGCTCTGGCCACTACTTCTGTAGTACCCATACTTTTGGGATATTCTTACCATCAGCTGCATTGGATTTTCAAGACAACTGCCTATTTATATACAGATCCTATTCTATCCAAATTGGGGACTTTAGAGCCATGCAATTTCAGTGTAGATTAATACCATTTTATTGCAATAAAGTCTTTTTAAGTATTGAATGATGAGACAATACAGTGTTTTGTGTTCAATACAGTATGTTCAGCATTATCTTGACCCAATGGGGTCAACTTCTGTAAATTGTAATGAATCTTCCTAATCTGTGAGATGAAAATAATAGTAGTATTGGTAATGTACTGAAACATAGATTCACATTGCTCAATCATTGCTGTGCAGGTAGTGACACTTGTTTCCACTGCAGGAGTATCAGTGGCAGAAATGAGAATACATTTGATAGGCTGATATAAACTGCAAGAAGAAATTTACATGAAAAAATACACAATTAAGAAAACTAAGTCAACGTTTCCTACAAATCATTTCTTTGTAAATACCAATTTCCCCACCTTTATTAATATGCTACTTTATTTTAAGCATATCCCTCTGCGCCATAAATTTGCAAATACATTGGTTAATTGCAATTATTTTAGCTGTATGAAATGGCAACAGCCTTAATTGTATATTTTTTGGCCTATGGTGGGCTACATAAAGCCAATTATCTGACCACTTGAAAAATTTGTTAATGTAATTTTATCTCTTTTCATGATAACCCATCACTTTTAGTTTGTGATAACCCTTTTGCTTGGCACAGCATGAGCAATAATGTCCAATCCAAATCTAAAAAAAATAAAGTAACCTCAATTTGATACAACCCTATAGCTAATAGTGTCAAATCCCTTTCCCCTCATGGGCTTATCAGCCTATTTCTGGTCTCTCTCTCCACCAAGACAAGTCATCTCTAATTTTACATGTGACCGATTGAAAATATTTCATATCTCATCAGAATGTCTAGGAGTACCTAAAAAGCTGTCATAAACAACTCTGTGTGATCTTTCAAAAAACAAACCCCTAATAAAATATCCTGCTTTTGTACTTCAAGACACATGAAATAGTCAAATTTTCAAATCTGGAAAATCAAAATTTCCATATATTATATTCTCATATCTGCATTTTCAGACTGCACTTGAAAGAAGCTTCGCAATATTTTTTATATCTAACCATCTTGGGGTTTTGATGGACCAAGGCTGATACTTATTGGTCCACAGCAAAGATCATACGTTTACTTTCAGCCCAAAGGAAACAAGATATAAAACACTTCAGCACAGCAAGTATGCTTAAATGATGCTTTAAAAAGTAGACATTGTCTTTACCTGACATCTAATTTCTGCTTTCAAGGAAGCTGATTAAAGCCTGACATATTATTGATTGCAGCGCCATCATGGACTGTCACCTCAGAAACTGGCTTGTTTTTTTTTTTCTCTTACCAGATAGATGCTGCTAAGTACAGCACCACAATCAGTGAATCCATTACTCCTTCGGCAGCCTACTTCAATTATTAGACAGGCTGATATTCTCAACAAATCGATTGTTCACAACATTCCTGACTAAATGGGCATTAAGACATGGATCCTGTGCAAGATTCCATGACATGTATATGGGAATAGCACCATTTTCACCTTACTTCTGAATATGGGATATCATTGGATGCATGGAAATATAATGGCATAGTACTAATAGAAATGCATAAAAATATGAATTTCAACCCTGACTTAACATGGGGCTGTCATTGTAGCTCAGTCATAATATAATATGACATGTGGTTATGATATGCTGTTATAAGTAAACAATGCAATAAAGTAGATACATTTGTATGCAAATTGGCCATTTTTTTATCCTCAAAGGCATACATGATTTTCTTTTTTCCTACCATTTGGCCAATGTATTGGTAAATAAAGTTTGTCAAAGCCTTGGCACAGGAAGTCAGAAGAGGACAATAACCCTGTCATGTCTCATAATAAACAGCAGAGAGAGAGAAAAAAACTGCCATCCATCACTTTTTCCCCATCCACAATTGATTCTAGTCTACATCTCACACTCTTGAAAAATACTTCGGGTTCGGGACGTCACCTTTAGTGAGTTACCACAATTGGCCTTAGCCTTTAGCAAATGTGATTGTTGTTGTTGTGATCAGCATGATAATACATAAATCCACGTTCCTCAGTTGCATTAGAAGCAATTGAAACGATACCATAAAAAGTGTGTGTAGCTACGTGCTTTGTTTTCCTCCTGGAAAAGTCTAAAAAATCGTTTAACTGGTCAGCACACATACCTGGTAGGCTATTGTTTATTTATTTATTTCCACCGGACGTCTTGAGAAGGTTTTTTCACAATACTCCCCCGAGTGCTGGGTCTCCAGGGAAGGCTTTGCTGCCATCCAAATGTTTTCATTGGGCGAAGGTTTCTGAACCCAATTTAACCATTCGAGGTATTGCTGAGCGCGGACTGGGACTGCTAGACGGATGAGAAACTGCTTCCATCTGGAAACGGAAAGAAGGAGGGCAGACTCGTCATAGTCACAACAGTAGAGCTCAGTAGCTTTCATTACATTAAATAAGCGTCATCCAGTCTCTCTCAAGAAGACGAAACGTGCGCTAGCCAGCAGAACGGCTGCACAGGATTGATCGCGGAGGGATGCTACAGTTTTATTCCGTTATCCAGTCTTGTCTTTAACAGCCACTGCGTTTCCCCAGTTTTGTATCTTTCCCACTGCGATTCGCAACCGCACAGCAAGCAAACCTGTTTGTGGAGCATTAACACAAAGACTGATGGTGTGGGATGTTCGTTTCTTGTCACAGAGAAGTAGTCGCAATCTGTAGTCACTAATGGGACTGTCATTTGGAGCACTGAGGCGGCAACCGTAGCTGGCATTGTAGAGAGGTAAGGTCTGTGCGCGTTTTACTGTTTTGGAAATTGTTTAAAATGGCAAAAAAAAAAAAAAAAAAAAACGTTTTTTTGTTTTTTTTTGCTTTATATGATTAACAATAGTTTAAATCTGAAACCCGTGCTGTAGTTTTATTGGACTTCTATCACTCAAAGACAACGAGCCAAGAGGCTCACCACTACAGGAGGTTCAATAAAATATTTAACTGAAAAGGGGAAGCACAGAAAGTTTAGGCTCAACTTGGATCCTGTTTCAAATATGATTTTAAACATGAATACTATACTTCCTGTCGTCATGTGTGAAGAAATCACCACCAATTAAGTTAAAAAGGTACTTTCATTTGTATGTATCTTTGATATGTATTTTACAGAAAATGATCTTCGCTACATTAACAATACAAGACAGACACACAGGCACTACACTGATATCTTACACTTTTCATATAGATTTCTCTCCTTCCATTTTCAGATAATGGAAGAATGGAAATACAATGCAGTGACATCAATTCAATGATATAGAGATGAGTTTGCATTGCCGTAACTCGTGGAATTTTAATATATGAAATTAACATAAATCACGAGGAGTAAATAGGCAGTAATGCGTATACTGCCGCAAAGTGTAGCCATAAAATACAACAAATAAATCTAAATGTAAGGACAAGGTATACATATGCTCAATTTGCCGGTGTCGTATGCGTCCATTAATTAGCTACAACCAAAAATGAAAGATGCAATAGTTATAGTCATGCGATACTTTCACATACCTCGCTGAAAAAATCATTATAACTAACATGGAGAAGAACAGCAGTACTATAGGTAGGTTGTTGTTTTAGCGACGTTTGAAAAAAATGCAGAATATGTTTTATCGAAAAAAGACAAGACGTAAAACCAAGAGTGGAGTCCACTCCCCATCATTTCGGTTTTGTGTATGACCCTCTCGGTATACTTGCGCACAGCTCAAGATCACTGCGTTCAAGTTGCTAGTAATTTTATTGCCATCCCACCCTAACAATCAGCCGTACCTAAACATTCTCCTCGGAGAATCGTGCCATGGGTCATTTAAAATCGTTTTCTTTACTGAACAAGCAAAAACTGGGGCTGCGTGTTAAAATACATTGGTCGCGCATATAGCCTTCCAATGTAAGTGAGCAAATAACTTCTCGTGTCTGAAAAGAATCGTTACAGCGATTAGGCTATTAAAATTCGCTGGGGTTTTTCGTTCCACTAAACAATCAATAAAATAAAAAAGATGATGATTCTTTTTTAGTATGAGAGTTTTAGCACTGTCCAATGACGTACTTCACAGGCATAAATTGTTGAAGGCATTCTCTCTATTCGTCAGGCTTTTGAGAGAACTGATGTCAGAAGAAGCGAGTCGTTTGTTAGGAACGCGGGTGTCTGAACAGTTTCGTCACTAAATTGATATCGTTAGAATTAGCCTCAAAAATCTTAAAGTATTCTGGGAAATATTTAACTTAAAAGGGACTTCTTTATATGTTGTTACTAACACATACCATGAACAGTACACTAAAAGAGGCAACAAGGGTAAGTCTTATTTTGCTACAGCTGTACCCTTTATTTGCTGTTTGTTGAATAAAAGGCCGCCAATTGCCAACACGGTGATACACGAAATTCCCTGCATTCATCTTTTAATCTATACCTGCTGTTTCAATCTTGTTTTACTCAAATTAATACAGTAAAACAGACATGACGGTTAATAGAATTAAAATGTCATAATATTCAGTTTCAAAGCACATACATTTGACTTGAAACAAAATGCACAAAATATTTCATACTACATGTTCTGTGAGAAACCCGTTATATAACCAAATTAATTACATTTAGAAATTAAATAAACAGCTCCTCAAAATATGTATGGGATATTACTGAGCATAGTGGACCACGGAACACTTACCTGCAGGGCCAGAGCTCTCACAATAATCCTTGGGTCCACGTAGTCTGGAAAAAAAAGCATTCTTTTCCCGAAGTGAGTCTTGGATTTCAATAGAGGGTGCTGTTGTTCTTTGGAGCGACCCAGTTTGGAACATGGCAGCTGTCTCCAAGGAGCACTCAAAAAGATGGAGCGCCACCACCAGTGTTGCCTGTGGTCCCTGGGGATGCAGAATTCAATCTAGCTGCGGCTCAGGCTAATGCTGTGGCACTTTGTCAGGATTAACATCTTTCTAGTCAGTGGCTTCTGTTACCTTCAGTGTCACATTACTACGTTGGAGTCCTGGGGAGAAAAAATGAAGCGCTCCCTTCCTGCTCTGGACTGCTATGCTAGTATTCACATTAGTATGGGTCGATAGAGGAAGAGACTCAATCATTTTCAACAAATGAAGGCATTCGTTATCTTGCTGCTAGAGTTGTTTCTTTTTAAGGAGTACTTCTGCCCTCAATGGGTGACATACAGAAACACCGAAAGGTATAATGTTGGAAATGTAGGTCTACTGCCTTGCAATTTTCTGCATATGTTTCAGATAAATTGGTGTTTTCTGTCTGATGTTTAGCTGTATGGCAGTTTGGTATGTTGTGGCATGTATTTGCTGGCACATTTGCATTCTTTGATGAAATTCTGTGATAAGAAAGTAAAGCTTCATGAATCCCAAAATAGGTGAAGCTATCATGGGTTATCAATGAGTCACTGCTTTGAACCAATCATGCTGCTTTGTTGTGGTGAGTAAAATGTTTTGGTTCATACAAGTGAATCATTGACAGTAATCAACATCGTTGCTGTACTCATTATCAGGTTTATGAAGCCTTAATCATCAGGGTGAATATAACAAGGATGTAACATTTTTCAATAAATAGTGCTTGTAGTCATTTGGCAACACAATGCTAGCCTTGATTCCCAGAAGGGGGTGGCTTTCTTGCATATAAATTTTATTGCAACAAGAGATTGTATTATCTTTTTAGAGTCAGTGGAAGCAATCCACTTCTCTGTTTGCTTCCACTGAAGTGCTTATTGTTGTTTAGCCCCTTTCATGGCATGTTTTTGGAGTCACATGTTTAAAAAACAATCGTGAATGTAATGATTTTATCCTTACCTAAAGAGGTCTGTTTAAAATTGTTTTGAACAACAAAATTTTCAGGATGTCTGTCCATTGTAGAGCCCAGTACAGTTCATAGGTGATGTGATTTGTGCAGATAAATTCTTTTTTTTTCATTTCAGTAGCCAATACCACTGAACAATGTCTTCACATATCTCTGTTAAGGCTTTATTCTTTGTGTGAGTACTGAATCTCGGGCATGCTTAAATTAAACTGATCATGTTGCTCTTTCCAGCTGACAGAGAATTAGGTCAGAAAAGGTTACTTTTCACAGGCTGTGGATGCTTCTGCATGTTACATGTATAAAACAAGCAGTCTCCAAGAAATAACAGAAGGCTTGCCAAGATGGGTCTAAATGATGACCTTATGGGTATGTAGCAACAGTGTAAAAACTCTGAAAATCAAACAATTTTACAGAACTATATGTGGTCCTTTATATTGGTGAAATAGGGTTTCATTTTCATTGAGGCAATATTGTGTGACTCGCAGAACTACAGGATCTTAGTAAGGGGTTAAAGGATCTATTTCGTGCATTATTTTACACAGAGGGATTATTAGAAACAGCATGCGTGACTGCAAGAGAAGATGTTCACAGTTCTTTTTACTTTGAGCAATCTTGTGACAAACTGATGAGCATGGCTGCAGTTGTCGCAGAGTGGGTGTAATGGATAAAATTTTCACTTTGAAAAACAGCAATTAACAATGCTTGAAACAGGTAATGATGTATAACAAATTTATCTCTGTGTGTAATGTTTCCATGGTCATGTTTTCTTGTTGCATGGGTTATTTTTTAGTAGATAATTGTAATGATAATTTTAGCCAAGGGAACCTGGAAGATTTGCCTGTGTAAATATGCAGTCTCAGAGAAACCCTACAGTTTCCTTTCATCATGTCTGTGGGCATGTCTGTGATAAAGGAGTCATTTGGTCAGAGCTTTATTATTTGTTTAAGAGGTTGGACAGTCTTTCCTCTAACTTGTTAGTATCATGCTGCCACAGGTGCTCAAATTGTAAAGGAACTGCAGTATGTCATCACAGTGAATTATCTAAAATATATCTTCAAGGACATTCAATCTGTGACAGTACATGCTTTGCATTGCAGGTGAACTTTGATATGTGCTGTTTGCTGATAATGCTAAATATAGCAAGTTCCAGCCTCTTAAAGCAGTGGCTCTCTGTTGAAGAGACGGGTCTGTGAGGATAGGTGTCTGTAGGAAATTCTAGAATTGCATATGTGTTTGAGTCAAAGACACCCATTCAGAACATGATATTCACTAATGTTTGATGTATATGTATGGATGCATGAACATTCTCTTCTGGTTGTGTGGCTTGTGCTTTTCATGTCAATCAATCATTTGCAGGCTATAAATAAATGTGAATGAATTAATTCAGTTCTGCTACCACCATGCAAAGAACAACTAATCACAGATGAGGTGAGCAGTATAAGGTTCGATAGCTACATCCCCTCATTATAGCTACCATGTAGCAGTTGGACAGCAATGTGCAGTAATTACAACACAACAGAGGAAAATCTATAGCAATATTTGTATCACTGAAAAAAATAGCTAAAATCTAGCTTGAAAACATAACCTCTGTTTTTCCATGATTCACACACTAGCTAGCTATCACTCCAGCATATACATTGATGTGTTGTTTAATACCTTTAACATCTATCTAGCAGCATCTATCTTCTTATTTATCCCATTTGTTGGATAAATTGGAGTTAGTTTTCTGTTTATAGGCAATTAAATTCCATATGGGAGTTCTGATCAGTAAATAAACATGCTGACTGTATAGAACAATTGATTCTGGATATCCATTGCTAGTTTGTCGATAGGAAGCCTCAGTTTTTGGAAGCAATTTATTTGAAAAATATGCACTACCCCTTCAAACTTTAACTGGAAAAAAATGAATGCAGTATGTTGGTTTTCAGCATTTCAGTTTTAAAGCATCATGGGGATGAATTGGGAGGCAAAACTGGGCACTGTCCATATTTGTAGATTGGTGATTTAACTGCTGGGGTGATGAAAAAAGTCTTTTCTTGAAGAGTATGTTGCTTTAAGAAGCAATGTGCATACGTGTGTGTGCATTAATATGTGGTAGCACTTATGTATCTGTGTGTCAGCAGCTTTTTACAATGAAATATTATCACATTACATACAGATTAGAGATGAAGTGATTCAAGGGTATAATTTAAAAGGTTTCTTAGAGATATGACATGTTTTTGAGGCTTTTCATTTTAGTCCAATACAGGAATACATTGAAATTGATTTTTGTGGAGGCAGCAATGAATGCATAGTCTGTGTCTAAAGGGATGTCACATTCACGCTTTGATCAAAGCATACATTAGAATTTATTGCAAGATTCCTCTCTTTCTGCAGTGTGTGCTGGTCGATTGATTTACCTTTTCAAAACACTGACAACCAGGGGTCATGCAGAGCAGAAATGGAGCAGAATACCATTCCAGTTGGTTTGGTGTGATAGCAATTTTTGAAAATACATGAAAGCATATATGATTTCCCATCAACAATTTTACCCTTACCCTTAGGTCAGTAAGTCTCACACTGCCTACTGAAGAAGCTATCAAGCCACCTTGATTAAAACTTCAGAAGTCAGGAATAACCTATTCCAATTGGTATACTGTGCACTGACAATCCAACATTTTCCTTATTTGATTCAAACATTACAGTTTTTCAAATAATAGATTGATGGAAAAATCCTTAGAGCTGATGCATTTAAATTTTCAGAAGGAAATCTGTGGTTCAAAAACTTCTTTTCTTTTTCCATGCAACTTAGTATTTTGCAGATTATCTACCATTTTACTTAGGGCAGACACATTTAAATAAATAAAGGAATGCATAAAAGTTAATGATTATAAAAATACCATTCACAGATTCTCATAGGTTTGTTTATCTTTCTGAATTAGAAATTCCTTACCAGTAGCCATTGAGGACACTATCTGTGTTCACAGTGAAGCTAACTGAGTGCACTTCTATTAAAAAAAGAAACTCTAAATGGCCTGACTGAAAAGGTTACACACATAAATAAATATTATACAACACAAACACTGTGAAGGACATTGAAGTACCTCGGTATAACCCCTGCTGACATCTTTGCACAGGAGCTGTGTCATATAAATTGTTTCCATTTAAAGTGTGAATGTTTCTTACTGCACACAGTATAACTCTCGATGTCAACATGCAGATATTGTATGTAAGTAAGTATATGAAGGTATCAAAATTATTTGACTATATACTGGGAATAAAGCATTATTTGTGATCTTTGTATAGAATGCTTTTGATCTGTCCAGACTTGTTGGGTACGTGGTTGATGTTTGGCATGTTGGATTCTTGATATGGTTATCGTATCTGCTGTGAATATAGCTACATACCTGAAACAGGTAGGCCCAGTTCTGGCACAGGAATAAGGGTATTGTTATATCAGCCAAGACAACACCACTCTTATTTCATTTAAATTTTGATACGAGATATTTTAGTGATGACCTGAATTTTTAAGTATGACATCACAGATTGATTTCTTTTGTCCATTAGTATTCACAAAGGCCAGTCTAAGGATCCTGCATGAAATAAGGTCATAAGTCATTGTTCATTGTTATTAATTTTTCTGGTTGGAAGATCAATGCAGATACCTATGCAGAAAGATCTAGAAGTTAACTTGTGCAAAAGGAGCAGAAGCTAAGTTTGTTCATAAGCATATGCAATTTTGGAGAAGTATTTATATTTATATATCATAATCTATGAAATTCACATCCTTAGTGGATCTGAGCTTACAGAAGTGGGTGATTGATTTCAAAGTGTTTATCAAGGTTTAATTCTATTACTGAAAGAATATATTGTGTAAACTGCTTTTTGTCTGTGCAAATGCTTGATGCTAAACTTCTGTGTGACTTTGAATGTCACACATCCAAAGTCACATTATTTAACTGTTGCACTTTGATGGATACCTCCAATATTTAAGTTTGTTCAGTAGGATGGATGTTTTTGATACAATCTATTTTAGAAACAGTTATGTTATTACAAAGTAATCCAAAGAGACTATTCTACAAAGACCTTGACCAAAAAAAAAAAACACACCAAAAGCAACTTGGCCTGAAACACAGTTAGAGAAATATATTTACCCATATGCCAAAGTGAACCTTTAGGGTGCTGATCCTACAAGTGTGGAATGATTTTGTGTTAATACTACAACCTTAAATTATTTTTGTTTTGCAACACATAAATACCATTACTGTAATGTACACAAGAATTTTTGTCAATTAATCTCACAGTCATTGTATCATTTACAGCTATTACCATGCAGTATTGCCAGCCACAGGGTGTGTATTTAAATGTGTCAGGACTTTAACCTCAGATGTAATGACACCATTGCCTAAGCTTGGGAGAGGGGCACTAAAAATGGATGAGCCAGCTATACAATACCGTGTTTGACCTTTTGTATGATTGTATTACTCCCAGGATCCCATTAATGCAGCACTGTCATATTTTATTGTGTACTTTGATCAAGAAAACACTTACCCTTGACAAACCACTAAACTATACATCTTGTTCTTGATTTTGTTGAAATTTTAATGTCACACAAAGAAAATCCTAAGCTATTCAGCTACAGCTGATTGTTCCAGCAGTCCTTTCCATATCTTTGTAAAAATGTGATAGCAATGTTCCAGAATTTTTAAACAATGTTCTTGGAATGATATGTGTGAATGGTTGCTGGAATTCAACTTATGATGCACTGGAACCATTTGTCGTGATTGTGAAGGTTAGGAGGAGGAATTGATTAGCAATTACATGCTTCATTACCTCTTTCTACATCCGTAGTCAGCCTAATTGTAGTTCTCTGCACCAGCCTGCCCCACACATACTGTAACACTGCCCCCACCCTCTCAAACAAGAAAAAAAATATATAGTTTTGGCTGTTTGCTCCAGAGGAACCAATCAAATGGGTCATCCATTTACAAAACCCTTCCTTCAAGCTTTAATTGTGAACCTGCATCTTTTTAATTTACAAATCACCCATAGGCTGCAATCACAGTGGTAAGTGCAGAAGGTTTGTTCATTATCTGGTGGCACATGGTGATACATTTGCATAATCAGCTAATGCTTACTTCTCCTCTGTCCCATTTATCCTTCTTTGTGCTATTGGCAGTTTAAGATTCAGCACGATTAAACTTTTCAGAGAGATGTGTATTTGTTGTTCTGTAGCCTAATTAAGTGTTGGAGGATAACAAAGGGGAGAGGGGAAAAAGCAAACCAAAAAACAAATCATAACCTGTTTGCTGGTCTTATTTTTGAATACATTTTGAAAGTTGTTCTAAATGTAAAAGAACTCATCTTAATTATTCAGTCATACATAATCTCTATTAAATATTTATCTTGCTTCAATGGTTTATGAAATTGGTAAGCTGTGAAAAAGAGACTGTCATGCATGATAACTATGTCTCATAACATCTTTCAGCTTTTTTCATTTGTGATATTCTGCTGCAGCTTTGAACTGGGCAAAAGAGCTTTTTCTCCCGTTGTCACACAAATCAAGCATTTCTGCAGCTGCATTTCCCCCACTTTTAAATAAGCCTCTACAACGTTTCAGCAATGGGCCTACTGCTGTGGCCATGAATTAAAAAAACAAATAGGCTTTGACATTGATGACATCCAAACACTAGTGTTTTGTGTAACAAGTATATAATATTAAATTGCAGGTTTGATGGATTGCTACCATAAGCATCGACCTGTAGTGCTACCCACATAGGTCAACAGATCTTTCATCTTCTCATTTTTTTCCCACAGTCTTCATAAAACGACAGCTTCAAAATCCTCCCTCTCAATTTTTCATGTGATGGAGGGCCTGTGGGGCTTGTAATGAAGGCACGGTCAAGAGCTGCGGCTGATTCCCCTCCTTCGAGTCAGAGTCTAAATGTCAGCCAGGCAGTAATGAAGGATTCTGAACTTTCCCTGTCTGCCTCCGCCTGCCTCTTCTCCTCTCTACTCTTCTCTCTTCATTTAAGTCAGAATTCATTACAAGCCTTCCCGCACCCAGCAGTTCATCCTGCTAGGGAAGGAAACTCCCTCACTTTGCACTGCCACATCAGCTAACGTCAATGCTCTTCTGAGATGGAATCTCTCACAATAATAAAAAAGCATGTTGGCTGTGTCTGCTGTCACAGCTACGTTTGAGTCAAACTGAGAGTATACTGATATTATTTTGAACCCATGACAGCTTTGTGAGAGCAGGAAAGCAGGATATATTTGGCTGTACAGCTGGCCCAGTAAGACTCCGTCTTCCACAGCTGAGATGATCAAACAGGCACTCTGCCCAAGGAGTATCTGCATAGGTCATTTGTGCTCCTGTGGCCTGGGTATCATAAACTAATATTTAATCCTCCTGAAGCTAACAACATAATCAGGGCATTTTCAAAATGGTTCTTTTCGGAGCAATTTCTACAGGAGGAGGCAAGGTCAGGGGGCAGCCATACTGAATGGAAATACTTTTTTCTGTCTAAACAAAATATATGAAATTAACGTCAGCATAACACTGAAAAGATGCAGAGAGATTCAATAACAACTGTTCTAATCCTGATTTAGTGCTTTGGTGGGTAAACTTTGATCTAAAGTAGCCCGAACTAGGGAAAAAAAGAAGGAAAAAAGAATCCTACAAATGATTCACTCCACACCCACATGATACTGTAAAGCAATCAGATAGCAAAGATTTTTGCACATTGACTTTATTTCTTTCATGAATTAAAATGATTGTTTGAATTTACTTATTTCTACACATTTGAGACTCATTTCCTTCAAATGTCAGCAGACACATGACACAGGACTGGAACATCTGGCAGCTTACTCATTGTTTCCCTCCTTTTTATTGCTCAGATTCTATTTCTTGTATCTAGAGCATAGCAAATCCTGACAGAATAGGAATATAGATTATAAGTATATATATATATATATATATATATATATATATATATATATATATATATATATATATATATATATATATATATGAAGTCTCTTCAGCCAAGTAGAAGTTCTCTTTATTTGTCTTTTTATTTTTTTATTTTTTACTGACAGTCCATCAAATATGCCCAAATCAATCTCTTAATAATTAATATAGTTCATCTTATATTCTTATATTAGTTTTGCTAATGGGGATTATGTAGTTTCAATGGTATACATTTGTAAATGAGGCAGATGAGCTTTTGGGCTGACAAGGAGTGTTTTGTTTGACAAGAATCTTATTGTCCACTGTTTTGGTTGTCAAGTGCTTAGGGTACGCAGGACATGTACCATTGCCACAAAGGACCTTTCAGCCAAGAATTTCAGATGCTGTGAGATTCTGTCCCACCTCTTTTCAGTGCTTCTAATCTCTTTATCAGATGGCAACAATGGAGAATTCAACCCAGCACTGCTTCTCCAGGGCCTTCCTTTCACAGCGTAAGATTGTGAGGGACGTGGTACACTGTGACCATAGGCTTACCCTCGTCAGCATGCAGGACTTTGAAAAATGTTCACATTGTCAGTTCCCATTTCAATTCTGCTGAAAGACAGCTGGCAAGCAAAACCAGAGGGAAAAAGCAGCAGGGGAAGATGGAAAAAAAGAAAGATAAACTTCTTCAGAATTTACCCCGACTCTATCATGGCATGGTTTGTTTTGTGGAGAATGTTAAAGTAGCTCTGCATCAGTGAGTCCATTCATACCCCAGATATATGCACCTATTTAAGTCTACAAGCTATATATCTGTAGGGCACCATTTTGATTTGGCTGCCAGTTCTATTTGTCCTCTAGTGACGATCGACTTTCCCATATATTGAGACACGTATAAGTTTTTGCTCTGTGTTTTTGGAAACAGCATAAATTATTGTAGACTTGTATGTATATGCCTACTGTTAAGTTAAACTACATTTACAACTCCATAAGGATGCAAGCACTATTATATGTGCTTCTTTGAAAGCACTGACATGAAGCCAGATTGACTGTAAAACCAATTTAGGCCTGCAAAATAGTGCACATTATTTGATGTGAAGAATTTTAAAGTAAGGAATTTAATGGCCAAATCATAATTTTATATGACAAAGACAGAGACTCATTAAGGAAACCAATCATTTTCTTTTTTGATTGACACTTAATAATTTGTTATAGTATTGTTGGGGGAACATTGATACTGTATAACGGGAGTATAATGGTGACAATGCAGGACTGTGATTTGCACAAAGGCATCATCCCTCAGAGATCAGAAGCACATTCATGAACATGACAGTCAGCTAACTGTTCAAAACCTCAGTCTCAGTATTCCAAAGAGACCTGTCCCCCACTGTGTAACTCTCCCCAGCCCAGCACCCCCCCGGAGGATAAACAAGGTCCAGCTTGTGTTTGTGTAATTCTGCTGTCAATGCAGGTTCCATCTAAATAGACAGTTCTAGTCAGTGCAAAAGTCCCTAGATCCTTTTCATTGCACGGAGGAAACACTCACAATATTCTATGATCTTGGTGTGTCATTGCAGGCCCAACCACAGAATTCTTCAAAAACCTTTTCCTTGGAACTCTAGAGCTGAAACCTACAATGTGCCATTGCAGAAAAAAATGAATGAAATCATAGTCTGTTTAATATTCTGATAACAGTATAACTATATTCAAAAGCAGTCCATTGTATCTGATATTGAGTCTGGTCATGAAGTTACTATTTGCAGTAACTGACAATAATTACAGAGAGTATGATGGTAGAGCTGTTCTGAGAGATGAAGCAAGGTCTTCCCTCTCTGCCTTAATTTCTGTTTGATCTCACTTATGAAGTCAATGTCCAAAAACAAGCAAGCCAGTCTGCCTTATTATTAAAGTTGAAAAGAATATGTGAATCGCATGGTTGGATTTGCGTGCAGAGGAGACACTTAGGTGTCTCATGCTTGGAGGCCTTTATCAGCTCCCAATCTATGTTTTGGCTCAGCAGGTTGCCATGGAAATTATTTAATGGATGATATATTTGAGACTTAAACAGTAATACAATATCATATTCTCCATTTGACCCATAAAAATCTCAGGTGAATATCCCATTGATAAGTAGTTCTTGGGTTAATGTGTGTGCTACCATGTGAGAACTATCATGTGGGACTGTGGGATATCTTATGATGAGCTGGCACATAGTATAATTCAGTGATACATATTCTTCTCTCTTCACTTCAGAAGCTGCATAAGACAGAAGCATACACTTGTGATGGGCTGTTAAACTTCTGGGCAGTTATGCTACAGTCAGAAATATTGACTGGATATTTGGAGTGAGCTGTGCATTCAAAGTTTGAGAGAAAAGAGGATGCTTTGTCTTTAATCAAGGTTCTTTGCCTGGTATATGTCAGGCATGTATGACGTTTGGCATGTGGACCTAAATTTAATAGAATAAATGCTAATGACAAGAGTGAGGTTGTGCTTTTAGATATTATTGTACTCTTTTAAAAATCTTAGTCTTGTCATAACATAGTCAGTAAATGAATCAGATGCATGCTTTGAGGCATCAGTTTGATTTTAAATGCACATTTGTAGGTACAGCGCCGTCCACAGATAGATTTGTTCATTTTATTTGTTCAACTTTTACGGACAATAACGCATAAATCGCTCTTAACGTGAAACGCGATCTCACGGGAAGTGATGTTGCAGTTTTACGACCTCTCGCCCAACCAAGGACCACTACAGTAAACAGGAAATGCCCCCTGCAGCGATGCCACTAAAAACCGGGTGCATTCCTTTACAACTTCTCTCTTCCTCTCGCCCCATACGTCCGAAGGAGACGGACGTATCTCTCGCCTCGTACGTCCGAAGGAGCCGGACGTACTACTCATCTCTCTTGCGCCAGACGTCCGAACAAGACGGACGTACCTCTCTCTCGTTCCCGGAGGCCGCATCACGCGGACGGGACACGGACAGCCGAGGCGAAGGCCCTGTCCTGGCGTAGATTCTCCAAGCTAGCGACGCATTGCTAGCGGAGATCAATAAAGCAAGAGCCGAGTTTCAGCGCCCGCAAGAAGAGCAGCGCAAACTCGCTACCAGCCGGAGACAAAGGTGCGACCAGATCCACCCCAGCGTGTCTCCCGAAGGAAACACTCATCCAGACCGAACCAGACCAGCCCTGGCTCCCAGACGACGGAACCGCCAGCGAACGGACCTCATTTCATGAGCTACAGTAGGCTATCATCTCTGGGCATAGGACAATGCATAGCTAAACAACCAATTGTTAGCTACATTGATGAATGTTGTACATGTTGTGTGTTTCAGATCATTACGAGTAATGTAACTAGCCACGTTTCGTTGTTCCGAACTGATTTGTCTCACACACACTATTCACCGCGCAGCGTTAGTTAAGATACCACACAGAGACATAGGGTCTTTGCATGCGTATCCTCTTGCTAACCCGGTACCTGCTTAATCCGCACAAAATAACCCCGCCGTTATCAATCGTGCGAACATATCCTGTGCCAGACAGACGTTATGTTCGCTCACACATGCACATAACCAACTCAAACTCGCCGCCACACGCATGTTCCTTTGTTCTCTTTGAACACGTGTGTTCAGCAAGCACGCGCAGCACACGTGCACGCGCAGCACACGCACGACTCAGAACAAAGGAACACACGCCCTATGACACGCACACACACTAGCATAACACATTCACCCAAATCTACACATAAGTGTAAATACATATACATGTTCACTCATTGTACATTGACACGTGTGCCTTACTATTTTGATTTTATATCTCAATAAATGCATTATTTTTCCAAGGTTGTGTGTGTTGTAATGTTACACGTGGAATGAATATCGCCAACCTCTGCTGATCAGAATTCTAAATGCCTTCACCTCTTAGTTGAATTATTTGTTTAGTTAGCTAAATAGATAATATTGTGATTTGATTAAGATTAACTATTGATGTGGTAATTTTGATTATGATTATTAATTATTAATTGAAGTTCCAAATTAATAGTTTAGTATATTTTATGAGACTGATATTTTATTTTAACCACTGTGGTAGACGCCATATTCTGTATGGCGCCTCCATGTGTTTAATTTAATTATTCCTTACATAGTTGGTGCCCCAAGTAAGGAAGACTAATCGTAGGCTTGATCCCCTACACATTGCACATTGCTGGAGGAGGAATTTAAGCAGCACATAGTAGTTACAGCAGGCAAATGGGGTCCTTCATTGCCAGCCTCTGCCTTGAAAGCAAAACAGCACCTGGGGGCATACTGAGAGTGGAAGTAAGAGGAAAAGAAAGGTAGAAAAAAACAGTAACAGAGAAGTCTGAGTGTATGGGAAAGCCATTAAGAAATGAAATTCCACAGCCTCCACCAAGATAACAGAACAGTTTTGCCCTGACTTCAAGAATTTTCATGACCTGAAATGTTTTCTCATCTATAAACCCAGCCCCATATTAATCTGTAGCACATTTTTAAACATCAAAACATCTCTTGTTGCAATTACAAAACCCTGCTTCACACTCACACATCATGACAGTGACAACACACAACTTTCTGAATGGATTCAACAGAATGGTTGCTGTAGTCTGTAGATTACAGCTGAAGACCCCGGCTTGGCCTCAGACTCAGTAATGAGTCCAATAGAATTGGTCGGGGCCTCACATGAATTACTTTGCCCCTAGTCACTTTCCAACACTGGAAAAAAACACATCTAGTCGCTAAAGATGGCTTTTGATCTACATACTGGAGCTGTTGGAATAAAGTTCTTGGAACAAAAACTGTGACATAAACCATTTATACTGCAGTTCTATCATGGCTCCAATTGCTAAAGCAACCGAGACAGTTACTTTTTAAAAAGAAGTAATCGTACATGCTTTCAGGGAAAAATATAGTACACAGGAGCCAAGTGGTGGTACCTCACTAAATGCATGCAGTGAAACAAACAACAAAAAAGATTGTCCACTCTCTGGGAGATGAGGGAGCTTTGGGCAGTTCCAAAACTCCACTGGAGTGTGAGAACTCTGAAAAGTATGTATGTCTGCTAAGACAGTAAACCACAAGACATACCTCAATAATTGATCGCCTGAAGAGTTTTGTGAAGGCCAGCATTTTCATTCATTGCAATTTCTGTGGTGTCTGCAATGACAGAAATATTTATTTTGTAACCATGAGATGAAATATCAGTACTTTGAATTTCACAAAATCAAAAAATGTTTTGTGTATATACCACATAACTTGGTAGGCAGCCAAAGCATGCCAGGCCATGATGCTACGAGACAGCAAGGACGTGAGGGTATGCCAAGTGGATATTGAGGTCAGAACGGGTTGCAAGTGGTCAGCCAGCAGAGCCCTCAGGGAGGCGGAGGATCACCTGCAACATGCTGACATCGTCGAGTCAGTAGCCCAGGGCAGGCTAGGCCTGGGACGTTCCACAAGGGTAAGTTGGAGCAGGGCAAATCCAAAAGAGCGTTGTGACATGGTGCAGAGGGAGGTTCGGAAGGCAGACGAAGAAAACTAATGTCAAAGCTGTAGCCATGAAAGAGCAGGGCAGCTGGACACGGTGGGAGAACATGCAGGAGAGGTCACTGACTTGGCAGGACATATGGACTATGGAAGCACACCTGATTAAGTTTCTGCTGTGTTTTGTATATGATGTCTTGCCTACACCATCAAACCTACACATGTGGGGTTTGGCACAGAGTCCCTGCTGCAGGCTTTGTGGAAGGCTAGCCAGCTTCGAACATGTTTTATCCTTGTGTCAGGCAAGTCTGGCAGATGGAAAATTTCAGTGGCGACATGAGCAGATTCTTACCCAGTTGGCTGTGGGTTTGGAGCAGGCAAGGAAGAAGCCAAGAACACTCACCAACGGCCCTCGATTTATACATTTCCTCGGGCCAGGGGTGAGCGCAGCAGTGCAGACAAGGAAGAAAGGGATCCTGGCCACAGCAGGTGATTGGGAGATGCAGGCAGACCTCAAGAAACAACTCAAATTCCCACACTAGATAAACCACTCAAGCCTCAGACCTGACGTTGTTTTTTGGTCTAGAGGTACCAACCAGGTGGTCCTTATGGAGCTAACAGTGCCCTGGGAAGAGAGCACGGAGGAGGCACATGAGCGCAAGCTGAAGAAGTATCAGCCCCTCATCGTAGAGTGCAAGCAGAAGGGATGGAAAGCCTGGAATCTGCCAGTTGAAGTCGGCTGCAGGGGCTTC
The DNA here is from genome assembly GCA_019176425.1 of Megalops atlanticus. NCBI lineage: Eukaryota > Metazoa > Chordata > Actinopteri > Elopiformes > Megalopidae > Megalops > Megalops atlanticus. The sequence goes on from CM032881.1 coordinate 18,452,872, forward strand.
GTAGGGCAGTCACTCTGGAGGGCGCTCGGACTGCTTGGAGTTGAGGGAACAGCAAGGAGAAGGCTGGTAGCGAACATCAGCAGGCAGGCAGAAGCAGCATCCTGGTGGATTTTGTTAGTCAACTCCCGGAGGAGCGAAATAAGTTATATTCTGACAAAGAAGCAGATCCGACGTTCGTAGAAAAAGACAGGAAAGTTTATTTACACAGCCGGCCAAAGGGAACATCAGCATTGAGCAGCAGTTCAACAAGTATATCATTTTGTTCCTTTTTATATATTTACATTCACATTTGAGTTACAATGACCAGCGGGGGTGCCGTTTCTGATTGGTTTTGTGGTGTTGTGCATAGCTAAACAGCTCCCTCTCTAATTGGGTTTTTCCCGAACCTCATACCCTAATTGGCTCCATAAGGTTCAAACTCACACTTCAGACGGAAGTGAGGTCCATATATGGTCATGTGGAACCCTGTGTTCCGCAGACTATTACCATCAAGAGGCGCCGTTTGGCTCCGGTCGGATGTAGCGGCATCGCTTTGTATTCTAATACACATCGCTTGTCTCCAGCGTTTGTATTCTAATACACATTGCGTGTCTCCGGATCAAACGCCATGCCATTCCACAAAACTGTCTCCTAACAGTCCCTCCTGTTTGACCCAACATACAGCGAATGATGAGGTCAACCTTACGATTAACCTTTAACAGAATGATTTACAAAGGTAGAGGTAATATAAGTTGACCAGTGGTTGTTTGCAAGATAGCTTTACATAGATCCCAGGCCTTAGACCCCCTCAGAACAAGCTTATAGGCGACAGTGGCAAGGAAAAACTTCCTGACTTAATAGGAAGAAACCTTGAGCAGAACCTGGCTCAGAGGGGAAGCCCATCTGCTTCTGGCCGGCACTGGGCAGACTATGAGTGGAAAAATACAATGTAAAAACTGTGACCGACTGTGCATAGGTAGGGGTTCCATTACATGAATGGGAAAAAGTGATACAAGGAGAGGAAAAAGGAAGTCTTCTGATTACATTGACATTAATCATATACACAGCCTAATGCTGAGCATAGGCACCCCTACTTATAGCGTAAAAAAAAAAAAGAAAAAACATTGTTGGTGTGGTAGATGGTCGCGTTGGGGAATCTTCTGAAGCAGATGTCAGATGTGTTCAAGGCAGGTGCTGCATGTCGACAGCAGATGTCAGATGTCCTTCAGCACAGGTGTCTTCAGGCGATGGACGCGGTTTGGCACGAGAGTGGTGGACTGGAATACCTGCTTGAAGGGCAGACTCAGAGGTTAAAAGCACTTGGTATGATCCTTGCCATCGGAGTTGGAAGGATGGATGATGGGCTTTCATCATAACCCATTGTCCAGATTCATACTCCTGCTCATGTTGTTCACCCTCCTGTTGTTCGTCCTTCAGAACCTGAAATCAGTGTAGATAGCATGAGTGGTTGCATTTTCAATCTTTTTGCGGAGATTTTGAATCAACCCCCTCTTTTTTTTTATCGGGGTGCCTGATGAAGACAGGAAACCCCGAGAAGACCAGTTAAGTGTGAAACCTTGAACAACACCAAAAGCATACCTGGAATCAGTGTATGCAGTAAAGCGTTTCCCAAACTCGCAAGCACGAGTCAGGGCAGCAAACTCAGCGACTTGTGCTGAAACTGAGCTTGGAAGGCGGTCAGAAGCCATGGTTTGACCAGAAATGTCAACAACTGCATAACCCAGCTGCCGAGACACAGGAAAAATGGCCATGGGCCAGAACATTGTGAATAGCATGCGACACACCAACCTAGAGTGGTGCCCCCCAAGACCAGCGGAGCACAGACTGCCACTGCTGCAGCAGCAGCCTGCACCCCCTGCAAGCAAGGAGAAAGATCAGAGACCACAGGGCCCAGCTGAGAACAACATGCAACAAGGCGTTGCACACCTCTATGGGGCTGGGCAAGAACGGCTGCACCGTGGCCCTGTCCAACAGCTGACCACAGAATGAATGGCAGGTCAGTGCAAGGCATCCCCAAGGCAGGGACAGAAGTAAGGGCCGCCTCCAGAGCAGCAAACGCAACTTCACACTCAGGTGACCAGTCAACTTCCCCCATGGGGCAACACGGGCCCCTCAAGAATGCGCTGACCAGCGCAGCAACAACAGAAAAGTCAGGAACCTGCAGAAATTAAAAAGAAGACCCAGAATCCCTCAGAAACCACGCACAGCATGGGGTGTGGAGCAGTGGCAATGGCAGCTCCCCCACCAACAGGGAGCCACTCTGACCCTTCAGGAGCAGCAAAGCACAAGTACCAAAGTCTCCCAAGCAATTTTGAGCTTTCTTCTTCCAAATGCTTGCAGAGCCTGAAAATGAGAGTCAGAGTCAGAGTCAGAGTCAGAAGAGGCCAGCAGAATGTCATCAACATGTTGGAGCCCTAGGGATTGCATCAGTTACTTCTTTATACTCAAAATGCATTGGGTCAGTTATCATGGGATATTCTTTGTTTTAAATCAGGGTACAAGCTTTGAACGTCTTTCAATTCAGCTGGTATACACGCAAGCGCGGCGCTCTGATCAGAGCTTTTACATTTTTCTTCTGGTATACCCGCAAGCACGGCGCTCTGATCAGAGCTTTTACATTTTTTTTTTTTTTTAAATTACTTATTCTTTTGCGCAATTCCGATAATTATTTACCCTGGGTTTGTAAGCGGTCATGCATTTTATCAATTCTCGATTAGCTTTCTATGCTCTGTTACCAAAATAACAGTACCACATGCAGTTCTATCCTTCTTCTGATTCGCCCACCATTCTAACGATGTCTCAGTGGATCCGTTTGGATCCCAACCATGTCTCAACATTTCACTTTCCTTCTTCACATACTTTTTCCAACAAATACATAGTAATGCTTCCTGCGTAACCACGAGGGGTTTTGGACGTTTCTTTAATTGCCGATATTTTACCGCGGTTTATATATTTTCTATTATTAATTAAATGTAGGCCTATGTTAATTTTACTAATAATATAATTATAAATGTACGTTATTGGCCAAAACACAACATTCAAACAACATAAAAACAACGTAAATCACAACGACGTGGTCTTCCTCCTAGGTAACAACTGTTACCTAGCTTCTCAACGACCCGTTAGCACAGCGGCAACTGCGTAAACGCGATCACTGAGGCGGTCACCGGTCCAAACACAAAAAGACAAACAAACATAAACCTCACGATAATATACGCAAGCTTCCCAGGTCGCTCCCTGGGGTACCGATGCCGACCCACGCCAGACAACAAGCGCGCTTCCTAGGTACCACCTAGCTTCTCAGGAGACAGCGATCTCTCCTGAGGCCCCCACCTGACTTAACACAAAACACAAATCCGGGAACCCGGCTCCCAGGAGACGGCGATCTCTCCTGGGGTCACACCGGTAAACACAAATTCCCAGCCTGGGACTCTCGATGGGGGTCGATAAGACGATAGACAACTTATAATCACGATGGACGAAACTAACACTTAACCAGACAATACGAATGGACAGACCTTAAGACAGACGAACTTCAAACAAACGATACGAATGGACAGACCTTACGACAGACGAACTTCAAACAAATGACATGATCAATACTTTGAACAAACACATTTAAACTAATGCCACGATAGACAAATTAAATGAAAGACACAGTCTTTAACTACGAACACGGAATCCTCTCGTTGCAGTATAACATAAAAGTTCGTACCTCTAGGTGGAGCGCTCTGATCCCCAGCGGGTCTGGCTTGCGTTACACTAACTATGCAGGTGGTAAAAGTAAACGTACTCACCTCGTGTTACAAGACGAGAGACCCGCTGAAGTCCGAGTCGGCATCCACCCTGCTCGCAGCGCCAAATTGTTAGTCAACTCCCGGAGGAGCGAAATAAGTTATATTCTGACAAAGAAGCAGATCCGACGTTCGTAGAAAAAGACAGGAAAGTTTATTTACACAGCCGGCCGCGGGAACATCAGCATTGAGCAGAAGTTCAACAAGTATATCATTTTGTTCCTTTTTATATATTTACATTCACATTTGAGTTACAATGACCAGCGGGGGTGCCGTTTCTGATTGGTTTTGTGGTGTTGTGCATAGCTAAACAGCTCCCTCTCTAATTGGGTTTTTCCCGAACCTCGTACCCTAATTGGCTCCATAAGGTTCAAACTCACACTTCAGACGGAAGTGAGGTCCATATATGGTCATGTGGAACCCTGTGTTCCGCAGACTATTACCATCAAGAGGCGCCGTTTGGCTCCGGCCGGATGTAGCGGCATCGCTTTGTATTCTAATACACATCGCTTGTCTCCAGCGTTTGTATTCTAATACACATTGCGTGTCTCCGGATCAAACGCCATGCCATTCAATTTGGATCAAGAGGAATGAGCGGTGGCAGAGCCAAGCTTGTGACAAGAAAACATGTTGAGTTGAGTGGTGGACCGCGGGGGTAGTTCCAGGATGCTGGTTCTACTGTTGAGCCCTCCCAAGATGTCATGGGCTAATCAATGAAACATCGGTGGAGGGGGGTGCCCATCTGAACACCTGCAGAAGCCACTCAACTCAACCAGTGGGGGGTTGGTGCCTTGAGGGAGGGAATGGAGGAGAGAGCGATCACTATGCCACTGGCTCAAGGAAGATGCAGGTGCGAGTACCTGTAACCTGTAATCTGAGCTGGTTGTGATATCCCTATCGTATTTTGCATATTTATTTTGTAACCATGAGATGAAATATCAGTACTTTGAATTTCACAAAATCAGAAAATGTTTTGTGTATATATCACATGAATTAAATTAAAACAGGTTTGAATGTAATTTACATTCAACTTGCTGAACCCCCTGAACCCCCTCAGGCCCATCCAAGGACCCCTTAGGTGTCCAGGGATGACAGGATAAGATTTAGATAATGTGAAATAAGATATTTAGATAAAGTGATTTAGATAAAGTGAAATTAGTGTCATAACAAGCTAGGTACCATTCTCATTGGTAGTTTCATTTAATCAATACAACTTGTTAATTTTGGTCTCATAATTTAACACAGTAAAATGTCAGCCTTAAGTTCAGCCAATTATGGATCAGTTTTATAAAAAATACATGTGTAAAACATTAATTGTTGATGATTCAGGAGTAAGATGTAAGCATAAAAACCTCACTGGTATGTTTGGTTGTAGTGTAGTCTTGATAACTGTAAAAAAACAATGCAAGTTGAATCAGTGTGAATGAATCAGAGGCAGAGAGTACAAGTGAAGTTAGCAGTCACAAAGCTAACCACAGAATCCTTTTCAAGAATTTTTAAATTGAACACCCCTTTGTGACAGCTGGAATACATCAATACTGCCAAGCTCACCTCTTGCCAAAGTGATGTAAAGCAATGACTTTTCTGAACATGGAAGGCAACCCTAATGGAAGGTTATTTTTTGTTACGACTCTCTCTGACTCATGTCACTTGATATTCATTGGAGGTTGTCAGACCACATCCAACAAAGAGCTTAGACTTGGCAAGATTTGAATTCAGTGTTAGGACTTCCAAGTATTCAAAATAAATAAGTACAGTAGGTCATGTTCAATAACAATAAAAGCAAGGGAAAGACATTCATTACCATTGGCAAAGGAAGATAATTTATCTGCAAATAATGACTTTGCTGGCCCTAAACATGTAGAAGGAGAATTATGTATGCATTAATGCAAATTACATACCAGTCTTACATTGACTTTTATAGTCAAATATGACTATGTTCAGTAACTTTATGTTCAGAACATAAAGAGGTAGTTCAGCTTATTGAAAACATATATTTGCTTGATGAAAACTACTTTGAGTATACTGTTTATTTGCCAATCACCTCATGTGTAACATGCCTCCACTATATTCTTGCCTTTTTTATTTTCATGTCTTCTTCAACAAAATGGTGAAGATAAAAATGAGCAGTATTGCACAAATTCAAAGCTTATCTATATATAAATGTGTGTGTGTGTGTGTGTGTGTGTGTGTGTGTGTGTGTGCACGTGTGTGTGTGTTAGACCACAGTGCCTGCAATATGCTGCTATATTGAAATTATTTCCTCATTTATTTATTTATTTCTTGTAGAACACTGTTTTCATTGGGAATACAGAATAGTGCATTGACATTGAACTTACTATGACTAAATACTTGATCAAAGCATATTTATTCCCTCAATGGCTGTTTTCCACAAGCAATGCATTGCAGCCAGAACTTCTCATTGAAATCAGTTGTAGTGAAAAGGTGGAAGGGAAATGATTCAATATATAATTGAGTTGGGTGGGCAGCCACAAAGACAGGTCCCCGACCCCTTCCTGGAGAAATAAAGGACAGTTCTTTAGTGCCATACCTCATAATCTGCCCAATATACATTCAAGACCTTATCCATGAACATCACTGAGAGGAAAGTAAAGAAAGAATGCACAGAATGAAATAGAATAAGTTACATCTTACAGGGAGCCAGGATGGTGAAGCAATTTTCTACAACTTCGCCCCCCATGTATAGTACCTGTGAAACCTACTCTGCTGTTCTTTTCCACTGTCATTATATACATTGGCACTCCCAACCTGGCTCAGTAAACTTCAGACTGGCTTAAGGAAAATGCACGGTGTCTTCAGTAAAGAAAAGGGATTGGGGAAAACTAACCTCTTTACTTGGTATGCATCCATTCCTAAAATCCATCTAAAAAGGTTATTAAGGGCATTGGACCAGCCATTCCTACAGACCTCTTACACTTCTGTGCAGAAGGAGGAATAACTCAAATAGTCTCATCTCAGGAAATGAACTCAAATAGTCTCATTTTATCAACAACTCTATGATGGCATGGGCCAGTGAAAATTCAGTCTTATATAAAAGGCTGCTATTTCTGAAAGGAATGGGAAATGAATATTTGTCAAAGCTTATGCTTAGATCGGCACTCTCAAATTATCTTTTTCTATGCAGGACTGATAATGGTTTGCTTTGGGGGATCCTCATGAAGCAGAGCTCTCAGAATATTAGAATGAAACATATACTGTTGTGCCTCCATGTTTGCTCAGATTATTGTTGTGTACACAACAACAAATCTGCTGGATGCCTATATACCCAGGCTCCAATACTGTCAGATTGGTCTGTCTAGTGTGTTGTGGCCTCTCCTAATTGATGGAGATGTATTTTGTTTTCAGTGTGTCACTGAGAGTGCTATTATGTCTTCCTTGAGAGATTTTTACTCATTCAGTCATTCCATTTATCAGCTTTGTGGATTTTATGTCCTATCTGCTGATACTTACATCATATTTGGATGATTCTATTTTGAAGTTATTTTCTACATTTCATTTGAAGTGGAAAATGAACCCCAGACAGAGCTTCTGTGGTGGTACTGTGCATGTACCTTCTGTGAATTACAATTTTCAGTGGAGTGGTTTGAAAGCACAAGTTACTATATCACTATGATCATATATTGATGTGAGAATATTACAAGAGATCCTTCTGTTATGTCTAGGGTTACAATTTTTCTCTCACGACACCTATTCTAAAAAGTAGCTATGAGACAATATACACTATATGGCCAAAAGTATGTGGACACCGCTCTTAATTATTGAATTCAGGTGTTTCAGCCACACCGATTGTTAACAGGTGCATAAAATCAAGCACATAGCCATGCAATCTCCATAGACAAACCTTGGAAGTAGAATGGGTCATACTGGACAGCTCAGTGACTTTAAACATAGCACTGTCATAGGATGTCATCTTTGCCACAAGTCAGTTTGCGAAATTTCTGCCCTGCTAGATCTGCCCCGGTCAACTGTAAGTGCTATTATTGTCAAGTGGAAGCGTCTAGGAGCAACAGCAGCTCAGCCATGAAGCGATAGACCATGCAAACTTACAGAGCGGGGCCGCCGAGTGCTGAAGCGTGTAGCACGTAAAAACCGCCTATCCTCTGTTGAATCACTCACTACAGAGTTCCAAACTGTCTCTGGCTGCAACAACGGCACAAGACCTGTGCGTCGGGAGCTTCATGAAATGGGTTTTCATGGCCGAGCAGCTGCACACAAGCTCAACATCACTATGCGCAATGCCAAGCGACGGCTGGAGTGGTGCAGAGCACGGCACCACTGGACTCTGGAGCAGTGGACACGCATTCACTGGAGTGATGAATTACACTTCACTATCTGGCAGTCTGATGGACGAATCTGGGTTTGGCGGATGCCAGGAGAGCACTACCTACTGGAATGCACAGTGCCTACTGTAAAGTTTGGTGGAGAAGGGATAATGGTCTGGGGCTGTTTTTCAGGGTTTGGGCTAGGGCCCGTAGTTCCAGTGAAGGGTAACATTAATGCTACAGCATACAAAGACATTTTAGACAATTGGATGCTTCCAACTTTGTGGCAAAAGTTTGGGGAAGGCCCTTTCCTGTTCCAGCATGACTGTGGCCCTGTGCACAAAGCAACATCCATAAAGACATGGTTTGACGAGTTCGGTGTGGAGGAACTCCAGTGGCCTGCACAGAGCCCTGACCTAAACCCCATTGAACACCTTTGGGATGAATTAGAATGCCGACTGAGAGCCAGGCCTTCTCATCCAACATCAGTGCCTGACCTCACAAATGCTGTTTTGGCTGAATGGGCACAAATTCCCACAGACACACTCCAAATTCTTGTGGAAAGCCTACCCAGAACAGTGGAGGCTGTTATAGCTCCAAAGGGGGGGGGGGGGCAACTCCATATTAATGTCCATGGTTTTGGAATGGGATGTCCAATAAGCTCATATAGGTCTGATGGTCAGGTGTCCACATACTTTTGACCAAATAGTGTAGTTCATAATATGAAATTATTACAATTTAACAATATTTCTCCTAGAAATATTGCCAGTAGGTAAATAAAAATGTGACATGATTTAACATATTTTTTGTCCTTTATTCAAATGCAAATCTTCTTACAGATTTCAGTGCTATTTCGCTTTTATAAAACAGATCCATTGGCTGAACTCAAGGTTAACTATTTAGCTGCATAAAGTAAGTAAAGAGGCTGAATTTAGCAAGTAATATTCATTACATGAAATTACCAATGAAAGCAGTACTTAGTGTGCTACAATATTGTTGATATAGTAACATTCCTAACATTATCTAAATGGTCCTGTTGGATTTGTTAGCTAGCCAGTGAACAAGCTAACAAGCTAGCTTTTTGAAACTTCTTTGTATATTTCATAATTATATAGTAGAGTCCAGTTGCCTGCTTCAAGTTTCCATGTTAGGGATCTTAGTGCTTGGCAATGTGAAATGAAGTTGTGTGGTAATTTTGGTTTCGTGGCATGTTCTCGGGGCCATGAAATGTTTTGTCAGCTTCCATGATATCAGTTTTTGCCACACAGCTGTGACTGAGGTGTTCATCCAAACTCAGTGCTTCTGCTTCCTGGTTGCCTGAGCTATTCCTGTCAATTCTGTACTATACCTAGGCCTCATCTGGCAAAACTCCTGTTTTCTCAGACAAACCTTACCTATATGGTGTGTTGTCCTCAACTTTTAGCAGTGAATTTAACAAACTTTTATATTTCCTGTGATACTTTAGCATTATCACAAGCTTGACAGGCATTAAAATGAATAAAGAAGTTTTGTGTAAAGATTGTACCATTTGCTTAACATTGTTGCTCAAATGTAAAGACAATAGACTATAGCAGGTTACTTCATGTCAAGTTTAATAATATTTGTCCCTGCAAATACAGTAAATTATCTTTTAATTTTTAAAAAGTATTGTATGAGAACTAATCTGACAATGTCTACACACTAAATGCCTTTCTCCTTTGTCTTTTTGTAGCCTTTGAATGTACAGGAAGCTCTATTAAGGGACATTAAATCCAAAGACTTTGTCCTTCACTTGGTAACTTCAGCACAGTGCAATATTTGAGAGCCAACACTATAGGAAGGAAGCAGATATGGTAACTGGTGGGAGGTGTCAGTATGTCCTGTGTCGCATGTTCAACTCTGCTTATTCCAATATACTACATGCACATATGCACTGTGCTGTCAGTGAACTTATCCATGTTGTGCCTTTTCAAATTAGCATGGACCACAGCAGTGTCAAATTATGAGTCACATATGATGCAGTTTGTCACATCAAGCCACTTTGCTTGAAAATTGTCATGGTCACACCTCATTTGCCAACTTAGAGTCACATACAGGTAAGGTTTGCGTTTGCAGAGACTACTCTGATCTCTAAGACACCAAATGCAGTTTAGAGCAGCATACAACTGTGAAGTTACATTATCCACACTTGTTCATCTGACAAGACTCACTTCCTCGATCCAACGTGACCAGTTTGAAGGATCCACCTATGTCATGCTGCAATAAATTAGTGCTGCCATTAACTTCAGCGCTCCAGCTCTCTATTATTGACCTATAAAATTGCTAGCAATATGTGTCTGAAACAATATCCATCTAGCTGGAAAGTATAACCTCCAGAGACGTCTGTCTACTCTTTTAACCTCATTTGCATGCCTCTCCACTTACAAGTGGTGTAACCAGCCAGTTTGATATCCAGCTAGTTTACAGATGATGTAAAAAGCATCACTTATCTTGGGTAAACCAGTGACTACCCTGTTTATATCCTAGAATACAAACATTAATGTCAAAGAGGATTAGTATCGCTTTGTGAAAACTAGGTCTTGCTTTCAAATGAAATGATATTGATAACGAAATAATTGGTGTTCCTTTCAAACTGACCTGTCATGCAATCAACTGGAAACAAGTTGTAATCTATCAACAGCATCAATCCACAATCAACAGAGAAGGATTGAACGTTAAAATGGCCTGCTATACCTCTCAATAGGTTGCAACTTAAGTAGTGGCATGGCCAAGAATGTAGTAAAAAAGGGTAAATTCTGGAAGCTACGCAATTGAGGCAACAGGGCTGTTATGTGTAATTAACTTACTCCCCTTGCGAAAACAGAGAACTGTCTGGTATGGTAAGTGTATTTTTTCACATTTCAGATGTCCAGGTTTAAAAACAACAGGTCTACAATGCATTTTAACAGTCAATACTTTGTTTAAATTTCTCAAATTTACTGGTACCACTACCAGTTTTCTCTGATGTAAATCAAGTGAAGGTAATGTGTCTCTCGACTTTGATAGTATAATTGTGGAAATGTCTTTGCGATGTAGAGACCACAAAAGAAAATGCATGCCTTGTACACCTATTGCATTGCTGCAGGACTCAGGCCAGATATTGAGCTGTTCATATATTAGAAGTTAAAATGCAAAAAAGACAGTTAATGGATTTGTTGAGGTAGAGCTATACACACATGTCTTTGGGGAAATTGAAATTAGTGCCTGGGGATGGATCACAGTGCCACTCCTGGTGTCCTTTAAATTTAAATAAGTGACATTTCAGGGACAAAAACATGCAGGTTTCATGCCACGATGTCAATAAACCTTGAGAGATAGTCTTGTCTAGTGTGGGAGTAAACCAAAGGATCCAGACAATCCAGATAATCCAGAGAGATGCAGCAACAGCATGCAAACTCAAACAAAGAGAGATGCTGATTCAAGCCCAACTCTGGATTTATGGGACAATGGGGAAGAGGAGCATACCTACAAAATTTTGCAGTAGGGTGACAACTTTCACAGGTAAATTATTACTAAATTGTTACATTGTTTACAGCTGTACATGAAGAATAGCCTAATAATATAAAAATAAATAATACTAAACAAATAGTGAATCTCAAATACCTCATTTAAACTTTAATTTATGAACAGCATAAACATAGCCTGGAAATATGGCCTATTCATTACACTGTTTGAGAACACTACTGTAACTATTATTCCTGACTCGATTTGTGTAAGTTGAGAAAGATGGTTTCCTGTATTGCCTTTTTATGAAACTTCTGAGAAGAAGCATTCAACTCAGCCAGTGTGATAAATTAATCTGGCTGCCCTAACATGCTCATTGGTCATATGTGTGCATACATGTACATAAATACCTGAAAATAATGACCCCCGTCATATGTGTTAAATAAGAACAAATTGCCATGTGCCCTGTAGGTGCTATGTGTTCCTTTGGTTTTTGAATCAGGAGAAAAAACAAAACACACACAGAAAAGGAACTAATTTTATTGTAACATGCCACACTATAATGCTGTGATTTGAAAGAGGAGATGAGAACGATGATTCAGTCCTCTATTTGACAACATTGCCTATTGTTTAAAAAGTAGCCAGCTCCAGACATGGTACAGGACTGTGACATAGCTGACACAGTTGGAACAGCTGACAAGTGTCTATGTCACCACTTTGCTAGTAAGCTACCTAGCTAGCTGTATGTTTGAAGTGCAAAATATTATCTTCTGTCTCTAGCACAGGGTCAATACCAATATTAATTGAAATGGGGGGCATTCAGTTTTCACGGGCAGGCCTGCTTTGCACACCCATTTGAGACTAAACTCACATATGTTCCTCCATTACAGACACCATCATAACATTTGTGGCAAGGGGGTGGACAGAGATGACAGGCTGTTATTACACTAACACAGAAGGAATATGGGAGAGGAAGACTGATTTCAAGTCAGCAACACAAAGCAAATCATGCAAGTAATAAGGAGTTGCGGAAGCCTCAAACAAATGAATCACCTTGCTGGTCCATGTTATGCACAGTGAACTACCACCACAGCTCATCATACCACCACCTGTGAGTTTTTCCACAATCATATCCAACTTCCACCCTCACTTCTGCAACATAGGTGCGCTGTACACCAATTTCTAACAGGAGAGATCTGATGTCCTTAATCTACAAAGTGATTACAGACACAGTGGCTAGATAGCCCGTCCATCTCTGGTCAAGTAGTCACTTACGGGTTCTCCCTTACACTGCAAGGCAACAGAAGACTTTCTAAATCATTTGGGCAGAGAGCTACAAATATCAAAAAAGTGCATAATTGATTTTTCTATTTACAGTGACAACCACCAGATGTAGCTGGTTATTTAGGTAATGCACATAGTGTCTACAGTATTTATAGTATTTATTATCCAGGCTTCTCTTTAAGTAACTTTCAGACCCCACCATGCTCCCCGGACATCATTGAGGCGCCATCACACACGTCCGTGATGCTGCTCCAGCAATGGCAAATGCAGCAGAGCTGATTGGGACACATCTTATCCAGAGCATGAGAGTGAGAAATTAATTAATGTCTAGCCCCATTGACTGTGTGGCTCTTCTCCCAAGACCTGGAATTTGCACTGCAGTCTTGGCTATGCTGATAACACAGTGCTCTTGGTCCTGGCCAATTTGTTTCAGATAGTGCTGGAGTACATTGTGATGTATCTACAAAAGCAAGCACATACTGAAAGGTGGTGGCCATATTTTATGTAGCTAGCTAGCAGATTGTCCAGTGGCTTAGCAACACTTTCCTATTCAGTTGTCTCATTAAGCTGCACCATGTCCTACATGCATTATAATGTTTTTTCTTTTTTTTTTTTAATCATCTCAATATGGTCCTATAAAATAGCTGTGAAGGGATGGTTTACTCTTCTGTGAATATATCCAGCATATTTTATCTGAAAATGTACTAACTAGCAAATACATACTGTTAATATACAATGTGTTAATTTTGTTATAATACATTACCTTTTAATGCTGTTTTGTCTGAAGGAGGAATAACATTGAAATGGTATCTAGCTAGTAAGACTACATTGAATAGGCTATAGGCCCATTCATTATGATGATCATAACATGATCATTGTATAGTTGCAGATGGAAAGGCACACAATGCCATTAGAGAGCTGACAAAGTTGTTCTTGCAAGCTAGCTAGCTAGTGGTCTGAACAACTAACTAACTAGCTCAGGCCACGGACGAGCTTCTATCCCTCAGTGTCCATGTGTTTCAACCAGTTCCCACATGGGATGCTATGGCACATAGACGCCTTCATAAAATTCCTCCACACTGAATTTAAAATGACCATGTCATATAAAGAATGCACTAATATATGTTCAAATATTATGATGATTATAGCTGGCTTGCATTTACCGTCTTATTGAACTAATGTTAACTGATGAATAATGTGTGCAAAAAACAACTTTGAAAAAATCACCCAATTGTGTTTTTCTTTTAACAATGGAAATATTTATTGCTATATTATTAATTATTATTTGTGTTATTAATATTTATTGTTAACTTTTGCCATTTATACTGAAGTATTGAAAAGGCACATTTTAGTTCCAGAACTGCTTGATTTCCTCAGAAGTATCTGCTCAGTGTCTTGCGACTTCACTCTTCAATGAGGAATGCATGTCAGGTGCACAAAAAATACTTAGTGCCCTAAAGCCTGAATTGACTATGATGGTCTCAATTGAATCAGTGATATCTCACATGGGCCCCATGACACTGTTTATCCAAAGGGCAGAGCTTTAAATTGGAGGAGTATAGGCCAAGAACAAAGCACTTACTGTTTTCCAGCAGCAGATTATAGATTTACTCATAGCATCGCAGTGGATTGACTAGATTTATTGTTTTGTTGCCATGGCAGAAGACTTATTTTCTCCTGGACAGTACTCAGTTTGTCACTAGAAATAGACAAACCTGCTTGCTGTTCTACCTAAAAACCTTTACCTTTACCTTACCTTCATTTTTATCTGGGCTAGATTTATTCTCCCAGTATACCTGTGTTATTGATAGCTAGGAGTTTGATTAAACAGAGATACAAAACTGAAATATTAAAGTTTCAAAGACATAGCATGATGCTTGTGCCTCTTAATTGAATTTGTTTAGCTAGGCTGAAAACTACAGAAGGACACATTTATTACATTATATTACATTGTGTTTTAGACATTTTATAATCAGAAGCATGGCAAGTCCTGGCCAGTTAAAATTAAAGTTAAGAACTTTATTCTAATTAAGAGTATCAATGAGCAACTCTGGCTCACATTCAAACTACAAATATGTTACATTCAGTAACTTCAAATATGAAAAAACCTCTTTATTTATTTGTAAATTTCAGCACAATGGAGTAAGGTCGATTCAAAATAAAGGTGTCCTTGTGGATATGCTTTTTAATATCAACACTGTGCGGCAAATAATTCAAAATGGTCTACAAGCATTTGCCCAAGTGCATAATGATATATTGCAAAGCAATAGATATTGAAAACAAACGTAAGCCCTTGAGGATTAACAATCTCATTTTCCCCACCCATGAGAACTGAAAAGAGGATTTCCTAACTTCCTTTGAGGTCTGTCACATTAATAATATCTCGTTCATATCAGTGGTTTCTGTGAAAACATACTAGGGTACACTGTGGTTTGGATGGCCCAGGTCAAACTTTGTAGGACCACATTCCTCTCCTCTTTACGTTAATGCCCCTGACATGTACGATTGTGCTAACTAAGGCTGAAAGTCCTTTATATGTAATAAAGAATGATTGGATAAATCAGAAGACCATTCTAGTAATACTGCATGGAATGTTAGATTAGACCTAAAGAATAGGGAGCCCAGAGTTTAGCAGCTCCAGAGAGTTGGACCTAATGATAAATCAGTATCATTTGTATGCTACCCAAGACTTTAGTGCTTTCACCAAGCATACAGGCTTACTCTCCTTCTCCACCGTTACGTTCCTCCCAGGAACGTCGTCTAGCATTGCCATCCCTAGACACAAGGCAATATCAGTCCAGACCATTCTCATATGGAGCTCCCCGCTGGTGGAATGAGTTACCTTATGCTATCAGAGCAGGGGCGTCCCTCTCTCTCTTCAAGAACCTCTTGAAGACCCAGCTCTTCTGAGAGCACCTCCTCTCCTAACACTTCTAACAACTCTAACACAATTCCATCTCTGCGCACTTTTTGCCTCGCACTTCTTTCTCCTGTCACTATTTGTCTCCTCTGCCTGTCTATCCTTGTGTTTTCACCTCGTTTACCTTTGTTTTCTACTTTCCTCGACTTATTTAGTTGAGTTTAATTGTTTAGGTTGCACTTAAAGCTTACTCAAAGGTCTCCTACACTACTGTTGCTTGCTTGCTGTTCCTCACCTGTAAGTCGCGTTGGATAAAAGTGTCTTCCTTTTAATGTTCTTTGGGGAAATTGAATGTAATGTAATGTAAATGTAATGTAAATACCAACTCTACATTTCAAAATGCAAAAAAACTTTCTCTACATACACTAGCTTTATCAAAACACGGCAAACCAGACTCAATATCAAATCATTCTTTCAAAACAGTAGCACGTTTTCTATCCAAGAGGAACCCATAGTTAACCATAGCACAATGACTTTCAAAATACTAACAGTTGATGGCATTACAAAAACTGCATTCCTTTTCATGTTTCAGTTCTACCTGCATACAACAGACAATATGAAATCCATTGTTTTTTTTATAATTCAGTTTCCTTTTACTGTAAACCACTCAATTTTTTGGTTGAGTGTCTTTACATTATAGTACCACTTATACTTTATAGTAGAAAAAAATAGTAAGTGACAGAATTGCTGCAGTAAAAGCTTTATTAGCAACATGAAATTGCTGCCAGTGATCAACAAAAAATCCAACATACATGGCCTTTGACACAAACAGTAAAAAAGGCACAGAAGGAAAAAAAAAAAAAAAAATGGACAGTCCTATTCTAATCTATACAATCTTCAGCATTTGGCCACATGTTCTCGTCCACATCACATCTTATGTCGTCTCTCGCACCTTGTCATGTCTATGCACCTTGGATAGAAACACTTGGCATGCCTTATCCACCCCTGGCAGTCTTCAGCTGAGAAGTCTCTGCAGCCGGCATTCATTGCATCCAGGAGGGACATTTGGTCATGTGGCCGATGATCATACACTTTCCACCTCCAGGCAGAAAAAAATTCCTCAATGGGGTTGAGGAAAGGCGAGCAGGGGGAGAGGAAAAGGGAAACCATTTTTGGATGGCCTGCAAACCAGTTTTTTGATTGCAGCTGAATGGTGGAATGCTACATTGTCCCATGCAATCACAAATGTCCTCATGTTTCCTCCCACCTGTTCCCTGTCTACTTCTGGCACCAGTTGTTGGTGGAGGTCATCTAAAAACAAAAGAAGGCACTCAGTGTTGTAGGGACCAATCTGGCATTTCTGCAGGACCTAAACAGCACTCGAGATTGCAGCACACATTGTGATATTTGCTCCTCTCTGACCCAGCACATCAACTGTGGCCCTTTTCCAGATGACGTTTCTTTGCCAGGTTAAACCCTGCCTCGTCTACATAAATGACTTCATGTGGGGTCTGGTTAGCCTCCAACTCCATTACTCTCTGAAAGAAATCAAACACAGTATATGTAAATGCTTTTCAGTATATCCTACTGTATGTACTGTTATCAGGAGCCACGCACTCCAATGTTGGCCCTGGCACCCAACTCAGGTTCCCCCAAATCGATTCACCCACCACAGACAACCAGGACGCAGGAGTACAGGTACAAAAGCTTCATTGAATAAATAAAAAAGCAATTCATGCAGGGACGGCTCACGCTCTGCTGACCCCCAACCCCCCGACCTTCCTCCCCCCTGCCTTCTCTACGGCAGCCCTTCCCTCGTCCAGCTCTCTCCCCACGCGGGCCCGGTGCCCAGAGCAAGATTGCCCTCCGTTCACACAGCACAGCAAATTTTAGACACCCCGCACTCTACCCCCATGCACTCACACACACCGCACCGTGTCCCCACAGACTCGCCTCCTACGCCGGCCCTGGTGACAGAGACGAGACCCCTCTCGGCCGCCCAAGGGGGGGTACCACCCGCCAAGGAGGTGTGGGCCCTCACACACACACGCGCACACGCAAACCAAACAAAAAAAAGGGTGGGACGTAACTCGGCCTGCGCCGTTATGCCGGGCTTCACTTGCGTCCCAAAATAAAAAACAAAACCCAACAAAAACAAAGACGGAGTGCTGCTGATGCCCCTGGTCCAGACCGCTCCCTCCCGACGCTGGGGTTCGTCGCTCATCCTTCTCAAGCAGCTCCAGAGCAGGCGCTGTGGCCGCGCTGGGGGAAGAGAACACAGCGGCACAAATCACCCACTCTGCTAGGCTGGGCAGACTGCAACAGGGCACGCACACACACACAAATGGCAACACCGCCAGCCACGTCCTTTACTGTACAGGGGCACCACCCTGATTCGCCTCCTGCCCAGCCTGGGGTGTCGTCACTCCGCTGGTCCAGCCTCGCTTCTCTTCCCCCGCCGGCTTCCGCTGCCTTGCCTGCTCCGGGTGTCACTCCTGGAAGCAGTCCGGATCTGCAGCGCTCCGCCGTCACTCGCTCCTCGCTCCCACCACTGTTAAAAGAGATCCTCTCCCGGGATCTTTCCCTGCAGTAACTCAAAAGAAAAAAAAAGGAAAACAAAAACGAAACTTAAATATTCCCGAACAAAAGAAAACCCGGCCGAAAACATCAACCAAAATCAAAACCGAAAATAACCGAAAGCAAAGCGAAAACTAAACCAAACCGAAAAATAATATCCCCCGTAAAACCTGCGGTGCAGAGCATTTCTTTCCCGAGCCATCCGTCCCCTGACTGCCTGAATTGTCGTGCTTTTATACCTGCACTCCGCTAATCAGGACAATCCAGAACAGCGGCGGACCCCGCCAGTTCGGCAGCAGCAATAATTCAATCTCCCCAGCTCAAGCACGCATCCGCGGTTCCCAATTTATTCCCCTGATTGCGGCGTTCAACGCGGCGGCAACTGTCGGCTTACTTCCCGACACTGTAACCCATGTTTACATGTAGAGTAGCATAGTGTAAAACTCACTATAGAAGAAGACATATTGGATAGACACCATAAAGATAGACGTATTGGTGCCGGAGTTCCTTGACCCGCTCACTGTTCCTTTCAAAAGGAACTGTGTACAACTGTTTCATTCGAACTCTGTGTTTGATCAGAGTCCGAGCAATGGTAGTCAGGCTGATGCTTTCCACATTGTGAAATACCAGGTTGTCCTCTACAATTCTGGTGTGAATTTCTCTCAGTTTATTGCATTGTCAGCAATGACCAATCCAACAATGGCATGCTCTTGGTCTTCACTGAGCAGCTTTCCTCTTCCCCCAGAGGGAGGAAGATGTTGCGCCCTTTAGAGGAACAAAAATACAAGATATGTATTAGCATTGGGACTGGTGGCCTACAGTTACTGTGGGACATAGCAACAGTAATGATAGAAGAAGCCCTTGTGAAATGCATTACTTACCTGTTGGTTTGTTGAAAATTCTAGATAATGGAAGCCATTGACTGTCTGAGATTAGGCTGGACTCTTTCACCAGCCTCTCTCAGTGATAGACCATGGTTTCTCACATGGTCTATGATGGTGGCTCTTATTTCATCAGTGACAACAGCTCTTATTCTCCTTTGAACACCACCATGCATTCTTACTCTTCTCCCCCTACCTCTCCTTCACCCTTGTCCTGGTCCAGCTACTCCTCTGCCTGGTCCAGCTACTCCTCTCATTGGTCCTCTTCCTCTCCCTCATCCAACTATTCCTCTCCCTTGTCCAGACATTATTTTTTCTCTCTCTGCTCCTCTGTGTTGTTCTGTATCCACATTGAACAAAATCAATCCAAAAAATCCCCTTTTTACTGTATATGTCCATGTAATTGAAAGAACTTGAACTTGTAATTGAAAGAACAATACATGGCTATGTCTCTGATTGAGATTGGAATCAGCTGTGGTTGATCTATTTTACACAACTTAATTCAGCTATTTCTCAATGTTTCAATGATCTGTTCATTCAAAAATGCTTATCAGCTTTTTCAATATAGCTTTTGAGCGGCTGTTGTTGCAGAAGTAGAGGCTGTATACTATATTTAAGGTTTTGAACATTAGGTTTTCATTCCTGGCATGCTGTGTGCAAGTATTTGTAAATGAGACAAGAAAGATGCATAATTTTGTTATTGGGTAAGCCTGTACGTAAATAAAATTTAAGCATTTTAGAAACGTGTCAATTGACTGCATATTCTGTGAAAACTACACAAATTGTGTTAATGGTATGGTCCACAACAGATGGATGTTGTGCTAATTGTGTTTAGAGTTTTGAAAATGTGACTACAGATTGGACAAAAGGATGTTAGCGATTGTAAAAAACTGTAATGTACCGGTATAATAGTAATAACACCAAAACAACAGTTGTTTTGGTTTATTGGCTGTCTGTTGTTGCAGGTATCTAATGCTGCACACTTTATGCATTAAAAATGAATTAATTTGCCAATTATTTTTTGTAATGAACACTTGAACACTTAAAATGAACATCCTATCAAATTGGAATACCAAGGGAAACTATTAACATCATTAGATTTTACCTTGGATCTTGAGAAGCATAAACAAACAAGAAAATTGTGTTTTGAGAAGAAACCCTCTTTCCTTACACTTTACTTTTAATGAACAGCTAGACCTTGATGTAGTGGAAAATCATTAAAAAATTGATACCAAGGGAATGAACAGATATTATAAGTCTTCAATCTAAGAGTTATCTTTTGAGACACAACTCGCAATGTTCCAACTTTCATTTTGTGTCCGATTAGATTCCACAATAACATACTATTCCATACAGTACAATGGGTAATTTCCTCCGCTGAGACTCCCAAAGCTTTAAACTAGATTTAATTGACATTGTAATATGGCTCATTAACTTGGGTCTGTGGAATTGATGGTATATGATCTATGCGATTGTTATTCACAAATAGACATATTAGCCCTGGGCATGAAGTGCATTGCTAATTAACCTGAACTGCTGTACCCAAGAAGCTTGTGATTCTACAACAGAACTGTGCATATTTTGAAAGATACATATCAAAAATACATATGGGAGCCAGTCTGAGAAGGTACCCTGCTGGATGGGTGTTATCAACAGATGTTTTAACAGACAGAAAATGCCTTTGCTGAATAAGCAGCCTATGAGGTCTATAAGAACACTCTCCCCTCTGTTAAAAGGACATCACATGGCTGTTTAAGCCTTAATAAGAATTTTCTGTGGCATATTCTGTCATCATTGGAGGAGGTTCATTTTTGTTTTCCTTATTTTACAGTAATTGAGTATGTCTAAGGGCTGAGATTTGGGTTGAGATGGCCAGAATTTTTTTTAAGATTAGCTGTTTTAAGTGACATGATGTAGCAGAGGGTATTTAAGACTATGGGTAGGGGACACATTTATCTAACTTGCATCATAGTCCAACACATAAAGGGTCATTTTATGTGCAGACTCAGAAGAATGTTTTAGTCACAGTGGGATATTGGCAAACTCTAGATTTTCTCTATACACAATGCACACTGTCTTCATGTTGGCTGCTGAAATTATAATGTACCAAAAGAAACATACAACTGCTTACCTATACAAAGTTCATTAATGATAAAACACCCTACAGTTATATTAATTATGGGCCTTACTGGGACAGCTAAACTTTTCCTGCTAAGACAGACAATGTCCCACTAAGACTAAACACATGCTAAAACTACAAATGGCCGTGTATGTAAGACAGTGATGTAAGACATTGAAATGTAATTTGCCTTCAAAGGTCATCATCGAGAGGAACACATAAGAATCGTTCTTGTAGTCTCCAACTGTCTTTTTTCCTGTGATTTCTCCTCCCTGCCCTTTTTTCTATCTCTCTCTGTCTCTCACCTTGATGTCTTTGTTTAACAGCCATGCTGACAGTGTCAGGTTTGCTACCTGGAATAACAACTGTCCAGCAGCTATAAAAACAAAATGTTATCATTTATATTTTGTGCTCCTGGAAAACCAGATTTTCTGTCAGAATTTCAGACATGCCAGCCACATGGCTGACACTTGCAGAGGGGTCCTCCCTTCTGCTAAAAACCCACTTATCACCTGCTACATTACAGTATTTTGTACTCAATCAAAGATTTAATTTTGCAGTTAGTCATTGAGAGGATTTCCCTAGAGAGTGAACAGTTGACTTTGACATCCCATGTTTCCACAAATCTTAAACAATGAAGCGATCAGTTAGGATTATACTGTGCAGAAAATTTACTTTGAATGGGCAAAGACGAAATTCAGTTTCACAGGGATACATTTTGGACTATTTTCAGCCTATGACAGGGTAAAGGAGTGTAGAGAAAGTTGATCTGTTGAAACAGGACTCTGTACAATCTATCCTGAAATTCTTCATCTGGCATAAGAACACTGAATTAACCCCAAAGACCCCTTGTCTGTGCCTGGCTTCTACTTCAGGTTTACAACAGTTTTTCTCCCTTCTAACATCTCTTCACACCCCATGACTGAAATCTGTGCCCAGTTCTGACTGAGAATTCAAAGTATTTAACTTTTTTCTTTCCCTAAAATTCCAGACTCTGTGGTTTTGTTCTCCCCATGTCCCCCAGGACCAAAGTGTCTGAAACTCTGGCCATTCCTCTAGTTGACCTTGTACAAGGTAATGAAAAGGTTTGTGGATATAAGCCCTGGAAGCACTGGAGCCTCAAGTCTTAGGAGATGGAAAGTACTCACAGTCGTTATTTTTTAAATTATTTTATTTATTTGTTTATTTATTTTCAGAAATATAAGCCTTAATGTCAACAGGGAAAGAACACAGGGAGAGGCATATTTTTTTTAAATCTAAGATTAAATGAGAAAAAGGAACTTATTGATGGAGCAATGTATGTGTGTGTGTGTGTGTGTGTGTGCGTGCGCACACGTGTGCTGTGTGTATGTTTGTGCTGTTGTTAATGTATTATTATTTCTATATTTGTTCTGTAGTTGTTTTGTGAATATAATTTTAGATGTATATCAGTTAATAAACATTAATTAAAACATATTAAATGCATGGAAAGTTGAAAAGTAAAACTTCTCTTGTATCACAGCTGAATTACCCATCCCTCAGAGATGAGTCTATAAATCACAGAAATTTAGTCTTACAATCATGAAATCACTCATGAAACGCATGTAGTGCTGTGTACACTAGCACCATTTAAATACAAAAATTAACCAGGAAAACATCTTTGATAACAACATTTTTGCCATGTGTTTACACTGCCTAAATAGGGACCAAAGTAATTTTCAAGTTATTGAAAATTTACATTAATACAGATGTCTCCAATGACTTCCTTTACAATAAAATCCTTAACATTAGTGGATATGCTTGAAAACAATAATTACATTCCCAGTGTTGACAGTTCAATTAACCATCTTAAATTTGTGGCACAAAAGTTTTGCTGACTGAAAATGCGTCTGTGATTGGTCCTAAACTTACTATGGAAACTCTTTTTATGCTTTGAATGCAGAAGGAAAGGAATTTCTCAGATAGTACTTCAGTTGTGTGTGCTCATTTTATATTTTATGGTTTTGATCCAACTAGATGACAAAATAGTCAATCTTTAGCTCATTGTTAAATGGCAGTAGTTGAATGCAGTTAATTAAAATTAGTCAATTGGTATCATCAGAATAGCTTGGTTGGTATTCCTGTATTGGTGTCAGAGCATTGTAAGTCATTTACTTGTTAACCTAGTTTGGCGCTGAGCAGAGAGCAAACATGGTGCATTATAGAATTCATTGGGGAAGATATTATTCATTGGTACCCATTAGTACATTACAGTATATCACAAGTTCATTTGTTTTTGCAGACATGAAACATGAATTCTAATAATAATTCACCACATTTAGAAAGATGCCACAGTACTTGATCAGCCACATTGTTTGGATTATTCAGGGTAGGTGTCTTTGAATTTAAGAGTGAGAACTCAGACTGTTGTCAACACTAATGAATGAGTATGGGACCTGCATGAATAAATGATTATATAAAGAGTTGTGTACTGAGATGAATAAAATAAACATCATCATAACCATGCAGGTGCAAATCTGGATCCTTAATTGTTACTGTAATTACTGCTAAGCTTTTGTACTGGCTGAAGAGGACTCACAGGCTCCCTCTCTTGCATAGGCATGAGAGGCAAATGATAGGCCATAGGCAAATGATTCAGGCCCAGAGACAAAACCTGAAGTGGCACATTATGTTGCAGAGTGCATGTTTGCATTCAATGTGAAACCCAGTTCTCCCCTATCCTCTTGTCTATTTGTGCAAATACGGATGCACTTTCCTAGCTATGGCAGCTTGTCTGGTTTATGTCCTTCCTCTTCCTTCATGTCTCAGCTCTTCTGTTTCGCTCTGTGGTTGTTCTTGATTTAACATTGTTAGGAGTTGCTGTGAGCTGCTGAGTTGAATATGCATTTGTTTTCAAATGAAAGATAGATTTTCTGCTTTCAGCTCCCTGACAGAGCTTAAAGGCATGTATTTAAAAAAAAATGCTGAGATTTTCCAGTTGACTGTGTTCTCTTACACATCGTTCAAGGTAACTGAACCTGACTGCTGAGCTTTGTTTGGCACGGTAAGGTGATCCGCATCCATAAAGCTTTCAACTCCAAGGGCATAAACTGCCTTCTTGAACATTGAGGAAGAGCTGTGCCAAGGGCTATTCTGAAATAACATCACTTACGGTGCGGGTCCTCTACAAGGTTTCCATCATCTCAATCTCCCAGCTCTCCTTGGTCATCCACTGTAGCAATGCTGTCTTTTCCCTTGCAAAACATCAACAACATTCACAATGTTCCTTCTCTTTTGGCAATTCCAGAAAATACCATGATGAAATCATTAGCATATTTCCTATTTTGGTACAACTTGCACATCAATCACCTGTTTGAATACAGATTTCTTTGGCTCCACAGTGCAGAAAACCAGTCCAGGTTATTTTGGTTTCAAACACCCACACCGATTAGTCTCTCTCATTGAATGGCAATTAAGTGCCAGGTTCCTTCTTCTGAACGGAAGGTTTTTTTATTATTAATTTCTATTAATGGCCACAGGAAGCAAGCTTCAGTAATGAGAAACCAAAAGCCTTTTTCTTTACAGCAAATTAAATAAATAAATAAATACATAAATACATAACTAATAAATACTGGCTTAAAGACCCCTCTTTGCTATACAGGAAGAATAGAATAATTTCTTTTTTTAGCATTTTTCCTTATTATTATGGGAAGATTTATGGATAGATTTTACTCTTTTGTGAAAATATTTTTTAAATGTATTTTTCTTTCTTGTAGCAATTCATTAAGTTTTCCAGTAACATAGATGCTTTGAGATAGCATCTTTTCACAGTATTGCATCCAGATTATGCATTTCACAGGCAAATCCATGTTTCAGACTATGCTCTTTGAACAGGCTTGAACAACTGCAGGAGTGGGTGCACTTGCCTGTCAAAACATGAAAGATCCAAATGTCAGAATTAATGAGACAACTGCTTGCAGTTTTGAATAGTTGGCACTGATCTACTTAATTCCCCATCAGCAACAGAGTGATGTATACATGTCTATCAGCAAAGGTAGACATTGAGGTTAAGATGAAGAATGCATCCTGTGATTGATGGGTCATGAAGTGCACTCTAAAAATAGAGCACTCTTAAAGGAAATGATGCCAAGATATAAAACATTCACTGTGTAACATACAGATGCAAAAACACCTGATTTCTCCATTGAAATGGTATACCAATAAGCATTATGAAAGGAAGTACAGAGGGGGCTTTTGATCCAATGGACATTGTCTTCACCAGGATGTCAAAACAAAGGAGAATTTAGTTTCCTGTTGTAACACCAGAATGGCACAGTTTTCATTGAGAAACATAGTCATATTTGTTCCGTTTTTGTGACAAGATAATCTTGGTCACAAGACTCTTGCCGCTCAATAGAATTTTGTATTAAAGGGACAAAGATGTGAATACTTCCTTTCATTTTTTTCTTGTGACTGTTATTGAATGTATTGTGAATAACAAAAAAAAAATATATAAAAATCTAAAGGTTATGGAAAATGAAAGGAGTCTAGGTCCAGTAGCTAACAGAAATTAATTTGCTTTTTCTCTTAATACGTCTAATTGATATCATTCTTGGCAAGATGCAGCAGTGTGGATAAAGTGTAAGCCAGTCTTGAAGTTCATTTTTATTTCCTCCCAAGCTGTACTTTAAATTTTAGCACTAACCTTTTCTCTGCTGACATGTCATGGCACTTTAGAGACTGAATAAAAGAGTATTGAGAATTAATTTAGATGTTATAACATCCCTTGTGGCAAGTCAATCTGTAATGATAGTGACATATATCTTCTATTTCATAAGATGTTATTGTCAGAATTTTACAGAGCTCTAGGGCTAATGAGTGGAAGTGATCATGGGCATGATTTAATGGTGGTTTTTTTTTTGTTTTGTTTTTTTTGGTACTTTAACTGTAGAGAGTAGGAACATTTCAGACCTACATTCCACTGAGTCTTTTTTCTGCAAATAGCACATAAAATGTGAGTGGTTAACATTACATAATAAAAAGCACTAACATATACTGAGACTGGTATATACAGCCCATTATATGTTGAATGAAGCAAGGTTTTTATTGACAATGATTTTTTCCCTTATTTGCAAGGTTAGTGGTTCATTGTAAGGCCTTGACTGTAATTCACCACAGAAATTATTGTATTTTTTCTGGATTGTCAGTCTGCTCCATTTTTCTTCTTTGCTGATTCTGCCCCTGACTCCAGATGGAAGCAAAAACAAAAGAAGAATTACTGATTAAACGGATTAAGACTTGATTACACCGATTAAGGCTTGAATGGTACTTCACATTCTTTTTTAGGAAAGCAAGGGAGGCAATGGAAATTATTGTCTGAATTCATAATTATACTAGATGTGACTGAATAATTCATTGCTGTTACAGACAGTGGTATTTCCCTGTAATATTGCTCATAGTATTTTTATTCACAAGACTGGTGCAAGAGGCTCTGTTTTGGTGGTGATTCTTAGATACTTCTTTTTAGTATACAGGACATACAGTATATCCATCTTTCTTAAGATATTCTTAAGATGCTCCTTAGTGTTGATTTTGCACATTCACTTACGTTAAGGTGTCCCTCTAAAGATCCCAGTGTAGATGCATGTAAGCAATAAGCTGTCTGGCTGTCCAGAGAAATGGCTAATGTATGACTCACAATCACTGTATTACATAACGAATTAGTAATTAAGCAACGTTTACCATCCCTGAGTGGCTTAGTGGCTAAACTGGGCATTGTTACAATTACTACTATTATTTATTATTAGTAATATGATATTGTGATGACATAAGTGTTGTGGGGGAGGTATCACAAATATTTCTGAAAATATTTGATAGGATCAGTAATTTGTCCATCATAAAATGAAGTGATAACAGACTGTGCCTTGAGTTGGAATTCAATAAACAGAGGCCTTGAAGGTGGGGTGGGTCAAGCCTCAGTCCCCAAGAATAAAAGACAAGTTGCTCAAATCAAAGAGCTTCTCAGCTCAGTAGATGACAGTCATGTCAATTTAACCTCAAACAAGGAAGCTCAGTGTGTGTCTAAGGCTTGTTTAATGTCCGCCTCTGTCCTTTTATTTGACGTGAATTGAAAATTAATTTGCCTTTCTGATGCGAGTGTGGAACAGTTACAGATTTCTTTTTTTGTCTCAGTGCTTGCTCAGAGGGCATCTCAATTGAGAGTGTATTGCTGGACATGTAAGGAAAACAGTATTTGTTATTTGTGAAAAATTTCCACAGCAAACCTGCCTCTCAGGATGTAGGCCTCAGGCAATAAAAACACATTTGTGCACACAGCACAGAACTTTGATGTTTTGGTGACCTGTCAATAACGTAAGAAAGAAGAAGCATCCCCTTTCAGAATAACTGCCAATTTACAGCCAATTGGAAAGCAAGAAGTGTTATCAGGTGTATATTATGGGGGCTGACAGAATAGTGGCTAGTCGAGATTTGCTTTGCTTTCT
Source organism: Megalops atlanticus (assembly GCA_019176425.1). Classification (NCBI taxonomy): domain Eukaryota; kingdom Metazoa; phylum Chordata; class Actinopteri; order Elopiformes; family Megalopidae; genus Megalops; species Megalops atlanticus. The sequence continues at coordinate 18,480,593 of CM032881.1, forward strand.
GCACTTGACCATATACTGGCCACAGTGAGCTCTGTCTTTAAGCAATTTGTGAAACTGCAGTCTTCGAAGCACTAGAAACATAACAGTCAACACAGCTGAATGTTATTAGCAGTTCAATGGGTAAGAAAATCCCCTGCAGGCTCATTTGGTACACTGTCTATCTGATTGGCCAAGCAAAAAACTGATGAAAGCCTATCATGGCACTGGCTTTGACACCTCCTCTCCATAATTTTGTGGTGTGTAACACCAAAGCCATTTACATCAGATAAGCTCTGTATTGTTGCTACAGATGTTTAAATTAGTGCCATATTTTTAGCAATTATTTAATGATTTGAAATCTGTTGTTTGCACATAACCAGGAGTTCAGTGAGCTATTTGTTTTAATTTATTGTTGATATATAAAGTAAATAATGAATATCTGTTTTCATGCATTGAAAAATTCTGGGTACTTTGAAATCATATGTAAAAAGAACCTTGAGATTCCCTTGCCTTTGTGAACATGTCTGGGATCATATTTCAGCATTAAGGCTGAACTATTGGATGTAGTGTACTCCATCCTCCATAGCTTTAGAAAGGAAAGGCATTTTTGTTAACTTCATTAATTAGAGCAGCATACAGGAGAATAAATGATTTAATATGGTTAGATTTTGTCAAAACAATTAAAATTTCACCAAAGGCTAAAAATGACATACATCTGTACAATATTTACTCCAGGATGTCCCTTGTGATTGAGAATTGTCCTTTCTGTTTTTTTTTTTTCTTTCATAACAGAATCTGATCCAGAATCCGGCTGCATAAGAGAGGGAATGGTTGCAATGATTCACAAAGCAAACCTTGGAATTCAGGGGTGAGGTCAGGCCTGGCTTCACAGCAAGTATCAGTAACTTCTCCAGGATTGTATCAGGTCCCAGAAGGACACACAGGAAGATACTGGTGGCGAATATTGTCAGGATGTGGGAGGGCTTGGGACTGCAGGTGTTTCTGCTATGTTTGGGTGTGGCAATATGCAGCCATGCCTTCATTCCCTCGGAACACACACACCGACAACCGTCATCATTGCATAGACACAAGGAGAGGGGTAAGGAGGGTCAGGTCCTCCATCGCTCCAAAAGGGGCTGGGTTTGGAACCAGTTCTTTGTTATTGAGGAGTACACGGGACCAGACCCTGTACTTGTGGGACGGGTGAGCACAATTTCAAACTTTTTTTTTCTCAACTTAACTGATGACGGGGTTTTCATTACTCACAGAGTCCTTGCAATATCCTCCATTTGTTGCAGAAAAGCAATCAGTGCCCTAGTTGATGAAAGGTCATAAATTGGATTTCCTTCTTAATAAAGGAAAGTGCTCCAAAGATACTGGCATCTGGGAAAAGGAGCGATTTGTTGGTCCAAAGAAATAATGATTATGAATTTGCTTCTTTAATTCCTCCAGGGCCAGACTGGTACAGTTATTGGATGGAATTATTCAGGGTCAAGAGGTCCTATTGTTGTATTACATTTTAATGATTCACAGGCATTTCTGGCAATCAGTCAATAAACTACAATAAGTACAGTATGAAAAGAGTACCACATGCTGAGCTTGTCAGTTTTCCTCTAATCTTATAAATAAAGCATCTGAAACTCTGCAAATATAGGGCTAAGATATTGATTATAAAACCAAAAAATGTTGAGTGTGGCATTTCGAATGGTAAAAAATGGCTTACATTTAAACAAGTTATTTTAATTTACCACTCTTCTCTTTAGTTACAATGTATGTTTCACAGCTCTTGGCCTTTAAACTCAAATACTGTTTCTCTCAATGTATGCCATACTAACTGTTTTCCATCTCACCAGCTTCATTCAGACATTGACTCTGGAAAAGGAAACATCAAGTACATTCTTTCAGGGGAAGGTGCAGGTACTATTTTTGTTATCGATGACAAGACGGGGAATATTCACGCCACAAAGACACTAGACAGAGAGGAGCAGGCACAGTACACGCTGACAGCACAGGCAGTGGCCAGAGACACCAATAAACCCCTGGAGCCACCTTCAGAGTTCATTGTCAAGGTGCAGGACATCAATGACAACCCTCCTGAGTTTCTCCATGGCCCATACTATGCCAGGGTGCCAGAGATGTCCAATGTGGGTGAGTTTTGTTTTGTATGTTTAAATAGAATCTCTTTCTCTCAGCAGTTCTCTCCCAGAATCAGCTTGATGCCATGCATTTTAGACCATGTTTTCAAATACTACCAGGGCAAAAAGAGCAGAAAGTGTTACTGCTGTGGTTATGAAAGGCCAGGTCAGGTCACACCCATGCTGCTGGCACAGTAGTAGTGAGTGGGTATGAGCTGCATAAACCCAGTTCCCTGCAATACATCATCCTTAATGCAGGCCTGTCCCTGCGTAACGATCCGTTACCATGCGATTCCATCAGCTGACAATGTAAATGATGCTCCTGTGGGCCCAGGATAGGATTCTGGGCCAGGCCAATTTCAAATATATTTATATCTGCTGGCTGCTGTAAACATTGTGAATGAATTGATTTGAAATGATCAAGACTTGGGGAATTAGTTTTGCTCCTTGTAATTCCTTCTGCCTTTCATTGATAGACAATAAACTCTGTACCATGCACTGGAGGACATTGTCTACATGGACAGATTATTTAGCATGATGCATCAGTTTTAGTTAATAATACTGCCATATTTTCAGATCGCAATTTCATGTTTTAACATGCTTGTTTTTCTGTTGCTTTTGTTTGAGCAAGACCCATGAAACCCAGAGAAGCAAACCCTATCAACTGGGAATTGGTTTGGCTCTGATCAAATTCCATCTGATCATACTATAATTCAGGGCTTGATTGCAGTGGATTTGTTCATAATCTACAGAATGTGTTTATTACTTCTTGTCACTCCATTAAGGGTGTCTGAAAACTGTTTGCAGTAACTCCCCACATTGCTTGAGTGGCTGTTTGTGTTTTCATCTATTTTGTGGTCTTTTGGTGTCCAGGTACTTCAGTTATGCAGGTGACAGCCACAGATGCGGATGACCCAACTTATGGAAACAGTGCCAGACTGGTATACAGTATCCTGCAGGGTCAGCCATATTTCTCAGTGGAGCCACAGACAGGTATATGATTTCAAAACCCTGCACATAATAGAAGTGTAGATACAATCATAACAGTAATGGGAATATATGATATCTTATCCCTGTAATTAATATTGCTATCATAGCAGCTAATTGGATTCTACATGCTGAAAAATCAAAATGCAGCATTTTTTTCCTTTGACTTTGTAATTCATTTATCAATGCTGTAGTAGTTGTATCACACAGTATATATTGTAGTTTTCTATCAAGTGCATTGTAATTACTCATTGGAGATTTGTTCCAGTAAGAGCTTTGTGAGGGTAGTTCTCTCCTGCCTTGGGATTCTTTTCATGCTAGGCCGTAGTCCACCTGTTCTCTGCCAGACCAATGTAACTTGCAACTAGATTAGCCAAGCAATATCCTGATTGGACAAAAACCTTCAAAGTGCCAGACCTGCTAGCCAAATAGAGACAGCTCAAAGAAAAAAAAAAACTGCTAATAATCCAAAGCTGAAACTATATTGCTGGATCACATCCAACATTCAAATTCTAATTCGTTTTGGGCTTATCTGCATTTCAAGTATGAGGCTCAGCTAAATATCACTGAGTAACAACTGTCCTATTCTGTGTTACAAGGAGTGCCAGCCTGCTTGCAGGAAGAATAACCTCAGCTTGATCACAGTTCCAGTGACAACACAATTATAATCAGCCCTTAAAACACACATAAACTCAGTTACCAGAGTTACAGTTACCACAGTTGCAAAAAATGAGCGAACATAAAAACAGGCAGAAAAAATTATCAAAAAAGCAAAATTGCTGATCAAAATGGGATTCATCATTACATCTTTGTAGATATTTATATTCTTGGTTTTATCAAAAAGTGAAGATTCTTTATAGAAAGTGAGCACCTGCACAGTAAGCACAATATTCTACTGAGTAACATACACAGTCCTGAGTTATATCTGAGTTTTTAGTCATTCTCATTCTTATTAAGAAAGTGGGTCAAAAAAGACCTTTGTTCTCTTAATCAGTGATCATCTAGGGAAATGTTGAGTGTAGGGAAAAGACTACATAGCCAGTTACCTCTAGGGGGATGCAAAGCTGTTTAGGTGACCAGATTTCGAAATAGGCTATGACACTCGGGTTAGCACTACCAATCTTTTGATAAGCACAATGTGTTCTTGTATGACCACAGTTAGTCAATAAGTCAGATTAATGCATCTGAAAGACAGCACCTCCTACAATACAGGGCTGACATCACTAGACTGAGGCCCAGATTCAAATTTATCCAGAGAGAGGTGTGCTCCCTTCTGGCCCAGTACACCTTCCAGCTGCAACCTTGTTTTCTCAGGAGGTCCACTATCTAAGTGGTAACTTATCCTAGCCCTGCTTAGCTTCAACCACTTGACACAAGAATGCTAGAAGGGAGCATTAGTGTAGTTTGTAGGTTTAAGGTCACATGTAGAGCCCACCTGACCTAATGCCTTGTGTCCACAGGGATCATTAGGACAGCCCTTCCCAACATGGACAGAGAGGCGCGGCAGGAATATGATGTGGTCATACAGGCCAAGGACATGGGAGGCCACATGGGGGGACTGTCAGGGACAACAGAAGTGAAGATCACCCTGACAGATGTCAACGACAATCCTCCCAAGTTCCCTCAGAGTGAGTACAGAAGAGTGGTGGTTCTCCCCTTAACTTTGACCCCACTCTCAGTATGTACACACCCATAGGTAGGGACATCAGTCCCTATTTACATACTGTGTGGGAAAAGTTTGCTTTTGGAAGCTTCTCAGGGCTCTTTCAGGTTCATCCTCCAAAAGGATTAATATTGAGATATCAACTTAACCATGGTTGAGTAGTCTTCTTACATCATGTGAAATGCTTTTATTCATGATTTTTATTTATTTTTTAAATAAACGGATCTTTCTGGAAACTCTTCAGTGAGTGAATCACGATTTGTCTACTGAGTGTGAGTCTCTGTGTGTACACTCTGTGTGTCTCTGTGTGTATACTCGTAATAGAGAGGGATCTGTGTATGTGTTTGTGTGTGCGTATATATGTGTGCATGTTAGCACATATATCTTATCTCTCTTCTCTTGTACTGTCACCTTCATTAATTTCTGTGGAGCTCAGGGCTGTGCTCCAAAGACACCCCTCTCTTTCTCATGATCTCACCCAAAAAAAAAAAAAAAACTTGGCTCAACTTGCCCGACTGGGAGCATTCCCAGTTAGGACTGGGGTCATTTGCTGAAAAGACAGAGAATCTGTATGTTGGCCCTGAGCAAGTATTTAGCACAATGCAGCCACAGTTTGTGCTTATTGGCCTTTTCTCAGGGTGCTAATGCACATACACATAAATGCAGTAGGGTTATCAGGGCATGTGTGAAGAGTTGATCAGTTTCTTTTGTTTTCATCTGCAGCCTTTGAGCGGCATTTATTTCAAGGTGAACTGTATCAGAATAATATGTATATTTGTTTTCTAAACTGTATTTCTTAACATTTACATTGCAAGAAATGTACATTAATCTTTTCCACAAGTCTTTCTTGGCCATTTGAAGTATTATTTAAGTTGTCTCATGAAAGGAGCCTTTTATATTTATGTAATCTGACTGGCAGACTTTTTGCATTGGCTTTCATTATTTAAAGGCTCTCTTCCCATCTCATAGATATTTTTACATGTGGTTGAAGCTTTTGGCTCCAAGCACTTCAATAGTCAGAGCTGAGGAGGTGGGAGCCATATGGTACACTTGCTCCGCCAAGACTTTGGGCAGGTGTCAGCAGCCCTGTGTGCCTGCTGCAGTTTCATTGGCTGAGTTTCATATGCCAGGCAGGTGAACCATCCTCTACCGTAAGAATGCCTTGGCTAATGTTAGAGACTGCAAAAATAATTTGATCATGATTAAAAGAAGCCCTTTGACTTGGCTCCAGTTTTTCAGCAACAGAGGATTTTTTTTTTTGAAATGTGAAATTTTGTGTAAGGAAAATAGGAGCATCACAAAATCAGATTTTTTTCTCATAATGAAGACACATATTTAAAGATCTTCTTTAGTGTAGTCTCCAATAACTATTTTATGGCATGTACTCTATGCTACTTTTGCCCATCACACCAGGTGTGTATGCCATGTCCATCTCAGAGGACAAAGTGCCTGGTGAGGAGGTCGGCAGGATGAAGGCTAAGGATCCTGACCTGGGGGAGAATGGACTGGTGACATACCGCCTGATTGAAGGAGATGGGATGGGCGTGTTTGAAATCACTACAGACACTGAGACCCACGAGGGTGTCATCAAATTGAAAAAGGTATGCATGAATAGCTGATTCTTTCCAATTCTGGCAGCGTCCTGTTTCCCATTTTTTCAATCTATGATTGCAGTGACATCAGCACAGTTTCTTATTATATGCATGAGCACTGACTTTCATGCCTGGCTGTCACAGTGAGAGCCTGCAGGTCAGTGGTGAGATTTCCAGCTGACTCCTGTAGTCCTGTCTGCCCACCAGGGCAAGGATTACTCCTGCATTGACACAACTGAAGAGGTCAGGCCTGCCTTGTGTGTGTTCAGAGGCAAGTGTGAGCCTGGAGCTATCTGTGATGGACAGGCATTAACCAGCTGTGCAGGGAGAGGGACTCAATGCCTCCCCACACAGAAGTAGGTGGGTTGGCATGATGCCCCCTGGTGGAGTGCCTTTCATTTCAAAATCCTGCCACCTTTTGCTTCTCACTGAGAGGGATCACAGACCTCAATCAAGATCCTGTTGCCCTCCACCCCCTGTTGCTGCCCCCAAAACCCTCTGCAGAAGCTGCATTTGAAATAGTTATACTTCCTCTCTGCCCAGTCTGTGTTATCTGTGTCTCAATGAGACAAAAAGGGTGCTGCTGAATAACTGACATGGAAGGGTTTATCAAGGAATGCCAAGACACCTTTTACTGAATCGTTGAAACTAGACACATACACATTTTTTGTCCCCATGGTAGTTTGAGGTCAAGTTGGATGAGACACTATAATCCAGTGCCACTTTGCCTGCAATTTCCATGCAACAGTGGCAGCAAGTAACTTTGATGTCAGGCTGCTTTTCAGTAAAATAATGTCTCCCTGACATACCTCTCAGGAAATCATCACCTTTTGCTCTTCAAAGCATATTGAAAATTAAAGTCAAAATTACTGACAGAATTGCCGGAATTTTAATCAAGTATTCTGTTTCAACTGCAAGCAGACAACACTGCTTGAATATTAAGAGGCGGTCAAACATTATTGTGGATATTATCTACTGCTGATTACTCTGGGTCATAGTTATTAGCTGCCAAAATAAAGGATTGGAGGGGGGATCCATGATGTCAGGAGATGCAAAAGGCTTCTCTGAACCTTTTCGAAGAAAGAACTGGGTCAGGCTTGTTTTTCGGTGTTGGCAGCTCCATTACAAGAGATTACAAAAGTGAATGAGAAAGAAAGGGGAGAGAAAAAAAGACCTTGTAACCAATCATCACAGCACTGCACTTCCCCCACCAACTGCAATTCTCATTTTGTAATTGGCAACTGACAGGCTGGAAGACAGACCCTTAAACTGACAACCAGAGAGCAGAGCTACCTTATGAAAGTTGTGTGGGTTTGCTCACACAAAATATATCGTTTTTACATGAAACAGTTGTTTTGGTGCACAGTCAAGCTTTCTTCAATCTTTCATTTCTGTTCTTGAAATACAAAATGTAATGAAAGACTTGTGTACAGCACATAGCTAAACAAGACAAACAAAATCCTTTTCAGCTTGGTCCCTTTTGCAACTATCTTTGTGTCAGCAAATTATGTGATAAGTATGTTATACTAAGCATTAAGTAGTATGATATATTAAAATTATCATATAATTATTATATTATATATTAAGTTACATAAGTTACATTGACACAAAGACAGACGCTAAAGGGACCATGCTGAAAAGGATATTGTTTGTCTTGGTGGTACATATTCCACTTCCAGCTTAAAAATCTTTAGCAACAGTGCCATCTAGCTATTCACTTTCATACCAGTGCTGCATGTGTATTTCAAATAAAATTAATTAATAACACAGGCAAGTAAGTTTAGTATACTCCCAAATTTCACACAGTCATTTCTGAATATTCCATGCATCTTTTGCAATGAAAATTTAGCCATCCATATATCTGAAAATGGTAGCATTTAAATTACAAATCTGGAAGATTCAAGATGAAGTCAGGATAAAGAAAGTAGTCAGGGTAAAGAATGTACAATGTACCATGTTGTCTACTTAATAATAATCATATACTTTATTGATCCCTCATGGGGAAATTTGTCCTCTTTTAACCCACCCTACACACAGTGAGCAGTGGGCACACACACACCCTAGGAGCAGTGGGCAGCCACAGTGCAGTGCCCAGGGACCAACTCCAGTTCTTTTAGCCAGTGCCTTGGTCAAGGGCACCAACAGCAGTATCAACCCTAATATGCATGTCTTTTGATGGTGGGAGGTAACCATGGGGGAAAACATGCAAACTCCACACAGAAAGGACCCAGGACCTTCTTGCTGTGAGGCAACAGGGCTAACCACTGAGCCACTGTGCTGCCCTACTTGTACCACATACGTCAAGATCTAATGAATAGTGGCTTGAATTATACAAAAGCTTAACTGTGCATCATGGCACTTCTCAGATTGTTATTAAAAGGGAAGGGAAAGAAAGATAATTCCATATACTGAAACATCTTCATTTTCAAACCTAATTTTATTTTTCCCAGTATTCTCATGGAATAGAGTGACAGCATTTTCTACATCTCTGCATTCAGCAGTCCATACTTTTAGATGTGCCCTGAGTCACTAGTCAGCCTCCGTAAAGACAGAAAACATCTCTCCTGTCTTCTTTTCTGTAGTCACATTAGTTTTCTTGCACATTTCACATGTTAAGTGATTTTTATGTATAATATTTGTAGTATTAATTCAAAAAATTATAGTTGGCAAACACTATGATGATTTCATTTAGTTGGATTTCTTCTGGGCATGTGTTTTGTATGTGAAAAGTGGAAACAAAGTGATTGACAAAACAAGGTGAGTGATCCTTGCATTTTGCACTTGTAGGCAGTGGATTTCGAAACCAAGCGGGCATACACCCTGAGGGTGGAGGCATCCAATGTGAATGTGGACCCGCGCTTCCTCTCCTGGGGCCCTTACAAAGACACGGCCACCGTGAAGATCATGGTAGAGGATGCGGATGAGCCTCCCACCTTCACCGCGTCTTCCTATACCTTTGAGGTGGAAGAGAATGCCCCTGACGGGACAGTGGTGGGACAGGTGCACGCCAAAGACACTGACCTCACTAACAGTCCTGTCAGGTTGGAATCCTTACTACATGCTTCCAGACCGTTGATGAGAGTTTTAACTTCTGTGTATTGAATTAACATTGCATTTGTATAAATAGCAGACCTTTGTGATTTCATTAACCATTGTCCCTTATACATGCCAATTGTATTGATAATATTTATTTATTTAAAGGAATAGAACTGCACCTGATCACAAACATTATACTTATACAGCATTCTAAGATACATGAATGCCACTGGAAACTCACTAGTTGTTTCCCCGAATAGGTACATGATCTCTCGCTACACGGACGTGGAACAGTTCTTTAGCATCGGTCATGAGGATGGCGTCATTAAAACAACAAGACCACTGGATCGTGAGACACTGCCCTGGCACAACATCTCTGTCAGTGCCACTGAAATTGGTATGTCTGGGTGCTAAAGCTCAGACTCGAAATGCAATCTGGATGGGTCAGCATTCTTCCCATACTGTGGTTTCAGAGTGGCCTACCACTCTATTCTTCCTCTCTGCTATTGGTTTCTGGCCAGGCCTCTATGACTAACTATTCCAAGCAAACATACACACAGAGAGACATTGAACATTGAACCAAAAAAAGGAACAAGCTGCCTTGAATCCAGTGTCTGCCACTAGAATCAACTAGAGGGAAATAAGGGTTCATGTCTGTTTAAGAATTCATTGGAGATCTAAACCTTTTGGCTGCTCACATATGGAATAACGTAGCACATGTAAAATATATATGTGATGCTTCAAGCATCAAAAAATTTCTTTGTAATATACATAGATGTCTTGTCTATAAACAAAACTGTTCCATAATGTGTAAGCTAAATGACAATATTATACATCGTTTGAAAAACATATATTGTTGATGTTTTGGCCAACATTAATAAACATGTAATTAATTCAATTTTACCTCAAGGTTACAGTACTTACTTACAAACATATTCATGCGTGAATATTGATTCCACGTTGTTCTGTACAGGTGGACATCACCAGGATGCAAAAGTCCGTGTCAACATCAAAGTCAGAGATATAAATGACAATGCCCCGGAATTCGCCACCCAAAATGAAGTCCTTGTTTGTGAAAATGTTGCACCTGGAAAAGTAAGTCTCCTATTGACTGGATTCCATTCAGAGGATGAATAGTGGTGAAAAAATTTGGCTTGTAACCAGTCTACAAGTGTGATTCCCAGACTGGATCCTGCTGTTTTACACTTGAGCAAGGTACTAAACCCAAACTGGTTCGATACATATATAGTATTATAAATGGATATGTCAAATGTGAGCTGTATCAGTTGCCCAAGAAAAGGGCATATACCAAGGAAATCATTAACCCTGCTCTATTTACACTATTGCCACTATGAATAATAATAACAATAATAATAATAATAATAATAATAATTGGAAAAAATGAAGTTGTGTGTAACGCAGAACATTTCTGGTAAATGTAACCTTACATGAAAATAAGTGACAAAGTTGCACTTACAGGAAAAAAAAAATAGTTTTGTTTATAAAAAAGTCAAATACATTTTATATAAGATACCAAGCTCAAGGGCATTTAGAATTAAATATAAAGTCGGTTGGGGAAAAAATAAAATGGTTTCAGTGTATGAATGTGTGTGTTGTGCACATGGCCGTGCATGTGTGTGTGTGGGGTGTGTGTAACATCCTTCCAATACACTGTCCTTCAGCTTATTGAGACCATCAGTGCAGTGGACAAGGATGAGATGGCCCATCGGCAGTACTTCCATTTCAGCATTGCACCTGAAGCTGTCAACAACCAGAACTTCTCTCTAAAAGACAACAGAGGTGGGTGTGCAACAGGAGGTATGGGTATGAATGCAAGCCATAAGCCACCTGACATGTGCCTCCTCTGAACTGTGTGCCCCTCTTTATTGTTATCGTGACCCCTTTTGGTTTTGTGGCTTTGTGTACTTCTAGTGAGCATTCAAAAATGTTTTTATTTTGACGAGACAATTTGGGGCAATTGCTCTGTCAGCTAGCTTAGCTGCGGTTTAGAACTGTACTACTTAAAACGGAAGTATCACGAATTTAAGGCACAGCTGCGTGTTAAGCTGAATGTGATTGCTGTGTAACAACATGCACCATTTCAGCTGATTCGCAGTCAAACTGCCTGGAAACCGGAAGTTGGAGATCTACCCAGAACCAGTGCCCGTCTATACAGATATTCTCTGCCAGAATGAAGATTCTTTGCAAGTTGGATCCTCGATGTAATATAAATATTATAGGCTGTTGTAATTGTTATTAAGATGCGTTTTAACCGTACGCTAAGCGATATTTCATTTCGCTTTCCTCGCACGGGATTGATCGCTTGCCTGAAAAATGAACAAGCAAATTTCGCCCATTTCGCGTCGCTTGCAGTTTCGCCTTGATTACCTACGCCCATTCGCCTCCTGCCATTGACTTTTCATGAATTCGCGTCGCTCGTGAATTTCGCTTCGTGTTCGGTGAAAAAGCAGCTTCAGGCTTATATATATATTTCCCTGCAATAAATAAGACCCTTCTTGGATCCGGTTGTCATTGAAGTGTCTGAAAGGGAACTAAAGTTACGACTTTATTGTAACCCTATTTATAAGCATTTTAGTCTGGATCGTGTTTGAATTATCATTACGCAGGGACGTGCATAGGCATTTGTTTTGGATAAGAGTGCCTGTGAAATAAATAAATGTGTTCGATCGCTAAATCGTTCCTTGTATATATATTAGGGATGCAGGATATTGGATTTTTGCCGAAATCCAATGTGCCGATATTTTGGCCGATTGCCGATGCCAATACCGATATAGTTTGTGTGTGTGTGTGTGTGTGTGTGTGTGTGTGTGTATATATATATATATATATATATATATATATATATATATATATATATATTAGGGATGCACGATGATATTGGCACGACATCGGTATCGGCCGAAAAAAACTTAAGAAGTTAATTATCGGCATCGGCAGATATGAAAATTTCTGCCGATGTGCCTGGCCGATAAGGTGAGGCCTTAACTATATGCACGCGATGATGCTAAATGTTTATTATGAGTGCCAGCAACAAGCTTCAAAATGTCAGCTGTATGGAAGTATTTGAAAATATCTGAAACAGATAACAAAATTGCTATTTGCAATGCTTGTAAAGCACCAGTGATGCTAGGAGGGGTAAAATATATAGCTAAGTTTCTCACTCTGGGAGGATCCTAGCTGGGTGCTGCTAAGCTTTTCTCTGCTTCTGGAGGGGCGTGAGACCATTTTTAAATAACGCGGCTCCGTAAGGAGAGAATGCAATTTGAAATGAAACAAGACCGCCCGCGATTGCCGAGCTCATGCTTTGGGACTCGAACGGAGGTCTAAAGGTTTTGACCGACCCCCTAGCTAGGTTTCTCACCCTGGGAGGATGCTGGCTGTGTGCTGCTAACCTTCTATTTGCTTCCGGAGGGGCATGAGGCTATTGTATCATGGCTCGGTAAGTGGAGAATGCGATTTGACCGCCCGCAATTGCCGAGCTTGTGCTTTGGGACTCGAACAGAAGTCCTAATGGTTTCGATCGACCCCTAGCTAAGTTTCTGACTATGGGAGGATCCTAGCTGTGTGCTGCTAAACTTTTCTCTACTTCTGGAGGGGGCGTGAGAAAATTTTTAAATAACGCGGCTCCAGAAGCAGAGACAGCAATGGAAATAAGACAACCCGCAATCGCCTACTTCCTGCTTTGGGACTCGAACAGAGGGCGTAATTTTTGTGTTTGTAAACTTACACAACGACACTGAACAGCGAATAAAGTCTGTAACTTTATTGTGTCTCTGCTCATTCAAAATAAATATCGCCGCTCCATAAGGAGATTATGCGATGGGAAATAAGACAGGGATCATAATGAGAGAGATAAGCTTCTCTCTGGTTCCGGAGGGGAGTGAGATCATTTTTAAATCTTATATATTATAATCTTATTGTTGAAAATTGACAGTGCCGCACGGCGCAAAAAATCCTGGTGATGAATAAAGAATGCACTATTTAGATTAAGCGTGTTTTGTCTGTCTTTGTGATTAAAAAAAAAAAACAGCCTACAATTTTTTTGAAGAGGATGTAGAACGTTATCAAACCTTAATTATAGGACTATATAAAGAGATATGCCTATATAGCTTTTATTTCACAGAGTCAAAGTAAGTGACGACATAGGCCTACATGGGGGCAGACATCGGGCTAACAAAATATTACTACATATTGTGTGTAGGATGTGATGTAGGTCTCATTCTGCAGATAAAATGGTTTAGTCTCTCCTTAAACCACTTCAGTATCAGGTTTAAGCAAATGCGCACAAAAAGTGACCTCTAGTGGCTGATATGAGGCCTTGACGACACAGAAACTGAGATCAAGCTAAACCTCAGCAGTAGGTTAAAACACAGGTACCGATGACACAGCAATGGGGTTTAAGAAGCCACATGACTTTTTCCGCAACATGCGCGTTTAAAACCGTTTTAAACTCTAAACACACATATGGTGTCTCTGTCAGGCTCTGTCTCTGATGTCACTTTGTGGTTTACTTCTGGAACTTATCCATAATGCTTCTCAAGAGAAGCTCCTTTAAGTCTGACATTAATAAAAGAAAAGTAAAACAAGTATATTTTTTCTTTTTGCACTGTACCTGGCAATTCACATGATTTGTCTTATAGAGAGCATTATATAGTAACTAGCATGTATATTTTCCAGCTTATGTGTGATGTGGATCTGACTTTACCTTTGCTAAGAGTGAAAATAAACAGAAGGACTCAACATATGAATAGCTGTGTGCAGTGAAAATGTTTTAGTTAATGAATAGTTAATAAATTTTTGTGTATGTTTAGAATCAAGTTTTCATAATCTCAGCCATAAAATGGATTACATGGTCCTTGTGAGTAACAGGGATTTCCTGTTGAGGAATGGATTAAATGGTTTGTTTAGTTTCTACCAGAGAACACCTCCCCTCCACATGACACTGTTTGCATTTTAGTGAGTCCACTCCAGAGAGTGTCAGCAATTGCTGGAATGAACCTCTTTCTGCTCATGTTGACTTTGATGGAGATGTTTAACAGCTGCTGAGAGTAATTATGCACAGTTATCATTAGGCTGGTAATTACACACTGTCTCTTATAATGGCACACATCAATCAAAAGTTTCTAAAATGAACTCTAAAAACTGAAAAAGTAAAATGAACATTTTTTGTGCAGATCCAATGCTGTCACAGTCCTTGGCCCTCATTTTTCAAAATTGCATACACACAAATTGGCATAAACCACGTGCAATCATTTCAAAAGCATGAGAGATTCAAAGTAGGAGATTTACCAATATCTAAGTTCTATGCTTGAGATCAAGCATAAATTTATGCACAGCTCCAACCATGTGTATGCATGTTGTAATGTAGGTAAAACTGTGCTATCCTGTCTTCTGTCCATGTTAGTAATGACCAAGGCAGACACAGGTATTAGATGATATGACAGACTTTTATTCAAAAGGAGGACATTAACATAACTCTTTCTTTCATGTTATTACTTGGATAACTAGAATATCTTGGCATACATTGTACTGTTGCTTCACCCTCTTACCTTCCTACACAGAGCAACAGGATGAGCAAGGTGGTCATTACAATTGCACCAAATGGTAGAATAAGGAACGTACAGCACAGCAAGTGATCAGACACAATACAACTTTTCATGCATAAACAATCTGATCATCCGCATAGTATCTGTGTTCATTTGGATGAATTGCCATTTTGCCTAAATTGAGACAGGTGTGTAATTATTGCCATATCCTACAAAGGTAATGCTCCCATGCAATTTCTACACCATGCCTGTGTTAAGTGATCCAAAAAGTAATTTATGCTTGGACACAATGTCAGTAACTAACACGTCTGTTTCTGTTTTTTGAATAGTTTCTCTTCTTAGATTTCCTATTGCAATTGGTGTTATATCCTATTTCCATATTTGTCAACATTGATTACTTTCTGATGTGCGTATAACATGTATGTAACATTGACAAATGAAGGCCCTGATTATAAAGGTATATTAAAATATTATGGAGTTACAAACCAGCCCTGGATCAATGTGTAGGTGGGTATTTAAAACACATTAATTGCCATTTAACAGGATATGTTTGTCCCTGAATGAAGTCACATCAAGTATTCCAGACAACATCAGTGTTTTTTGAGGTGCAAGTGTTGTGAGATGTCTCTCTTGTCATTGATCCTACATAATGATAGGGGAAATGAGAGCTTTTCAGAGGTTACTTCTAAATCTAACATGTGAGTGAGAATGATTATGCTTGTACAGCTGGATTGGATTTATCCAGAGGGAGCATTTTTTTTAAATGGGTGCTGATTTTAGCTCTTCTTGACAGAGATTTATGTCTCTCTTGCATTCAGTGTGGAAATTCAAACCCAGTCTATTTTTACTATGATGCTTTTCAAGGCATGTTTTCACTGATAATTTATGATTTAGTTATAATATAGCATCAAAATACACTATTTATGCATGTTTTCAAGAAAAAAAAAGATAACAGATTATGGATGTTGATTGAATGTTGAATTGAACTATGATACCCTATGATACTTTGACTACTGAGCGTCACATCTTGACTTTGACTACTGAGCGCCACAAGTTGCCACCTCTTTTTTGTAGTTACATACTTCGATATCACTTGTTGTTAGACTACAAAAAAGAATCCACATATTTCCATATTACTCTTATAACACTCTTTATTTCTCTCTCCACCTCTATTATCCTCTCTCCATCCCTCTCTGCACAGACAACACCGCCAGCATCTATGCGACCCGAAAGGGCTTCAGTCGAATGACCCAGGATATCTACTTCTTGCCTATAGAGATCAATGACAATGGACACCCTCCTATGAGTAGCACCAACACATTAACTATCCGCATCTGCAGCTGTGACAGCAAGGATACTATCCTTTCTTGCAATGTGGAGCCCTACATCCTGCCTGCAGGGCTCAGCACTGGTGCACTCATTGCCATACTGGCCTGTATCGTCATTCTGCTGGGTGAGCATTATTTTTAAAGCACTAACACTCACAGAATTTGAGGGTTCAGTCCAGGGGCAGTTTAACTGATTTAATTGATTCATTTGTTTAATTAATTGATTAAATTCTGGAGTACATTGAT
The DNA here is from genome assembly GCA_019176425.1 of Megalops atlanticus. Lineage (NCBI taxonomy): Eukaryota > Metazoa > Chordata > Actinopteri > Elopiformes > Megalopidae > Megalops > Megalops atlanticus. The sequence continues at coordinate 18,497,126 of CM032881.1, forward strand.
GAATAAATATCTGCTGACAGCAGAACCTTTTTGGACCGTGGCTGATGAATGCTTATTTCCATGAATAACAACAATTTACTGTTTATAATCTCATACATGTGCAACAGTGGATGTGCAGAGCAGCCTACTTGTAAACTAGCTCCAATGGTTTTAACATTTGAAACATGAAATTTGGCAGATCATTAAAAACCTGAACCAAGGTTTTGAAAAGCCAACCTGCAAACAGGGATTAATTTATCTGATTGTGTGTTGAAGAACGATTACAGGAAGAACGATAGGCTGCCATCAGAATAACCTATTCAGAATGAAAATTTACTGCACAAACCAACAGTTGCCTTCCCCATATCTTCACCCACAATGGAGCCTAATTTGAGTAGACCTACTCAAATTAGGCTTGAATTCTCTTTATTGGTGATGGCCTTTAAACCTTTTGTAGGTGCATGTTGATATCCTTGAATGTCCCTCTTTCTGAGTTCATTGTCGCATACAGAAGCTTTACCTTTTCCGTGACAACTGGGCCACTGATAAAGGCAGCTACCTTTTGCTCTTACCTGGGAATCACAAATGCATTTCTTTATTAAAGCTCTCAACCTCAACTGTTCTCACCATGCGAATTGTTCAAACTTCATTTTATCCTAGTCTTTTTTGATATTAGAAATGATGGCTTTCCCTGTGTTATACATTACTGCTATGGTGCAGTAGAGTAATCCTATCCCCCTCTCTAGTTTTGTTATTATTTCAAGTTGTGTAACATTGACAATGTTTATTGTTTGTGTTTAGTTGCCTCTTGATCGGAACTGTCAATTTCCCACATTTATTGGATAGTTCTGGTTTCATACCCTTTCTGTTGACCAAGGTGCTTTTAACTTTGAGGCTCAGATCTTCAGGCTTCTACTCTATTCATTTTTCATTATTTTATCCATATAACTTGCTATAATGTTTTTCACTTAATGTATTTTTGAGGTTTTATTCATTATTCACTTAATAATGAGAGTAACGATTTATCATGCAGCCTGATCCAAAGTGACTACACAGCTTTGGTACATTTTGCAAAACATACAGCTGTGGATGCACTGAAGTAGTAAGGGGTACTTCCATTAGAGTCCCATAGGGATTCAAACCTGGGAGCATTGTTCCAGGACAATCAACAATACTGCACTGGCATTTTGATATATTGTAATACCCTTCTGTGAGAAAAATGCAGTAAGAGTAGACCATTTGACATTTATACTCTCTTTCCTTTTGCAGCCATCGTTGTGCTGTTTGTGGCTTTACGCAGACAGAAGAAGGAGCCCTTAATTGTATTCGAGGAGGAAGACATTCGGGAAAATATTATAACGTACGATGACGAGGGTGGTGGTGAGGAGGACACAGAAGCCTTTGACATTGCTACGCTGCAAAACCCAGATGGTGCCAACGGTTTTCTACCCCGGAAGGACATTAAGCCTGAACTTCAGTATCCACTGCAGCCTGGAGTGCAGCCTTTAGCCAACAGTGTGGATGTGGATGATTTCATCAAGACCAGGATCTCGGATGCGGACAATGACCCCACTGCACCACCCTATGACTCTATCCAGATCTATGGTTACGAGGGACGTGGCTCCATTGCTAGCTCACTCAGCTCCCTGGAATCGGTCACCACAGACTCAGACCTGGACTATGACTACCTCCAAAGTTGGGGTCCACGCTTCAAGAAGCTGGCCGATCTATATGGCACCAAAGACTCCGCTGATAACAACTCCTAACACCTAGAAGATCTTCTTTAGCACCCCTGTAATGGCATTTAGTGTGTGAAGTTTACTATAAGTATACCACAAGTTCATCTATTTATAGTAAACTTTGCTTTTATTTGTTTCAAGTATACTTGTAGTATACTGCATCCTTATAAGGGAACTCAATTTGAACAGGGTGATGAGGGGAAGCCAAAAGAAAAATGATACTTTAGTGGGACACACTGATACATTAGGGTATTAAACAGATATGAAACGTTGGGATAACAAGATATAAGAACCCCCTGTATTCTGTTTATGTTGATTTGCTGGTTGCTGTAGGTTTGGCTTTACATAAACCTGTGGGCAGTGGCACATGGCTCACAGAGGGACATTGATCTGTTGATACCGCAACAGTGCTCACGATGGAAAAAAAGGTTGCCTTATTAAATCATACAGAGACACTGGCTGCTTCTGTAGCATGTCCATCTTGCAAATGGAGAATGCGTCCTGACTGGGCTTTTTTTTTTACAATTGCAGGATGATGGATTTAATAAAAACAGACACTCGTCGAAGTGTACTCTCAATTCAGAAGAAATACCCACTTTCACCAAATGAAATATCAATAACAAGCAAGCTGTGAGCTGAAAAATGGCCTTAAATAATGAACACTTGCTGTGCATTTTTATAACTTGAACAATACATCCTAAAGCAAGCGAAAACCCATCTAACACATGTACAATACAGTGTCCCTTGAGGATCAGACTTGTGCCCATTGATTATTGTAAATTTATTTTTTGTGGTAATATTATTAAGATTATCATTTTGTTTTTTTATTCCTTATTTTCATTATTGCTGTATGTTCTTCTCCCTCTTCAGAAAACACAATCTGTCCTGTTGCCGAAAACCCTCATTTCTATGTCAATTTTATGGTACCTATTTGTACAATTTAAAAGTTATTTTAGTAAACATGCAGATATCAGTATTTCAATGTTACAACATCATGCTTATATTTTAAGAACACTGTACTGTTGCTTTACTATGTGCTTCAATCTAAGAAGCAGAAAACTTTGAAATAAATGCTCCTTTGATAAAAATCAATGCAGATAATCAATCTGTAACAGCAAGTTCATTATTTCAGCGGAGTATCTCATGCTGTTGTACGGTGTGTCTTACAAATGGTAAATAAAATAGGAAAAAAGGAGCATATGCTGGTCTGCATCAGAATACATTATAACTAACGGAAACACAGTAAAGGATGTTGGCTTCAATTTTTATTATAGAAAATACTGCCTGTAAAGTACACACTAATTTATTTCTTAGATGGAAAACAAATGGACTGCACCCAAGGCTGGGGCACTTGTGAAGCATCAGTGTTCAAAGCCATGCTCAAATCAAAGGAGGTTAAAATCTCAGGGAGTCACATTTTTCAATGAACTAGTTCAGTGTCTCCACTGTTCTCCATTTGTTGCTAAAAATGCATGCACCTGATGTGGCATTGACATTGCAACAGCATGTAACAGGTGCTATGCATTATATCCAGATCAGGTGAGTATGGTGACTGCTTTATCATACAAATGCTGCTTCATCCTGAAGCTGCCATTGAACTGTACAGGAGCTAATCTGGCCATGGTCCTGGTTTCTGCAGCATTTCTGGATGCAAGGTGATATTGATCCCAGAGTTGCATCAACAAAACAGCTCAGATACATGAGTTATGATGCATGGCTCTCCTGGCCACTGACAGGCAAATTTCAAGTCTATCTGCATTTTAACTACAGGCATGAGATGGTTGACCTGTACTGCCTGGAGTTTCTGGGGGTTCTGAAAATCAAAATTCTTGCCCCTTGCATCTTAATGTCTTCCTCTGCTCTAGTGGCAGTCATTGAATTTTGGTTTAGTCCTTATAATAACAAAAGTAATGACTGTCATGGTCATATACACCACTATTGTATAAAAGTGTTTTTAAAATATTTAACATATAATGTGTCCTCTAAATGTGCAAGCAACAGAGATGTGTTTCTCAATTTTTGTGAAATGACTATAAAGAAGTCAAGAGGATGAAAAGATTTTTATTGGTAATTTATGAATGTACAAGGTACAATGGGACCAGGTCATACCCTTGACCAATTGTCACATTTTACTGAATTACAAATGATACTGAATGATACACATATTAATTTTTATGTATGTTATTATTAAAACACTAAATCTCAACATTAACTATTTTAAGGCGACATTGGTTTATGTTATAATACTTTTAAGAAAAAAACCACCATCGCACCACCCAGGCACTGCGTAGAAAAGGCTGTCCCTCATAACTCATATTCCAAGCAAGAAGGAGACTTATGAGAGAAGCCACAGAGAAGCCAACAGTGACTAGCTAAAGAGCTACAGAGTTTAGGAGCTGAGAGTGGTGTAAAAGTGCAGCAGTCAACAATACCAAGAGCTCTGCATAAAATCTGCCTGTATGGGAAGCTGGCAAAAAAGAAGCCATTACTCAAAATAACCATCTCATAGCATTACATGACATTACATGCATTTAGCAGATACTCTTATCCAGATTAACTTCCAGCACAATAGAACATAAATGTATCCATTCAATTCAAATTAGCAACAGTGTCAGACCAGGCCAACAACACTCCCAGACCTGTGAGTTGTGAGCATAACGCTATTTGAGCCCTACCACAAATTAACTTGTGCAATCTGACAGGAGCCAAATATACTACAATACAACAGTCCCTAGAACACAGAATCCAGAATACATCACAATACTACACGTAAAATAAGTATAAAATACTATGGGTATCAGGTGTTATGGGGCGGGGATTGAAGTGGAACCGAGATGCAGTCTGAAGAGGTGAGTCTTCAGTCTGTGTCAGAAGATGGCCAGTGATTCCCTGTCATAACCACCATGGGGATTTCATTCCACCACTGAGGGACATGAGGGAGCTGTCCCATTCACTGTCCTGTATGCCAGCACCAAGATGTTGAACTTGATGTGAGCGATAAAAGAAAGCCAATGAAGTTCGGTGAGGAGGGGGGATGGCACATCTGGAGTTTACCAGAAAGCATGAATGACCGAGTTAAAATCTGGGAAAATGTTTTGTGGTCAGATGAGACCCACAGAATCTTACATTATACTGTCAGTGAAGTGATTTTTTAATGTTTTTTCTTACTTTCCAAAAATGATTAACACAAACATCAGACTTATCCAACTGTGTAATTAAAGTAATACTTTGCAAGCAAGTAACATATGGAAAATATCAAAATATGGAAAATTCAGACTGATAGTCTCCAACAACTTTCTGTAATAACCAGCCAAAATGTGTTGTGAATGGTTTATACCAAATGTATTTTAGAACCTTGAACAAAATTATCTAAGCATTTTTTTAAATGTTCGAAAACATCTGTGTTGTTTGTGATAAAGATATCTTGCCTTATCACTAAGCATCAGACAATAAGTTACAATCTAAGGTGTTACATTGTCTTTGTTCCCAAATGTAAGATAACAGCACATTTAATGATGTTGATATTGCTTCTGTGATGTTTTTTCTAAACCATAAAGCATTATAACAATGTCAAAATTACTCATAACAAAATAATCTGAAATGAATGAGGGGCGGGCTGAGGGAGTAAAATTTAAAGATCAGAAATATTGACCTAGAATGAAAATGTTTGTGCTTGCTTCAGGTTGTCATATACATTATAATCATGCTCTTCTGTTAATCCCAGAAAATCCTTTACTTTCCAAGAAAGGGATTGATTATCTTTTTAACATAAGGCTTTAAGTTTACAGAATTGTTCTACCACTACCTACAAAATCAACCATTTGCAGCAGGCATGTTTAGATGAAGTGGAACAAAGCAGAGAAACAGAACTTAAGACTGCAGGTGAGGGGTTTCATGTCAGTCCAGGTTTCAGTTGTCCATGTGGGGTCATTATGTGGAGATATTCAAATAACAAGGGCACTGGGTATAAATCACGTTCTGAGCTCCCTAACATATGCAGTATTACATGTGTTTGCTGCTGTATTGACCCACCTTTATGTATCACATTTTGGTTAAGGCAGGACAACAGCTGATCTTAGTCATAGTCACACAACACAGGTGTTTGAGAGACCCTGCTGCTGGGCTGTCTGGTCTTTTCTTTCTTTTCAATGGGGAATACTCTTGGCTGAACCTTGTTTCTATTAGCTGAGACACATTGGTGATTATTCTGATCCAGAGGCTCCTTAAGCAGTGTCACATTCATCCTAGGGCTTCCACCACATTCCTGACCTCTGTGTCTCCTCTGCTCAGAGAGGGAGGTGAGGCACTTCAGACTCTAGGCTGTCTGTTATCTCTCTGGGCCATAAAAAAGTGTCAGAATCTTTCCCAGGAACCATCAATAGTTACTTTCTACAGACATTGAATAAGGGGTCTGCTTTGCACCTAAGGCACAAAGAAAAAGAAGCCCAGAGAGTGCTGGGAGGATAGACACTGTGTGACTGGCTGATTTCTCTTGCTATTTTGCTGATCATGATTTGTATTTGTGTTCTTCTTTTGATCCCTTGATAGGAAGGTGTGTACCACATTCCAGTCATAATTGGAGGATAGAGGCAGATCTTGCAGAGAGATAGATCTTGCATTGGGGGAAGGCGGGAGAGGCAGAGTCACTGGGCAAGACAATACACCTACATGTGCACTCCCAGGCGCGGATTAATGCACAGGCTGGCCTAGGCTCCAGCCTAGGGGCCCCACGTGTGCAGGGGCCCCTGATTGGCCAAACTATTTTTGCACGTAACTTCTTTTTATGCTATATACTAGAGCGGGTGTTATGTTACATTAGCGGACCTTTAGGCCTACATTATGTTTTCATTAGCGTTATTAAGCTTCTCATAGTTTTCAGGTAGCATTTGCTATATTTTTAACGTTAAATCGCTGTTTCCTCAAAGATAAAATTAGCTAGAATTTTTCCTATCTAGTGTTCCTGTCAGGGGTGCGGGATGAGGACTCACACGCAGACCCGGAGGTGAATGGCAGAGTGACTTTATTAAAGCCCAAAACAGGAGCAGACAGGGACAGGGTCAAAAACGGGCAGGGTCAAAACCAGGGAAGTCAGTCCAAAAGCAAACAGAGAGCAAGCACGTGGTCAGGACAGGCGAGGGTCAGCAATGGGTAGGCAGGCAGCGGGGCAACCAGAACGGAGCGGCAGGCAGAGACTAAATCCGAAGGCCAGGCAGGGTTCACAAACGGGGCAGGCAGGTCCGGAGCAGAGCAGACGGGAAGCGGGGAGTGAAGTCTGGGAAGGGGCAGAACCGGGGAGACCGGCAACAGGGAGCTGGGGCAGAACCGCGGGCAAACCAGGCAGCCGGAGCAGAATGGCAGGCTGGTCCGGGGCTGAGCAGGCGGGAAGCAGGGTCCGGACAGGGGCAGAACCGGGCAGGCCGGCAACAGGGAGCGGAGGCAGGACAGCGGGCTGCCCAGGCCGCCGGAGCGGAATGGCAGGCGGGTAACAAGGAGAACGGATCAGACTAACACAAACAGGGAAACACGAGGGGACGAGGGAACAGAAGACAGACTGAACTTACTTAGGCAGAACAGCGGGCAAAAACAGAGACCCAGGGCGAGACAGAAGACCGCTGAAAAACAGAGTAACGGAAGGCAAGAACGCAACAGAATGCGGAGGCAGACTGGCAACAAGACAGAGAAAAGCAGGGCAAATATAGGGTAGGGCTGATGAGGTGATGGGAAGCAGGTGTGCAGGCAGGCAGGTGGAGATGATCAGGTAGGCGGAGACAGGGCGGAGAGCGGGGCAGGGCCGGAACACAAGGAAAAACAAAAGCACATGGACAGGGGAAGAACACAAACACACAGCCAGGGGGGCGGAGTACTGACAGTTCCAATCGCACCGGTTTTAGTATACGCGCTAAACGGCAAATCAGACCAATGCGAACGTACGCCGAAATGGGTAATTATTTAAATTTACTTAAGAGAAAAAAACCTTGACCCCTATTGGACCAAAAGAAACATTTAAAAAATTAAGCTCCTGTTTAAGTAGATGTGGCCAGGTTCATAAGGCCAATTTGGTTTTCAAATAATACATCACTGCTACTGAACAGCATAGCGCAAAATGTCAAAGAAAATATAATAGCGGAGCACAAAAACGAAAAGCACAACGGCTGAAACAACACCGTGACCAAGATCTACTAAAGGAAATCCCTAAATATTCTGCGCAAATTGGACTTTACCAACCTCATTAAGGACTTCTCTGTCAGAAAAACAAGAAAGAAAAACTTCTAAAGGTAGGAATATGTATTTATGATTGTGCTGCTGTTGCATTATTGCTGTTATTATGTGCTGCTGCTGTGTTTATTGTGTTTTTGTAGCTTTGTTTTATTCAAGTATTGCACAGCGGTTCGATTTGTGTCTGTAAGAATGTGGTGATTTTGCCTCAGTAAAACAAGGTGTTCTGTACTGCTGCAGATGTTGTACCTGTTGGTTTAAATAGCTAAACCCTGTTACCAGCTTGCAGATGCACTTTAAATGCCTTTTTTTCTGTAGCATTGCTGTTTATAGTAAAGGCTGTCTCAATGTGTGTGTAGCCTATGCCAGTGCACCCCGAGTGTGTGAGTGTGGGCCGTGTAATATTCCTGGCACGCTTTTACACATGGCACTAAATTACTTTTTTTCTGGTAAGCGGTAAGGCATGATAAGTGACCCTGCGCTCACTCATCGCCAAGTCGCTGTGTCGCTGTCGCTTGCTGCAGCCAGCTTGTGGGCGTTGCTAACGTAGCTTTGAGGAAGTGAGCTACAAATGTATTGACAGGAGATGCATCAATTTTCTAAAAAAAATGTATACACTAATAAATATTAAAAATATATATTTTATATTTATGTATGTTATATTTATATGTTATATTTACATTGTCTTTGCTATATTCATCGTGGAGTTGTATGTTTGTATTTTCTTAAGGGCAGGCCTATTAATATATCGCCCAATATATGCGTGAACCCACAAATCAGGTGCATTCCCGCTGAAAAATATGTTTTGGAGGGAATTTATTTTCCTATAAATAGTGTGATCTTGCTTCAAACACTACCGTTTCACCATGGACACAAAGTAGCATTCGCAATCGCCGCTATGGGAACTAAAATGCTAATATAGGGACTAAAGTTTAAGAAAACGTTTCACAGCGAAAGAATATAAGAGAAACACATCTGCCCTGATTGGCCGTTGCTCGATTCTGTCACTGCTCATTTGCATAAAGTTGAACTTTGCTTAACTTTTTTTTATTCGCCAAGTCGCGGCAAATGCGACACGACACACATGTCGCTCACCCTACAATCACATGGACGACACAGGAGAGAGACAAAGCGACCAGCTGCCATTCATTTTCAATGAGAGTTGGCGACTGACAGCGACAAGAGACAAGTGGCTGTTGCAAAGCCAACTAGGCGGGGCTAAAATAGATAATAGATTTTCCAAAATACACTATATAGCCAAAAGCATGTGGACACCGCTCCTAATTATTGAATTCAGGTGTTTCAGCCACACCGATTGTTAACAGGTACATAAAATCAAGCACATGGACACAGACAAACCTTGGAAGTAGAATGGGTTGTACTGGAGAGCTCAGTGACTTTAAACATGGCACTGTCATAGGATGCCATCTTTGCCACAAGTCAGTTCATGAATTTTCTGCCCTGCTAGATCTGCCCCGGTCAACTGTAAGTGCTATTATTGTCAAGTGGAAGCATCTAGGAGCAACAACAGCTCAGCCACGAAGCAGTAGACCACACAAACTTACAGAGCGGGGCCGCTGAGTGCTGAAGCGTGTAGCACGTAAAAACCGCCTATCCTCTGTTGAATCACTCACTACAGAGTTCCAAACTATCTCTGGCTGCAACATCAGCACAAGAACTGTGCGTTGGGAGCTTCATGAAATGGGTTTTCATGGCTGAGCAGCTGCACACAAGCTCAACATCACTATGCGCAATGCCAAGCGATGGCTGGAGTGGTGCAAAGCACAGTGCCACCGGACTCTGGAGCAGTGGAAACGCGTTCTCTGGAGTGATGAATCACGCTTCACTATCTGGCAGTCTGATGGATGAATCTGGTTTTGCGGATGCCAGGAGAGCGCTACCTACCGGAATGCAAAGTACCTACTGTAAAGTTTGGTGGAGAAGGGATAACGGTCTGGGGCTGTTTTTCAGGGTTTGGGCTAGGGCCATTAGTTCCAGTGAAGGGTAACATTAATGCTACTGCATACAAAGACATTTTAGACAATTGTATGCTTCCAACTTTGTGCTATTACAAAATAAAATTTGATTGATTTAATAGCACAGGTGTGTACATATACCTGTAGGTATATATAGGTACCTGATACTTAGGCCCCTATTCACAAAGATCTTGCTGCACCATAATTCCACCACCAAGCACATTTTTCATGCAACAGTATCTATTAACCACACATTAAACACATTTCAGATGAAGAACGCAATACCTTTTCTGTTTGTGTGCAGACTCCCCATGAAGCTTCTGGCTTATGCATTGCTAGGATATTCAGCTTATGACCTCGTAAATTCTTGCTGAGAAAAAAATGGGAGGCGTCAATGCAAAGTAATGCATTTTAAGATGCAGTGACATCTATCAGAGCAATTATGGTTGCTCTTTTTTCTCGTGCTTTTTCAAAATCAGAGAGGTATATCCTGAGACCAAAAACACTTCAGGAAAAAAGATCTTCAGCTGGGGGCTGAATATTGTACACTAGTTTTCAGTCTTAAACAAAAAAAAGTCAGTTGTGTAGCGCTTGTAGTCCTCGACCAGTGAAATGAAGCACTAAACATCTACCTAGGTTCAGGAAAGAGGAATGCTTACTAGAAATGTGAATAAATTGAACAGTTGACAAATTTATTGTCTTGCAACACAACCAACACATACAGCATTCAACTTGGTATATGAAGAAAATGAGATAAAAAAGGAAGAGCTCTTCAAAAAAAACAGACATGTAAATTAGTGAAAACCCCTCTTAAATTCAGTCTCTTATCTGGTGTTTCGATGAAGGAATCAAACAAATCAGGTTTCTTCTGGGACAGATCTCGCGGCTGGCCACACCACTTCACGATCATCCACAATCTCACTGGGCTGGGCTCGCCATCTCAAATCCAGATTCCTTTCCGGTAATTCAAAAAACCAATCGGAGTTATTAAACTCGATGAAACCCATCTCTCTTCCAGATTGAAAGTTCAGTTTTTTGGTAGAAGGTAAGCTTAGTAATATAGCTAGATGAAGATATTTGAGATTTCAAGACTGTTCTGTACTATTTCACAACAAAAGTCGGGAGCTTGTTCAACGCACATTTCTAAGAGAAGTCTCAGATCGGGGAGAGAAAAAATGCTTGCTTATTCTATGCTCTACTATACTGGAGTGCAAAGAGTGCCCTCTCCAGGATATTTCATGCTACTACCTCTGTATTAGTAACCTTGTTTTCATAGGGGTTACACCCTCCCCCCTTGACTCTGCATGAGTCCCCTCATGCCTGACCTATGCTTCAGTCTAAACTACCTCAATTGGGGGAACATCATAATCATTAATGGTGTAAAGTGCTCGATTAAAGCTTTCTAAGAGACTCTGAGCAAAGGAGATTAAGAGCTTACCTAGCTCAGGGTAGTGGAAATGACCGGGTGGCCGTCGTGTTCTCTCAGGTCTACGTGTAGTGTCGTTTGTTTCTGCATGTGTATTTTCATTTTCAGTTTCCCCTCTTTCAACAGTTTGTGTATCAGTTATTGCATTGTTCAAATCAGTATCTCGCTGAACTTCCGCAATAACTTCATTTCCTGGGCTCTTTAGGTTAACAGAAGATGCATCATTGTCATCAGCAGTGACGGCTGGAGTTTCATTTGTCACATCTGGTAATGTTATATCCACTTCAGTATGGGGTTGCTCATTCATAACCTCGGACTCCTCTGCTTCAACTACTAAAGGTGTTCCAGCAGGTTCCGCAGGCAATACAGAATGCTCTGTATGGGGCTCATCTTGAAGCTGGGAGGTCAGGGGTGTGGGCGGTGTCACAGTGGGCTGCGGGGTCTTTGGGATTTCACACACCCGGACAAACCTTTCCTCAGGAACAACAGATAGCTGAATGGAACAAAACGGTAAGTCAACCTCAGAATCAGAGTTCTCTTCAAAGGGTTGAGGTTGACTACGTCTGGTCCTTGGTCGGTGTGGCTTTGGCTCGACCTGTTCAACTTTCTCTGGCTCAGACAAGTCACCACAAGGGAGTAAGAGATCCCTATGTAGAGTTCTGATGGGACCATCTCCATCTATGGGCTGTACAGTGTACACTGGTAGGTCTCCCATCTTTTCCAGCACTTTATATACAGTGGATTCCCATTTATCCGCGAGCTTGTGTTTGTTTCGCAACCGCACATTCCTCACAAGTACCTGATCACCTTCCTCTAGCGTTGACTCTCTTACTGCTTTGTCAAAGCGGCATATGTTTCGTTCAGCTACCTTCTGTGAATTCCTGCTAGCAATCCGGTAGCTTTCCTCGAGTCGTGCCTTCAGGTTTCTCACGTACTGGGAATGAGATTTAGGAGCACCATTCCTAACGGGCAAGCAGAATGCAATGTCCACTGGGAGTCTAGGCTGGTGCCCAAACATCAACTCATCAACTCAACTCACTCAACTGAACCCGGTGACCTTGTTCTTGGAGCAATTGTAGGCATGGGTTAGGGGTTTCACATAGTCACACCAGTGACTTTTCTTCTTGTCACTCAGGGTGCCTAACATGCCAAGAAGAGTTTGATTGAAACGTTCTACCGGGTTTCCCCTAGGGTGATAGGGACTGGTGCGCACTTTGGTGATACCCACAAGGGCAGAGAGTTCTTTAATGAGCTCAGACTCAAAATCCCTGCCTTGATCATTTAGCAGGCGCTCTGGGAACCCATAATGCACGAAATATTGCTCCCAGAGTGACTTTGCGACCGTTGCAGCTTTCTGATCTTTTGTGGGTATTGCAACAGCATACTTAGTAAAATGATCCGTGATAACTAAAATTTCTTTGGTATTGTGACTATCGGGCTCCAAAGAGAGATAATCCATGCATACCAGTTCCATGGGATGAGTTGTCTGGATATTCACAAGAAGTGCTGACTTTTCAGGTGGCGTTTTTCGTCTGACGCAACGTCCACATGTCTTTATCTTGTTCTCCACGTCTACGGCCATCTTAGGCCAATAAAATCTTGTCCGAACTAAATGTAGAGTTCTCTCCAGACCCATGTGTCCCATATCATCATGTAGGCACTGGAGAATGGTGGGTCTCAAGGACTTAGGGACCACAAACTGATAAGTGAGGTCATCATCAGACTGGCGGGTCCTGTAGAGGAGGCCATTTTTCAACTCTAACTGTTTCCACTCCTTAAGCAAAAGCTTAAGCTCCAAGGACTCAGAGCTGAGGTTGGCGTTTGCCTCATCTCCAGCTTCTAAAAGCTTGATGACAGGACCAATTACCGAATCAGACCTCTGGTAACGTTGGAGCTCTGCCTCGGTGTAGGTGGGTATGGTAGGATAACCTAGTGCTCCCGCATCTTCATACACGTCTGGCACCGCATCAGCATGAAGCACAAGGGATTCTACCAAAGTGATAGACGGTAGATTGTTATCAGCCTCACTTAAAAGATGGCGGTGATACAAGGCATGAACTGTGTCAGATGGTAGGTCTTGTTGCTCAAGAGACGAAGACAGATGGTGAGAGACAAACAGTTTCATTCTCTCCTTTTCCTCTAAAGAAGCATGATCATCTCCCAGAGTGCCATGAGGCCGTCTTGAAAGGCCATCCGTGTCCTGGTTGCACCTTCCAGCACGATACTTAATGTTAAAATCGAACGTGGAAAGTGCAGCCAACCAGCGGTAACTGGCAGCATCAAGTTTAGCTGACTTTAGAATGTACATCAATGGATTGTTATCCGTTACAACTGTGAACGTGTTCCCGTATAGATAGTCCTGAAATTTTTCAACAATGGACCATTTCAAAGCGAGAAATTCCAGCTTGTGGGCTGGATACCGCTTCTCACTGGGCGAGAGCCCTCTGCTCGCATAGGCGATAACTCGCATATCCCCATCTTGTTCTTGGTAGAGGGCTGCCCCTAAATCAGAAGTACTTGCATCTGTGTGGAGAACATACGGGAGTTTCGGATTTGCAAATCCAAGCACAGGTGCTGAAGTGAGTTTTTCTATAACAGTTCCAAAAGCTCCTTGACAAGCAGGTGTCCACCGATCCGCAAAAGGCTCTTTAACACTGAAGTAACCCTTAAGACAGGGTGTTGCTCTTCTCCCCTTCTTGTAAGGTAGGTAGCCTTTTGTGCGATCATTCAAGGGTTTGACGATCTTTGAATAGTCCTTCACAAATCTGCGATAATATCCTGCAAAGCCTAAGAATGATTTCAGCTCTTTGAGGGTTTGGGGTCTAGGCCAGGTGCGGAGGGCACTAACCTTCTCGGGATCAGTCTCAACTCCTTTACTGGAAACTATGTGTCCTAAATACCACACAGAGCTTTGGAAGAACCGGCATTTTGATGGAGAGAGTTTCAAGCCGTATTCTCTCAACTGCTGGAGGACACGTAAAAGCCTAGCTTCATGTTCCTCCAGCGGGCTTGAGAACACTATCACATCATCCAAAAACACTCGCACTCCCTTGAGGTTAAGACTGCCCATACATTTCTCCATTAACCTTTGGAATGTGCTAGGAGCATTGGTGACACCCTGGGGCATGCGATTGAACTCGTAGAACCCCAAAGGACACACGAAAGCAGTCTTGGCCTTGTCATATTTTTCCATTTCAATCTGGTAATAGCCAGACTTGAGATCCATTACTGAAAACCATTTGGAATCGGCAAGGGCGGAAAAAGCTTCTTCAAGGTTGGGAAGTGCATATGCGTCTCGAATTGTCAGTGCATGTAGCTTCCTATAATCGACACAAAGACGGACGTCCCCACTCTTTTCCGGAATGACTACAGTTGGGGAGGAGTAAGGGGACTCTGATTCACGAATCACTCCTGCATCGAGGAGGGTTTGCAGATGTTTTCACAGCTTCATAGTCATTGGGGTGAATGGGTCGTGACTTTTGCTTAAAGGGTGTCCCGTCCTTTAATTTTATATGATGTTTCACTTTAGATGTATGCCCAAAGTCAAGGTCGTGCTGAGCAAAATCATCAGCATAAGCCATTAGGCTCTGACTTACTCTATCCTTCCACTCTTTCGAAAGAGGAGAATCACCAAAGTCAAATGTTAGACTGGACTGGTTAGCTTCACTGACTGGCTGAGAAGTGACAGCACAACGTTTCACAGAACTAGCAATTTTGTTTGAGGCAGACAAGCTGTCATGGATCACTTCTGGAGTGTGAAGCTCAGCAATAATACAGTATGCGGGTAGAGTTATGTTATGCTCTGATTAATTTCTAACCCACACAGGTAGCTTGTAAGGATTCTGCTTGGGCAAGGTCACAAGACAGCACTCCACAAGGATTCCCCCAGGCAAGGTGGATGTTACTGGCTGTTCGATAACTGCACTTTCGCTGGTGGTGTTAGCCTTGACACAACCTTCAAGAAGGACCCTTCCTTGAGCAGGGATCATAGTCCATACTTTGCCTTTGAGAGCCATCAAGCCAATTCTTCCGGTGGTGCTGACTTCTTTCCTGAGCCTCAGTGTGTGAAGAATTTGTCTATAGCCATGGACAGTGGACAAGTCATTAAGCTTTCTGCCATGACAATGTTCATTGTACAAGACATCAAGAGCATTTGTTCCAATCAGTACAGGTACATCACTGCTACTGCGCAAATCTGGAATTACTAATGCTAAAGTAGAAACTTCAGGCTCATGGTCAATAAATTTTGTGGAAACTTCAGGCTAATAGGCACATAGCCCAAGTATGGAATGTTTTGCCCATTAGCGCCTTCAACATCCAAGCCGTCAATAGGTTGAATGGGGTGTTCTGACAAATGACTCTCATAAAAGGAAGCAGAAATGGTGGTCACTTGAGACCCGGTGTCCAGGAGACAACTGCATTGCACGCCTGAGACTGTGATATTAGCCGTACATTTCTGTGCAATAAGCCCTTTAGGAAATTGTGGTTGCCTCTCTATTTTGTGTGACTGGATGGATGCTCTAGTTAGGGGTTTTATTTTGGGACATCCATGCTCACTTTCAGCTCCTGACAGTCCCACATCAGGAACTGACTTCAGTTTAAATGTTGCCCATTTTGTTCATCCCAGGCCTGCAGCTTTTGTTTGAACTCTTTACGCTTCCTTTCAACTAGTTCAGGATTTGACTCAGTGCTACAGGATGGCGCAATATGGCCATCCTTGCCGCATTTGAAGCAATACCCTGGACGGGGTTTCTTTATGAGTTTTGCCTCTGTTGAGGGGTTTTTCTCAGCGGAGTCCTTGGTTTTGGAATTTAGCTTCTTACTTGATTTAGCAGGAGTCTGGCTTGAGCTCTTACTCATGGATGCTTTCAGGGAAGCCATTTGTGTTTGTAGCTTTGCAAGCTGCTTTTCAAGCTTATGTGTGTCAGTGTAAAATGTTCTATCTGCAAAGGCTGCCATGTCTGTATCAGTGGCATAATCTTCTACTGTGTGGACATTTGCCTGTGCTTTAGCTTTAGGGAAGCCTAAGTGCTGTTTCATCCGGCTGGACTTAGCAGCCTGCCGGTCCTCCTCAGTGCGCAGCAAAAAAAGCAACTCAGAAAATGAGGGTGGATCCTTCTTCTGCTCAAGCTGAAGACTGGTAATTAACCCTCCTGTTATGTTCAAATTTACTAACATCTGTTATGTTTGGGGTCAATTTGACCCCAGCAATTTAAACCTCCAGAAAATGGTGGGAATTAAAATTGCTACCCAAATTTATCTGTCAGGTACTTTATGTGTCTTCGTTGACTGCGTAAATAGGCTTTAAATAACCCCCAACCCCCCACCCCTATACATGTAGAATACCTATTATGCGACTATGGAAAAACATGACAATCACCATAAATTCCTGTTCTTCATCGCAAGAAGTGCAGAGGGAGGCTCCGGCTTGTTTTTTCTCACTGTCCCCAACATGGTAACCTTCCTTTTCAGCAGTTCCTCACCCAGGGCGGATGATGTGAAAAAATGATCACATGTAATGTTATGACCATTCAGTCCTTCAGCCATGTCTAGTACCACCCTCATGCCCTGATTTTTTTCAGGTGCTTTCCCAGCAGGTTTACCAGTGTAAACCTGCATATTCCAGGCATAGCTGGACTGTGCATCACATGCTGCCCGTATTTTGATACCATATTTGGCTGGTTTGCTTGGCATGTACTGTCTGAAGGGACAGAGGCCACGAAATGCAATCAGACATTCATCCACAGTCATGTGGGGGCCTGGATTGTAAAGAAAAGGTAATCGCTGAACCCACTTGTCCCATACATCCCGTATTGCTGCGGGTTTATCACGCTCTCGTCGGCCCTGCCTTGTTTCTCTGTCATCAAAGCGTACGACACGGGAGAAGAGATGAAATTTCTGTAGAGACATAGTGGCTGGAAATATTGCCCTTAGAGTGTCAGCATTCCAAAGGCTTGCTGTTGCTTCGCCTTTTGACTTGTAAACTCCTGCCAAAATGAGCAACCCAATATAGGCTTGCAAGTGGGTTACATCCAAGTCTTTTCAACTGCCCCCATACACATGCCTCCCCTCCAAGTTTGTCATCTCAAGTATATCCTTTTCAATTGATGGTGTTATGAAGAGCTCAAATGCTGATTTTATGTCTTGGGCATGGCTGACAACATATCTGGTGGGGCCTGGAACCATCCTGATAACATTAGCAGCACTAAGTCTACCCTGTCGTTTAAGTGGGGAGAGGGACCATGATAACTTTCCATTTTTGGAAGGTAAGATGCCTTCTGGTGGTTGAGAAACAGGAGGGTCAAAACTTAGAGTCTCATTCTCATCAGAGGAGGATGCCTCATAATCAGGGTCCTCCTCAACGCTATCCTCTGTCTCAGACACATTCTCCTCTATTTCACTCTCACTGGCAAAGAGCTGTGACAAAACCTCATTGGCAGGTAACCTTTGCTTAGAGTTCATTTTCAACAGAGAGAGCATAAAGAGAGAGCACACAGAGCACCAAGAGGAATGGTTTTGAAGGCTGCTGTGCAAGCTTTTATATGTTTGCTCCTCCCCTACTGTCATGCGCAGACACAGGTGTGGGAACCATAGTTCCCCTCCCCCACAGCGCAGGAAATATCAAAGTTCTCATGGAAATCATGTTTTCCCCTCCCCCATGTCATGTGAACTGTCAGTGGTTCTCGCACTACTACAGGTATTATTATGTTAGGTTATGGCCCTAAAACAGAGGGAAGTCTTTTGAATATTATAAAATTGCATGTTGCAGTGTCCTCAGTATCATCCAAAACAACCAAAATAAATGTGTGTAAAATGTAGATAGTTCTTATATGTTTTATACAGCTAAAACAGCCTGGGGTCAAATTGACCCAAACAACACCAATGCGTACAACATGAGTACAGGACATTAAAAACATATCATCATGTTAATTTTGTGTTCACCCAGTTGTCCCTATTAAATTAGGAAAAGTCATTACATATGAAGCAAAAAAAATGATGTTGAGCTTTTATTTAGAGACGGTAAACATTGAATGGGGTCAAATTGACCCCAAACATAACAGGAGGGTTAAGGCATTGTTCCAGCAGCCTCTACAGAACTGCTTAAGTAGCTGGCGTTCAGACTCACTAGCAGCAATGCCGCCTCTTTTCACTACTTTACTCAAGACAGTCTGCAATCGTTGCAAATAACTGGAAGGTTTCTCACCTGAGTTCTGGTTGGTGTTCAAGAACCTTGCAAAAAGCTCATCTCCATCATCAACAGTGTCATATGCTGAGTCAAGGAGGCGCAAGTAGTCATGAGGAGATGCTGTTGGCCCAAGGTGCTTCAAAATGTGGGCAGCAGGCGGAAGAAGGCTCTCTACTATCTTTCGGACGGTATGCTTTTCAGACACAGTGGTGTCTGTAAGGAGGAACTCAACATTGTTGCGCCATGTGTCATAGTCAGTCAGGAAAAGGGCCTGAGTTTGACACGATCATGATACTGTGAAGAAAAGTCACTGTTCTTAATGACATGCTCGACCAGTACCTTCTGAACTTCAGGAGTGGTGAGCTGCTCAGAAGCTAAACGGAGGGTCTGTTGCCCGTGTAAGGCTGATGTCTGAGCGTTTGGCAGTGAAGCATGTTCATGTAAGGGTTCATCAATGTGTACTGGTGTAGGAGGTTGAGTTTGAAGAACTAGTGCTGCAACTTGGACTGTATCATTCGTGGCCTGTGGGTTCTGGGTAACTACTGATACATTTGGTTCAGGTGTAGGTTTATTTTTATCAGATTTCTGAATTTTAGCCAGCTCATCTAGCAAAAGTTTCTCAAAATCTGTACCACTTAGTTTAGCAATACCCTGCAGTTCAGCTAAGTAAGAGTGGGTTAAGCTAGAACTCTTGCCAGCAGCATACAGCTCAGAGAGAAGCTGAATGTGGTGGATAACATCTGGATCACGGCTGGGTCTTTTGCAGGGCAAAGTATCACGCAGAAACTGAACAGGTGCACCTGATGTGAATTCTACGATGGCTGTGTCTTTAAACTGAGGTTCATCACTAGTTACCTTAATTATCCTACTAATAGAACCAAGGGTTCCTAAGTACTCAATAACATTATTGTCTTCCTCCCCACCAGTTAAACCACCCACTAAGAGTGAATTGGGTACCTTAACATTTTCTGACTGGATTACATCCATACTGTAGGCTCTTATCACCGCAAAATATTCAAAAGTAGGTAGTGTCAGTATTTACAGATAGAATGCAATAAGGATGTCAACGGTTCAACCTTTCTGATAAAAAAAAGCTCAAAACCTCTCCTGGCTGGCTCGCCACGTTTTGTGTGGCGCTTGTAGTCCTGGACCAGTGAAATGAAGCACTAAACATCTACCTAGGCTCAGGAGAGAGGAATGCTTACTAGAAATGTGAATAAGTTGAACAGTTGACAAATTTATTGTCTTGCAACACAATCAACACATACAGCATTCAACTTGGTATATGAAGAAAATGAGATAAAAAAGGAAGAGCTCTTCAGAAAAAAACAAATAGACATGTAAATTAGTGAAAACCCCTCTTAAATTCAGTCTCTTATCTGGTGTTTCGATGAAGGAATCAAACAAATCAGGTTTCTTCTGGGACAGATCTAGCGGGTGGCCACACCACTTCACGATCATCCACAATCTCACTGGGCTGGGCTCACCATCTCAAATCCAGATTCCTTTCCGGTAATTCAAAAAACCAATCGGAATTATTGAACTCGATAAAACCCGTCTCTCTTCCAGATTGAAAGTTCAGTTTTTTGGTAGAAGGTAAGCTTAGTAATATAGCTAGATGAAGATATTCGAGATTTCAAGACTGTTCTGTACTATTTCACAACAAAAGTCGGGAGCTCGTTCAACGCACATTTCTAAGAGAAGTCTCGGATCAGGGAGAGAAAAAATGCTTGCTTATTCTACGCTTTACTCTACTGGAGTGCAAAGAGTGCCCTCTCCAGGATATTTCATGCTACTACCTCTGTATTAGTAACCTTATTTTACTACATCTAACCATTATGCCATTGCAAAACATGATGGTCTGTCATCAGTATTGTTCTAAAATTTAAAATCTACTGACCAGTTAGTCACAGATTTAAAGGACATTGAATACTATTTCATATCAAATAAATTTTGCTTTATTTAACCAACAGCATTATTCATTCATTTACATGATTATTATAAGCAAACAGCTGACATGCATGAAATTAACAGCATGTTCAAGCTCAGTGGTAAGATTCATTCTTCTGTGCCCTTATAGATGATACCCTGGTCTGTGACAGACCATGTTTTCTGGTTTCATGAGTTTAGTGAGTTGGGACCAAGTCACTTCTATCAAGACAGTTAATATATATTAGTTCCATTGTCACTCTGATGACATCCTTGCAGTTTACATCATGCTCATAGTCGACAAATATATGTTAGTAAGTGCCTCAGACCACTTTGCTAGCCAGCTGCATGGCTAGCTATCTAGAGGTGTGTTGTAAGCACCTCTCTAAAGCAGTTGCAAAGGCAATGGTATAAGTAATATTGGCTATATGAATTTCTTAGTCTCATTAAATGTTCTTGTATGTTAAACTGGTTTAAAGACAATGGACCTTGATGTGTCAAGAAGGCTTGTGTACATATCTGCAGGAGGTTCCATCTGAAACCACTTGATCCATGTATTAACATAACACTCACCATGTACTTAAGGATTAGGTTTATCAATCTCTCGACACACACTCGAATACTTTCCTTAATGCTTATCCTCTGTCAGCAAGGCGCAGACTGTCATTTTGAGTATATACTGAGCCCTACAGAAGAGGTTTAACACCAGCAATATTTATCATCCGACAATGACTGGGAGCACATTTCAGGAGAACAAACTGGCTTTGTTCCACCACTGATGGAGTTTGGTAGGTCAGTTAGGGGTTCTTTGCCTCATTGGTGTCAGTAACTCTTTGAATAGCAGGTGCCTGTGAATTGCTTGGATGAGAATGACATCAGTGACACACCATTTGCTGAAAATATGAATTTAGTTACCAGGTTCTCTGCAGGGAAGTGTGGTCTTCCAAAGTGAAATAAGAGATCTAAAATCTAAAAGTCATTGTTAAGTGGGCTGGCAGGGCTCAAGAGTAGTATTTATAATAATAACAATTAATATTTCCTTCTTCATTTATTTAAGATACTTTCTTTCACAGATAGACCTGGTGAAATACATGAAATGCTAAGTGTAACAAGAACAACGCTAGT
Organism: Megalops atlanticus; assembly: GCA_019176425.1. Taxonomy (NCBI): domain Eukaryota; kingdom Metazoa; phylum Chordata; class Actinopteri; order Elopiformes; family Megalopidae; genus Megalops; species Megalops atlanticus. Next base: position 18,518,702 of record CM032881.1, read on the forward strand.
ACAGAATGACTAGCAACAGCAGCATGCCGAATCCAAGCATGCAAATGTATTTTCTCACTGTATATTTAACACCTATCAGTAGTTCACTGAAATTAATAATAAAATTTTCTATGATTTTAAAGCATATGTTAAATGTCTTCTCTTTGTTTTTTGTGTGCTGTGCTATTATGTTGCTCCAACATGAATTGCCCATCATGGACAATATGCTTTACAGATTTAAATGGGGTAGAGTTAAGGTTACATGTCATCTTGACTCTCTTAGTTGGAGAAAATAATTGGATTGATTTGAGAAAAAATGGAGTGAGACAGAATGAAATGATGGTCTAGTGGTGTTATGAAATTGGTGTTTTAAATGCAGTCATTTATTCCTCTCCGATGATAGACCTTAAGAATAATACATTAACATTGGAAGTGCATTAACACTGAGAGTTCAGGGTTGGACCAGTTGAGCATAATTGTGATGGAGATTTGAATTTTCCTCATTATGTTGGCTTTTACCTGGAGAAGAAAATAATTTTGGAGAATTATTCGAGGTTGGGGTCTAGACAGGATGGGTTAGTAAGTGCAAGGAGGGAGTGAATATTTGACTGTCATATGTGTGAATGTCAGAAATTACATTTAACAATTTACACTGAAAGCACAGTTGGACTAATATAGAGCATCTGACAAAGTAAGGGATTAATAGTTCTCCATGTGTTTTATGGTTCAGAGGGGTTTTAATTTGAATTCTTGGGGGTTTGTCTTTCCATTAACATCTGTTAATTGCCTCATCAAGTAATGCAAACCAGTTTCAGTTTTGAGATAAGTGGATTTTTTTCTTAAATAGGTCATTGCTCTTTGGTACCACAGATGGGTGATATGCACATGTTACAGTTACATCTTTAGGACAGGAATACAATTACTGTGATGTGGAACATTGAGGTTTCAAGAAAGACGTATGCCAAAAATGTTTTATCATATTCAGTTTATTAGAGGAATCCTGAACTACAACAGCTCAGGTCAGTTTAAGGGCTTGGATGTGGACCATTTTATGACCAGAAATTTGCCCAAAGCTTACTGATGATCCAAAACAAAAAAGAGGGCTTTCATGTGTCCATTATGGCTTCACAGTTGTAAGAGGTGTCAGAGAGGCCTATAAGGTTATGTAGACAGTTATCCACAAGGAAGCAGTGTGGAAGCTCTTTGTATCTGCAACTAAATTACTATTTTTTTCTTTTTTTCCAGACAGCTGGAGGAAAAAAAGAGGAAAATGAAATCTAAAAAAACACGTTGACCAAGTCTGGTGATTTATGGTGTGTCAGCTGAAACTAGCCAGAATCAGCCATCATAATTCACATTCTGAACCTCCGAAAGCTTCAGAGTCACATTACTTGTCTTATCAATGTCCCTCACCCTCTGGGAACGGCATACAATTTTTCTCCATTGAGACTGCAATTCTGATCTCTTCAGGACTTGTACAACACACCTGAAATTGTTAGAACAGACAAGATATGGAACAACCTATGGTAGCACTAATGGTCAAATCATGATAGTAAAATTATTAATATTACTATAATATTACATAGTATGGATATGGAGAATGACTTTATTGACAGTGTTAGTGTGATGCTTAAAAATCACTACTTGTTTACATCAGCTAAAGTCAATGGATCAAGTACAAAACCTTGCACTTAGTGGTACAACATAACTTGCTATTCAGTATGAATAAGAATAAGAATTTGCGTTGAGGCTTGTTAATATTTTAAAAAATGCAATTCAGGAAGATAATTCAATCGATACTCATAAAGTGCAATTATTTTAAGTATTAAGAGCACTAGAAACATTTTATTTAAAGTCTTCAGATTCAATTTGAAATACTAACCTTTGAATATTTCCATGCTAGTGATATTGCTATTTAAAATCTATAATTATATATTCTCTTTCCTTTTTCTCTACCTCTTAGCTACAACAAAACCCGAGTTAGCTGATTCATCCACACATACGTGTACATCCTGCACTGGAAAACTGTGTACACATGAATACCAACAGTATCACAAACTGGGCTTGCACTGAGTCAGTAAATAACTCTAATAAGTAAATACTACTTGTAGAGGCTCCTGCAAAATGTAATATTGAGAGAATATGTCTGATGATTTACAGTATTAAGATAATACAGAGGCATTAATTCAAGTCACAGTTCACAGCTGAATATGTCAGTGTATGAAGGTAGAATCGTGCCTTAAATATGAAGGGCAGAGTAAGATTTGCGCTTGTAAACGGCGAACTGTAAAAGCGAAACAAGTAAATGTGATGTTTGCAAGCCTAAAATGTGAACTTGAACCCCCTCCCCCCCACACACACATACTGTACACACACACACACACACACACACACACACACACACACACACACACACACACACACACACACACACACACACACACACACACACACACACACACACACACACACACACACACACACCTTATTCAAAGGGATTTAACTTTGCTTAATTTTAAATACAGTCAATGAAACTTTGTAAATACATAGTATACTTCATACATGTTGAAAATAAAACTAGCAAGCTAACATACACAGCTAACCTTCCTATGACCTGGCTAAGAATGGAAAAGGTACCATTTTCAAAAGTACTTTATTTTTTACATGATGTCTCTGCTTCTCCAAACAGGGCAGTTTGTCTACACGGGACGCAGCACAGAACCTCTTATCTGTCTTACAACCAGTCGTCTGGCAATTGTCAAGTGAACTTGAGTACCCTGACTCCAAGACAACAGCCTACAGTTCAACAGGAAATGACCAGGTTGGACCTTCCAAAAATGATAGTGACAAAGATAAACTGTTCTACTACTGAGGGGAAAAAAGAAACAACATTCTGTTTGTGCCCATGGCCCTGTCCCTCTCTTCTCGTGATATTTGTGGCATTAGGGATGATATTGCTAACTGATGAAGGGTGGCCTCTTTTTTGTGACCTTGGCTTTCTGAGACTCAACTGAGCTTTGAATACTCAACTGAAATTTGAATAGGTTTTGTTGCTATTTACCACATCAGGCAAAGAGCACATTTAAACACATTTTGAATAAGTGAGAAGTTGCAATGCTTCAACACATAAGGTGTTTGACTTGTCATTAGATTTAATAGAAATATCAATGAATGTACTACACTTGCAGCAAAGGTTTTCCCTAGTCAAGACATTGGTGCATTTCTTTTTTCCCTCAGTATAGTATGGTACTGTGGTGATTATGCATGTATTTATTATTGTTTTTTCCATTCAGGTCATTTCCTGGACATTTCCAACGTGTGCAAAGGGGTAGGAAGAGGCCATGTTCTGGAGCAGGGCCAAAGGTATCAGTCTCCAAGACATGTGCTCTTAGATTTTGGGAGAAGGTAGAAATTATGACACAGACACCACAGCCATGTGATGAAGTCACTTACTTGATGGCAGGGCTTGGCCGGAGGCATCTGGGTATGCCAGAAGACAGTAATCATGCTCAGGTACAAACTAACTGACGGTTGATCCAATATTATTATCTCAGCCTGTACTGCATCTGTCTTGGGCTTACGTTTTGTCTTCTGCTAGATCACATCACAGCTAATCAAGGAGTTCCCCAAAATGGAGGGTTTAACAGGGGGATGGCTCCTCTACAAAGGGACAGATAGTATTTGCTGAAACAGAACTCAAGTTATTCCATTCAGATCAAAGTTATTATGAAAGAACTGTGTGGATAATGTATACCATTGTGTAATTTTTTTTAGGAGGGACTGGACAACGAAAATCGGGCTTAATTCCTCCTGAAGCAGAGGGGTATTCAGCAAAACAATTAAAAAGTGTTTTGCACAGTGGCAAAAACACTTTATTCATAATGCCTCTACAGGATGAGATTGGCACCACTCCCCTCCCACAAGATGACAGTGTTTTTTTCCAAAATGTGTCGTGCCAAGTAGCTTCCCTACCGCCAATAACCCTTACTTTTTTTTCTCCCTTTAGGTGTATACAGGTTCGGACCCCTCGGAGGCAAACACCAGGCTGAGGTACGTTCTACCAACCTTTATTAACACAAGTCACACAGCGTACACATGAGATAAGGCAGGTAGATTGACAATACTGGGCCCGCTGTAGGCACCCTACTCCCATATACCATACAATCAGAGTGGCTTGCAATTGGTACCACCGAAATCAACAGCACCCAGCAACAGGGAAGAAAAGCAATAATCAAAAATAAATAAAGTAGTACTATACACTGTGAGCTAGGTTAGCAATAAACACCCCCCCTTCACCTACACAACACAGCACACTTCAGACAGCACAGTACACTTGGAGTAACACACACTTCAAGTAGCTCAATACATTGCCACCACCGCAAAAGTACCATGGCTCATTTTGAACAGTACATCTCGTATAGCGTAACATGCTCTAAACCGTGGTTGGCGGCTTTCCCATGACGACCAAACAAAAAAAAACAATTATCTGTAAACAGCCGCAACCAAAACTCCTCCAGCGACCTGGCCACAGTCGCAAGATCAGTCCGGTTGCTGGGATAACAGTAAACAGCTCGCCTCTTCCAGCAACCAACGCCGTTCCTCCCCTTCTCCTCCAGCCGAGACCATGATCCTCCTCGATTCTGGAGAGACGGAGGCACAGCCTTCAGCACACTGGGAGACCCAACGCTAGCTCATTCACACAAGGTCAGTTTTTATCCGGTAATTTCCTTTCTGCCGGCGTGTAAACACACATCTCCAACTCCATGGCGCGGTCTCACTGACGATCACCAAACCTTGGGGCAGCTGGGACGTGTCGTGCCCCTTGCCTCGATCACTCTATATAAAAAGGATCCCTCCACCAATCGCCTGAGTCCCAATTAGTCACGTGCACCAGTCCATTCTTTTTCTGTTATCAAACAGGGAGTTCCTGCCTTATTACTACCGGCAAAAGTAAATACCCCCCCCCGTCACACATGTAAGGCCGCCCACAATTCATATATATATAAACAAAAAGAAGAAAACACATATTCTACCACATAGGGATGTGACAAATGCCCAAAAGTGCCTGCTAAAAATGTGGGTCAAGCATGCCAGTACAGTTATTTACAAGACAAATAAAAACCATCTCATGACTGTAGGTGTAAATGACTTCCTAAATCTTTGTTTTACTTTTTTACGTTAGGAATCTGTTGCTTATGTTGCCCCAGTAACAAAAAAATGTAATATGAATTTTTTTTTTGATTACTTCCAAGTTATATCAACTGCAACTTCTAAAAGCGATAATTATCTCTTTGGTTGTGTTTCACAACTTTATGGAACATTTTACTTAATATAAAGCGTATGTGGTTATTTTGTTCACCATTTCTTTCCAAATTCAGGCCTCTGAAGCATGTGACAAAATGCCAGAGGACAATGTAATCTGTCCACTGTGTTTGGAGGTATTCACTTCAAAACAGATAGAAATGCATGCCAGCACATGTGGTGAGAGGTATATGCTTGTTTACTTTTTTTGGTTGATTTCCAGATGAGTACAGTTAGTCCAATAGATGGACCATCCTGCCCCTGCAGTTCGTAAAGTGATGGAAAGGAGCTGTGTAACATACCACAGTTGCCATGATTGTTAGCGTGCATATCACAGAAATGTTACTTCCTCATAAAAATGTACATTTTGTACATACTTTCAAAGATGGGAAGCTTTTTGAGAATCTTTTCACATTTTTTGTAATTATTTAGTTGTTGGAAATTCAGCTTTAATATCTGAAAATTGAAATGGGATTGTGAGTGGCAGAATTACATTAGTCAGTGTGTTGTGTTTATATAAGCAGGGATACCCATCCATCAGATGGTGCAGTTGGAGGCGAGTGGGAGGTCCTGGAAAGTCCATCCACTAGTTTCTCAGTAGCAGCTCCTGAGTCTACTAAAGATGGTAAAACCATATTTTGTTAACAAGTATATTTAGCCAAATGATTTATCATGGGCTATACACCTGCCTGGTAACCACCATAACTGGTTAGTTAATATGAAAACATGAAGAGTTTGTGTATTTTTTGTATTATTATGTTCCTCCCTATACTGTTTGAACAGAGTGGCACACAGTCTCGGATCCTGTCAAAGCAGCCTTGCTGTTCAGAGAGGCTCTGCTCAAGGCACATGAGTTTGGACCCACACTGTGTTTGAGCATGGATTTAAGAAACAGCCCAGAGGATCAGGACAGGACACTTATTGCTTTCTATAAAGCACCCAGAAAAAACTGGGCAGGCCCATTGACTTGAAAATTGGAGGGTAGGAATGAAGCATAGATACATACAAATTTTATGGTAGAGATGTGTTTTATTGCATTAAAATGAATACTTATTCTGATGTCCATCCTAGGGGACATTGCTACTGGAGAGGGGGTGACTCGATTCTTCTTCTTCATTTGCACTCAAAAGCTGAGATCAGGCTTTTCTATCAACTGTGGTGGATACAATGTCCTTTTACTCTTTGCAAATTAATGTTTTTTAAGGATTTCAAGTAGGTTATATCAACATGATGAACAGAAAATGTTTGCATTACCTGTTAAGGTACTTAGGTACATTTTTCTTTATCATTTTGAATGCAGGAAACACTAATGTCACTCAGCTTTTTGAGGGTGAGCCGGATCACTTGGTACCTTTGTCAGCGTCATTACTCATTGACAGAGACCTTTTCCTGATGGCCGGAAGGATGCTGGGACATAGTTTTCTCCATGGTGGCCCAGTTCTTGTGGGGATTAGCCCTGCAGTTCTACCTGTTCTCCTTGGCAGAAGCCCTGAAACAGCAACTGTAACCATAGAAGACTGCCCAGATGTCGACATTCGTGAAATTCGTGAAATAACCATTGGCCTCGACCTTGCCTTGTCCAAAACAACACACTGTTTTTTAATATCCTAGTTACATTATTGATTGTCTATGTATTTTACAGCTTGATGGAACATCAGTGCTATCAGAAAGAGAGAAAAAGAGTGCTCAGGATTTGGCCTGTGCGTGGGATCTTCCCAGAGTAACTGAGAAGAATCGAAGATGGTTATTTGAAAAAATGCTTCTCCATTCAGTGAGTGTTACTTTGATGCAGATGCTGTATTCCTAGAGAGAGAGTGAGAGAAGAGCAAAAGAGCCCCACCAGGGTTGTGCAGTTAGTCTGGCCATTTAAATCCTCAAAATGTTTTTGCCCGATGACAAAATAAGGATATTGTATTCTCACAGTAGAATTTCTCTGTGTTATGTGATGTGTTGTATTGTTTCCCATCGTTAAGGTCATTGGACGCACCACCAGACAGGTAAAGCAACTCCATAAGGGTCGAAAAGAAACCCTTCTGTGGCCTCTTATGACAGCACGACCTGATGTGGTACCCTAAGAAATGGGAGCTTAGTTGGGCCGAATGGCCTGTTCTCATCATAATATGTTCTTATGTTCTTACATTTTTCCAAGAGAGACAGATGCAGCATTCACTTCAGAGGTAAAAAAAACAACACTGGAGTGCAAAATGCATAGCCTCTAATTAAAGCTGTGGTTGATGTCAGGTCCATATAACTGGCATTCTAAAAATGTTTCATTTAGGCCATTCTTCATACAATTACCTGGCCCAATGCTTGTGATGAGGACTCCGATGATGAATTCCCAGCAGCAACAACATGTCACATATCAGGATACCCTCATGAATTTATTGACACTGGCAGGCGAACATAGGAATTTGTAAGATCTGTGGACTACCTTGTACACTTTCATTACTTTGCAGTGTACACAAGCTGTGTTGTTGTCTTTTCCTGACAATGACGGTTCTCTGTAAGATTCAAGTTCTGTTCAGACTAAATTACTACAGAAGTGTGATTGCTGTACTCATGGATATGGAGCACTACTCCTGAGATTGAAATTGATATTTGTGATAGACATCATTGGATGTGCATGGGATCTATGTGGGAATGTGGTCTTTTTTACCTACAGCATCCAAAGATGACCTCAAAGAACTACTGCGCTTTTGGACTGGGTGGGAGGTCTTGCCAAGGGAGCTCACCATGGAGATGACAGCCAGCAAGTACCCAACAGCTGCAACTTGTTTTGAGACCCTTCGTCTACCTGGTCATTACACTGATTTTATGCAATTTAAGAAGGATTTGGAAGCATGCATCAAAACAAGTAATACTGGATTTGGGCTGGAGTAACCAGAGTGTGGTGTACTGCAGATTTACATTTCCACTCATTGTTAACTTATTGTGAGTATTAGGAGGTATTAATTTTATGAATAATACCTTCAAGTTAGAGAATTTCTGAACACACACTGATATATTTTTTCTAATTTCATTGGGTAGAAATAATGGTTGATCTGGTGTAACCAGAGCATAGCTTTGCATGTTGTTACAGGTTTACATTTTCATCCCAGATTTCACTGTCTTATTAGTAGCTGTAATACCTTCTGTTAAGGTATATAAATTCTGAAGTTAAAATATATGCAAGGCATTCATTAAATTGATGCATTTATCAACAATTCTTTGGTGCTGTCTTTAATGTAATTTGATGCCTTCCCTCAAGGTTTAGGAGCTCTGAAACCACTGCTGTTAAGTTAGTGCTTTATCTTGATGCAAGCGCTAATTGTTTGTTTTAAGTGCGACACCTTGTTTAACAGTGGAAAAAAAACTAAACACACGAACTGAACACACTGTAACAGATCATAAAATCAAGAACATGTAAGCAGGGTGTTTCTTTTTTAAATTGATAGAATTGTAAACAGCTCTTTGTTGTCTAACATCACAATCACAATTTTAAAACTGGACAAATCTTTGCACAAATCTTGTACATTAACAACTACATTCTTAGTTATGTCAATTTAAGTTCTAAGCATATTTTGCACCAGTTGAAGAGTTGCCAGGTAATGATCAGTTCCAAAGGACAAAGAAGGAGCCATGGGATTGATTCTTTGTTGTAACACATCCATTCGCAAAGAGTTCAAAGGACATGAAATTGAAGGCATGGTAATGCCAGGGTTTGGATCTGTGCTTAATCCACTGCTTTCCCAGTCAATAAAGGGAATGTTCATCAACTGAAAGTGATATTAAAACAAGTTGTAATCACATGTACAACTGTTGTTCGCTACGTTGGCATAAAACAATGTATGCTTTAAAGGTGCAGTCCGCGATTCTAATCCAATACACTTTTTGTCAAATTCAATGAATTTCCCTTTACACTCCTCCAGCTGTCCGTTCTGTGTGTGCGCTCAAAAAAACTCCAGTGTTCTTATACAGTGCTGGCTGTGTAAATGGGAAACAAAGTGGCTCAGACCGAGCAATACACTATTCCAGCCAATCAACACGTTGCTTCAGGAGCACAGAAGGGAGGGGTATAATTTGATTGGCTGTTAAGTGCAAATATCAACAACCTACCAGAATCGCAGATTGCACCTTTTTGTAGCTGAGAAATGGTTAGGCTACCTCAGCATTCTCCAGTTCTGCAACTGGATTCTGCATAAGACCCAGATGCCACATCTGGTTTGGAGTCAGATTTCCTTCCGTACTCAAAGCATGATTGTCCCAACCATCTGCAAAAGTGTTCAAGGTTGCCTGTAGGCGAGGCAGAAAGATGTAGTGACAGCAGAACAGGTGCACGTTATCCGAAATTTCTAGAAGACCATCATCCTCCAGGGAATGGAGGGTGTTGTAGAAGCCACTTGTCACTGACCACACATCCCGCCACAGCCTCTCTATGCTAAGAGTACATAAAACATTCACAAGACCAACTCAATACGTCACACCATACATGCAAAAGTTTGGCCACCCCTGTGGAAATGACAGATTGTGTTGATTTTTTTTTAGTAAAAAGAAGTCAATAGAACACAGCAAACCTTGAGCAAACAATGAGTCTTTCCTCAAATGTTAATGCAGTGTTCCCTTTCATTTCATGAATGTAAAAACAAATAAAAATTTAACTAATTGTGGCATGTGCAAAAGTTTGGGCATCCTACTAAGTCTGAACCTAGTAACACTCCTTTTGTAGATAATACAACTTGTAAATGTTTTTTAAAGACAGCCAAGAGTCTATTCTTGATTTATGAATTTTCACCCACTCTTCCTTGCAGATCATGCAGTTTTATCTGAAAATTTGCTTGGTCTTCCAGATCTCATCTTGACTTTTAACAGCCATTTCTTAACATTTCAGTCATTGGAAATAGCATGTTAGAAATGCTTTGATCTCTTTTTAAAACCTTCTGCTGCTTTGTGGGCATCAAATAGTTTCATTCAGGTCTTTTATAAGTTGCTTAGAGGTGCCCATGTTTGTCGAGTGTTACCACAACATTTGAAGAGTCAGAGAGTTTATCAGCCCTGGAATTGTCTTACAATTCCTAATGAGTTAAATAAGGCCTAACAAGTGTTAGTTCTGAGAATTTAAAGTGGAAGGGTGCCCAAACTTTTGCACATGCCATAATTACTGTTCGTTTTTATCTATTTTTAAGTTCATGACATAAGCATATATGTATATATATATATAATTGTGTAGTGTGCCTATTCCCCAGCTAACGCATTCTTTCTCTCTATTTAAAGCTGCAGCTGAGTGCCCCTACTGGGGACGCTAGCAAACTGTTCCAGGAGAATTGGTATTGGTGTGCCACATTCCGACCAAGCTGCTGTTTTGTCTCTGCTTTGGCTCTGCTTTTTTCTCCGCTTTTGTCTCTGCCATTGCTTCGCCCATATTCTCTTCTTAATGTTCATTAGCCCGTATTGGATAGCGTATTGAATATCGTTTGCCTGTTAGACGGTCAGCCTTTACTGTGTATTGTATCTCACTTAGCTCGTATGCAGTGTGGCGTCTGTGCGGGCCGTGTGATCTATGGAGTTCAGGGTTACGTTGCGCCCAACTTTTGGTGACCCTGTTTAGTTAACTGCGTTTGTCTTTTGCAGTTTGTGGGTGGGCTGTCTGGAAGTGTGATTTTTTTTTTTTTTTTTTGTTCAGTTGTAGGTATAGCCTGGTACCAACTGGTGTGTGTGTGTGTATATATATATATATATATATATATATATATATATATATAATTGTGTAGTGTGCCTGTTCCCAGCTAACGCATTCTTTCTCTCTATTTAAAGCTGCAGCTGAGTGCCCCTACTGGGGACGCTAGTCACCAGGTGGTGGTATCCCCTCACAGTGTGGAGTCTTTAGGAGCACCCTGGTTATTGTGTGCAGTGTGTGTGTGCATGTGGCTTGGGACTGGGGCACACCTTCTAATTAGTCTGCCTCCCCAAGGTAAGCCTTAGTCCTGAAGCTGAACCTTTTTCTTCTTGTAGCTACTATAGTGGGCAATTGTTTGTGTGATAGTGGAAACATTTTTAGCTTCTGTATGGATACATTTTTAAGCAAAAACTGTTTTTGTACCAATGAATTTTTAACTATTGCTCTGCCCCTGTAATATCTCAGATTGCATTTTATATAATAAATATCTCTCTGCTTCCAAATTGGATTTTTTTATTCAGTGTTTGTATGCTTTTAGCTTTATAGTAATTCCACTACCTCTGCAGTCAATAAAACTCCATTTTATACCTGAAATCACATCTCTTGCTTTTTGGTATCAACGAACCTGTGTTCTGTGTGCAAGGATTAGATTAATACTATCTGGGTGAAATTCCCAGGGTGGTGTAGCCGGCTACAATTTAAACATTCTTTAGCTGACTTGGTGTACTTCAAGCACTCCCTCATGCCACATATGTTTTTCATTACAAATGAAAGGCACCTAACATTAGCTGTGTATCTAGCCAGACATTTATTTAATGGTAGAAAGCAGGACATGGAGAAAGTGTTAATTTAGCTGAGCCGGCTGACGTTCACTAGCTAAGTTAACTAACTTACTTCTCAAGGCTGCTTTTCTTCTAACAAATTAGTTAATTTTACTAACTGGTTGGGAACAGTGTTTACTCAAATCCATGACTTCACGCTTATTACAGTTACAAATACACTGAAGAGTAGCTACACAAAATTCAAACCATAACGGTACTTACACGATGCTGACCTTCTCTTCCCTCCATCTTGCATTGAGCAGAACATCATTGCATGATGCTTGCAACGTTCCTGGCCAATCAATTGCGTACACTGCCACCTATTGGATGCTTGTGTTAGAACAGCCACAGCTTACGGTTTCTTGAGAGCAAGTTGTAAGTTGCAAATCGTGAGTCACGCTTCTTTCATTTTTGGCACTCAGACTGGCGAGAGAAAGCGGCCAAAAATCACGTGAGAAGATTACGCTCCTGAGCGCTCAGACTGGAAGTTACAAAACGCAAATCCTGTGGTACAGCTTTGCGAGTATGAAGTTATGATTGCAATTTGCTTTTTGCAGTTTTGCAGATCTGAAGTTACAATTGCAAACTCCAAAATGCGGTTTTGCAAGTTCTGAATTACAATTGCGATTTGTGTTTCGCTTTTACAGTTCACCGTTTACAAGCGCAAATCTTACTCTGCGTTTCTTCGTATTTAAGGCATGATTCTACCTTCATATCAGTGCATCTTATCTGTTTGTAGAAAAAGAGTAATTATATAGGCTTTAAGGCTGGCTGGCTAGTTGAAGAATCTTGGCCATGACCAACTGATTTTGACATCCTGCCACAAAGCAGAGACAATTTGTTTTACATATTGGTTTAAAGGCAGCAAATGAGGATTCCAACTTCCAGCTCATTTTTAGATTGCACTTCAGTATTTGGCTTGATATGATTAGCTTGCCCTCTGAATTTTAACTCTTGTCCAAACATTATAAAAATCACAATGTGTCAACCATGACTGGATATCTGTTTATACTTATTCACAGACTCTGCACAAATGCAAACACCAGCAGTCTTACAAGTCAAATGTTCCCTTGATGATAATTTACAATGTATCCATTTTCAATAAAAAACACTGTTTTTAAAGACATAATTATACACAGTCAAATAATACATAAAATATTAAAATAATGAAATTAATACATCTATAAATAAATAATAATAGATTTCGGGCTTTTGAGTAGCTCAATGGTCAAGGTATGTGCTTTGAACAAATGCTTAGCTCTACATCCCATGTCCATCTCAGCCATGTCTGTAGAAAAGGGCCACATGTCTGTCTTTGTCTTTGTTTGCGCACCACCCCCACCTCTCACAGGCACTTGTTTACAACTCAGTTGTAACCTGCCCAAACCGGTCCTGATGCTCCCCTTATCAGCAGGACCCCCGCAGGTAACCCAAGGCACAGGCGCACCCCCAAGGATGGCCCCCAGGTCACCATTTGCCCTCTGACCTGTCCGTATCCTTCGGCCACCAATCAGAGCCTCAATAGGGCCAAGGATACGGGACAATATAAATGTAGTGGTGACCTCCCCCACCTCAGTACCACACCAATACCTGCAAAGTGAAGAACTGGGGAGACCAAGCCCTTGGGGACCGAGCATTGTGTTGTTGTTGTGTGCGTCTGTGCCTGAGTAAGTAGTATGCCTAGTTCAATTGGTTGTAATACAATTGTCTGTAGAGAGAGAAGGGTGATATGCATTCTTGTCCAATGTATATTATGTGTGCATGTGTGTTTATCTGTTATGTATATATGTTCTTATTGCATAACCGTCCTGATTTATTCTTCCAGCTTATTCCTTGCAGGAAACCACACACACACAAACAACACACACACAAACACACCTTCCAAAATCCTCAATAAAACTCTGAACCCAGAACCTGACTCCTGTGTCCTGACCGACACCCCACTGTGACAGCAAATTAGCCTGAACCTAGTTATGGGCGAAACTGCCCCCTCAATTTCAATGTCATTTGCTGACAATGACTAGGAGGCCACAATGGTGGAACAAATTGGCTTCATTCTGCCAGGGGCAGGACAGCCAGGGCTTCCTTGTCTCATCACTTTTAGGAACCCTGCAATTTGTCAGTTGCCTGCAAGTTACTCAGATGACATCAGAAGAGTAGCACCTGTCTAGTGCCCACTCCAATGTAGTATGTTGTGTGACTTGTAGTGCAAAAAATATCCATTGGCTACATGTGACGGTATCAGAGAACTGCATTTGTCTTGCCTCAGTGCTCCTGAGAAAATGTAATGTTTGTTGAGGTGAGATGAAACGAACATACAATTGGCAATTCCAAAAAAGGGACGTATAAAGGGGAAAAGTGCAAAAAAGTTGATACTTAACATTAAGGTTACATCAGTTAATATGAAATAATTCATAGGTTATCATGAATGAATGATCAACTGATACATTTACAAAGCACATACAGGGCTTATGTGGACTTATGTAGGTAAGAAAAAACATATACAAATATGAATAATGTGCACTGAATGCCAAATGTTCTAAAACTGTACACAATTATACTGCATTGGAAGCTGTCATGGCACTTTAATTCACTATTGGTGTGAAAATGGCACATAAATTAAGTGTGGGTGGTTGCAATCCTTAAACTGTCATCACACTCATACATTACTGTTAATTAATGTTAATTAATGTAAGCTCAATATAAAGTGTAACCAAAAAATAAATTAAAACTTATTTATGAAGGAAAGTGGTTATTATCCAACAACTACAAATGTACTTTCTAGTGTCTAAGGTTGCCTTTCATGCTAAGTAATTGAAAATTTCCTTCCTGGGTAATATGTAATTTCATAGGAACTTAATTGTAATATAAAGTGGTACCTTTTACCCTATTATTATGAAACGGTGACTTACTTTCTGTGATACTTCGTGTTTGTACAACTATCCCAACTTGCTGTGCTTGTTATCTGGTAATGCCATTGACAATCACTCCAAAATTGATGGACTGAATCCTGCGTTGCTTGAATGAACCTACAGCTAGGGTGTGATGCCTCAGAGACCCTTTAAAACCTGGTAAATTCTAGGTAAAGAGTGTATCATAAAATAAAGCACTACCACAATGACAATAAAACTGTTTATTGTACAGGAGGAATTGCTATCTTCGTTTCAATCTTGTGTGCTACTTTTTCTCACCGTCACCCCCAATGATCTAGAAAGACCGACTCCCAGTCAGAGCTACAATACCTCCTGCTCCCTGCATCATCTATAGCATTTCAGCTCTGCAATTGCATTAATGCTTTTATCATTGCCATTAGTTTGATTATAAATGGTAAATTCCTCGCTCTGCCCTCACTTATGCCCTTTTTTCCCTTAGGATTTTAAATGTTTCTGACAGTTTTCAAAGGGGGAGAAAACCTTTGGTTATATATTCAGTCTTCTTCTTTTTTCCCCTTTTTTATATTGATGTTTGAATGATATATGTATTATTGCTCTGGCTCTTGTGCCATCCTATCTCCTGAGTGATCTGGCTCTCTGCACACTCATTTCTGACTGATATTTAACAGTCTAGTTTGCTGAATTTATCGCATGAGCTGCTTTAAATATTTAAAGCAAGGTGGAAGATGTATTACTGAGACACTGGGGCACTGTTAAATGTTCATGCTTAACACAATTTTGTTCCAGTGAATCGTGTTCACATTGGGTAATTCAATCATTTATAATAAAAAACATGTTAAGAATCTGTAACCACAGAGGTCCCCTGAAGTAAATGTCTACAAGAAAAGGAAGTAGAATGAACTTACTATAATGAAGTTATTGAACATGATGCCCAGCTAAAAATATTTAGATGACAACTTCAACTGAAATGAAATATCACTAATCTTTTGTGAAATCCATGTTCAATAATCTAACATTTAATAATGTGAAGGCAAAGACTGGCGTCTAAGCACACTGCTGAAGACAGAAAAGAAGCACTCATAAGTTGAGTATAAGAAAGATGTTACATTATCTGGAAATTAATTTGTATGCAACAGGAGGTTGCCTTATGTGCAATGGCAGGTAGATGACAAAAGGCTGCCTATGTAGGACAACCAGATATATAAGGTTAGGAAAAGCTTAAACTGATTATTTTTGGATCCACAAAGGAGTGCTGGTGAGAGAACAATTAGGCTTTTTCTGTCAATGTAATTGAAACTTTACTTAATTTCAATGTCTCACAAGTCTAATTCACCAGAGGTATTGCTAATTAAAACATATACCCTTGTAGCTCTTAATAACTAGGTGCATCTTCAGTAGAACTGCTCTACTTACTGATAGTATGTGCTGATTAAGTGATCATGGTCTATGATCTTTAGCAGACAGCAGCTGGCACACTTGTGTTATGTATTTCACTGTCAGTGCAATCTGTTCAAATTATCTTTCAATTAAGGAAAATGAACAGAACAAGAGCTTAACAGGTACTGACCAGGGGTTATGACTACTGCATTGGCCTTTTCACCATCTAGTAGTGAAACAACTACCAGCACTTTAGGATGAGATATTGCATCTGTAAGTGAGCGAGTGTGGTTTGTTACTGATTCCCTAGTCCCTACTACCTTCCCTAGCTGAAGCAAAAACTATACAAACAACATAAAGTACATACACCTTTTTCATTTTTCAGTTCAGTTGCAACAACCCCAGAGGTGCTTGTTACCATTGTATTTCCTTGTAATTTTGTGTTTTTGTTAGGGCTAAACCAGTCTTCCACACTGGTGGCTGTTGCAACGTGCCTGAGTATATCCCTGCTTATTCAATTCATTTTCAACAAACACTGAGATTCTGGTGAATCTTAATTTTGATGTAAACAAATTACCACTTTCAGACCAACTCAAGAAATTTTTCAGGTATTGCCACAGAATCTGTTGACTCATACTGGCACAGCTAAATGTCCATGGATACATAAGGTGTTTAACATTAAATTACACATTAAATTAGGCACACACATGATGTCTATGTTGAATACAAATACAGTGCCTTGAAAAAGTATTCAGCCCCCAATACTGTCTTCACAAGTTATTGTCTCAGATTCCAAATTTAAAATATATTGAAGTTAGATTTTTTTCCAGCTGGTCTACACAGTATTGTACATCATGAGAAATCAAAAGAAAACTTTCAAAAATTTAGGAAAAAAAAGAATAAAAGAAAAACTTTTAGCCTTATAATTATGAAGGGTATGAATACTTTTCAAAAAGTATTCATACCCTTCATAATTATAAGGCTAACCTTGCTCAGGTGCAAGATATTGTCTTATAAGCTCATCCAATTTGTTGATGGTCTCTACCTGTGTAGGAAATTAGTGGATCATCTGTTTTGAATTACTTCATGAGCATAAATACCTTCCTTCTCTATAAGGTCAAACAGTATAGTTGGATTTTCCATTGAACAAACCAAAATGAAGAGAAAAGAGCATTCAAAAAAGTGAGGGATATGACTGTGGAGAAGCACAAATTTGGGGAAGGATACAAGAACATTTCAAAGGCACTGAACATACCTCGGAGCTCAGTGTAGTCCATCCTACAGAAGTGGAAGAAATATGGAACTACAGCCATACTGCCTAGGGCAGGCCACCCCCCTAAACTTAGTTGCCCAACAAGAATGGCACTTGTTAGAGAGGCTACTGTGATGCCAACTGTCACTCTAACTGAGCTACAGAAGTCAGTGGCTGCAACTGAAAATGATGTCCATGGATCAG
This sequence comes from Megalops atlanticus, assembly GCA_019176425.1. Lineage (NCBI taxonomy): Eukaryota > Metazoa > Chordata > Actinopteri > Elopiformes > Megalopidae > Megalops > Megalops atlanticus. The sequence goes on from CM032881.1 coordinate 18,536,183, forward strand.
CAATCTCCAAGCTATTGCACAAAAGGGCCTTTGTGGAAGAGTGGCAAGCAAAGCATATGCTTGCCCGCAAAGACTTTGTAAAACATCATTTGGAATATACTACAACGATATGGCAGAGGATCTTGTGATCTGATGAATCTAAACTGGAAGTTTTTGGCTCAAACGCTAGGCAGTATTTGTGGTGTAAAGCTAACACTGCAAATCATCCAAGAAACAGCAGATTCTGGATGAGAACCCTACTCCCCTCTGCCAGAAAGTGTAAACTATGGAGAAAGTTTGTTTCAGCAGGGCAACAACCCAAAGTAACCTCCTACAGCAGCACTGGATTGGCTTAAAAATGAGGAAATTTGACATCCTTGAGTGGCCCAGAAAGAGTCCTGAACTTAACCCAATAACAGTATTTTCTGACATGCAAAAAACTCCATTTTTAAAAATTCACACTCTATTCAAATGTCAATTGTTTGTTGTGACTTTAAGAGGGAGGCATCATACTTTTCTGTCATTGAGACTTAATTGTTGTAGTGTGAACTTCCTGTTCAGACCACATGGTAGAGTGTAAGTGACCTTACAGGAGAGATACATAAATTTATACAGAAAAGGCTTTTTTTAGGTTAACGAGATGGCACAATTCCAAAATACAAATATTTTTCAATTACAAATTACTGACAGAATATAAAGTTGAAATGTGGACTGAGAAGGAAAAAATGAATTAATACTCAAACCACGATCAGCTATTAATTTAATGTCTTAGCGATGAATCATTCATTGTACTAATCATATCCTGTTAGAATTGACCATATAACATAATTTGATTGTATTCTGTTCTGGTTAAGTAGATTCAGCCACTTCGATTCAGAATGTGTATTAACTGAGCAACACATGAACTAAATGTACTAGGGCTGCCTCCGACTAAAGATTTTCCTAGTCGACTAGTAGTTGTTAGTTCAAGCCATTAGTTGACTAGTTGTCGCACGTTTATGATATTAATTTAATTTAAATAGCCTATATATTGATTATTTTTGGGGGCATCAGAAAATGGTTTGAGTTCCAGGGCTGAGAAAGAATGTTATAAGTAACATTGTTAACACTGTGCTACATTACAGGGAAATACAAAACCGTAATAATGAGTCTTTAAAATATAAATTTTACAAACGCACGCACAAAGCGAACCAACTGTTAACGACAATGCTAACAGGAAAAGCTGCAATGATTCTGAATGTGTTAGAACAACCAGCAAGGAGACTGGACATTTTGTTAATTTATTTCAACACAGTAGCCTATAACATAACACAACCTCTGAACTTGCAACACCAACACAATAACTTAGAAAACAAATGATAAATAAAAAACAGAACATGAAGTTAAAAATGCGGTAAGCGAGGTAATTTAGCTTCCCCAGTCCCCACGAACACTTGGATAAGCCTAATAGCGCATATGACAATATATTTATTTAGCTGCATATGGCCTTAAATTTGCAATTCGTTAATGTTAATTAGTCCATTAATTATTAAGCATAATGGAATAACCCTTTCCCGTGTACGGACACTGGTGTGATTATCCATTTAGCGCGTATGCCAAAACTGGTGTGATTAGAACACTAGATTGGAAAAAATCTAGCTAATTTTAGTTTTGAGGAAACAGCGATTTAACATTAAAAATATAGCAAATGCTAACTGAAAACTATGAGAAGCTTAATAACGCTAATGAAAAAAGATAACTTTACAGACAGAAACTAATTTTCATTGTGATCAACAACTCACGTGTGTCCTATCAATACCAGGTGCTATTTTGTACAAATGTGGAACGACTTCGGTATAATGATATAGCCTAATAAGTATCGTTGTTACTGTAGAGGGACAAAAGAAACAACAGTTATAATCGTCCCGACAATGACTCCTGACAGTTAAACCTGACTTGCTTCTAAACTGAAAAACTCTGACATGGCAAACTTCAGGATGTGTTAAAGTAGCCTACTAATTAATCTGTCAAATGATCATGACTATGACCCATGAAACAATAGACACAACTTCAACAAAAAAAATACCGCTTGAGTGAATTTACTTTCCGTGATCGAAAACAGCTTCTCGGGTATAACTCCGCGAAAATATGATGTATCCACGCGATTTTTCGAGGTTCTGGTAAGTGCTGCATGCTGTACATGCTGACGCAGTCAGGCATATCAGACTTGTATGGGCTCAGAGAAAATCGCCATGTTACTTTCGTCACGTCTTACTTTCGTACTGGCTCTCCCCTACATGTTTCAGATGATAAGTCATGTTTGAGGTAGACGAATGATAGGCGAATCTTTGCATGCAGAGTTTGCATGTCACCTTCTTGGGGTCGTCCTTTACACGCTGGAAATGATCCCACACTTTGGATGATTTCCCGCATAGCCATAACATAACATAGTCATAACATAGTCTGGTAAATTTTTAACAAGGCGCAGCTCCAGAATGGAGTTTGAGGGGTTTTTTTTCTGCGACTAACCGACCAATGAAAACTTGGTCGACTAAGACTCTTCTCATCAACTAACGTTTAGTCGACTATGAGGGGGCAGCCCTAAATGTACTTTATTTTGGATTTACAAATAATAAATGGGGTTATTATGAGTCATAATAATTGAAGTCATGGCTAATTGATGCCAAATGCCCTCTAATCTGGTGATTTTAAAATTATTACATGCAATTTAGTTGATTAAACAAGTGTTCTTTGCTTTAGCATGATTGGAGGTTAGAAATTTGCCTCATCTAATACAACATAGGCATTATTGTCCCTAACCATTACACACATACACTTTGATATTTTTTACTTCTATCCTTTGTACACTGAATATAATTTAGGCCTAAAAACCATGGGAAGCAGATAATGCAATGCAAACAGAATATAGACTAGAGGATATAGCATCATTTTGCATATGGATGCAAAATAATAGCACTTTAAACTCAGATACTTTGAATGGTGTTCATGGCAAATATGTTAGAAATTAATCAATCACAATGCATTAGCTGTATTGCATTTATTACAATTGCCATAAGCACAAAGTACTGTACAGAATACTCCTATTCAATGATGTCCCAGGCCTCCTACAAAGTGATTGAAGTGGGTTCAATAATACAGGATGAATGTTTTTTTTTTTATGATAACCTGTTAACTGGGGTCAGGGCTTCAGGTGTAGTTGATACTCTGAAACCAGAGGAACAGAAAGAAAGACAGAAGAAATAGAAGGAGAAGAGAGAAAGAAGGAGTGGTCAGAATAGGAAGATAGAGTCATTGAGCACAGTATGTGCCAGGCAGTGCAACACCTTGTAGCATCAGCAGGAACAGACAATGGCAGCCAAAACAGGTGAGGGATATGACATGCAGCCATGAAGGCAATTTTAGACTGTCCCACCTCAACAAGAGCAGGACAGGACAGAAACAGATATAGGTACACTTACTAAGAATTAGGTGACAGCAAGGACAGTTCCTTATGTTCCTTATATGTGAACTCTCTAATGCAGTCCACATGCATCTTTGTACATGCAGCACCCAGATGGACAACAGGACACATTGAAGAGATATTTTCAAATCTTGATTTAAAGACTGTGATTGTGTTGGATCCCCCTACAAAATGTGGTGGACTGTTCCATTGTAGAGAGGATCTGTTTGAAAATGATCTATCACCAGATTTAGTTTTTTTGGAAAATATCAGATAAATTGATACCAGACTGTCTAAATTAAAATTCATATTTGGACCATTATTAGTCCTTATTAACCATTAAATCCACAAATCCATGTCTGTTATTCTGTATTTGTACTGTTTTATATTTTGACTTGTATACCTTTTTCAGCAACACCAGAGGATCTTTCACACCTCCATGAATCACCAGCGTCACAATGGGATTTGGTACTGTTTTAGATGTATACATGATGCAGTCTTTATTAGGATGTTCAGGGAAATGTACCCTTATCCCGCACCATTACCCCCAAGCAGCATATGGTCCAGATGGTGCCACATATCCCCTTAGATTAGATAAATCTTCATTTTATTATCAATCTTGATATGGGAAGACTATTATCTAAGGGATATAATGTACAGCGAGCCGGTCATTATTGCAAAATAAACCCCGACAGGGTGATGAAGGACCCCGACGCGAAGTGGATTCACCCTTGAATGACATTATCTCGCTTATTACACAGCTACTTACTAAAGATATCAATAATTTGACACAAAATATTGATTTAAAAATGATTTTATTGATTTAAAAATGATTTTATTGCTTCCGCTACAAAAAATAGTCCGTTAGATTCTACAGTTGGAACTCCGTCCATAGCAACATAAACTCTGTAGCCTTCTTAAGATTAGCCTATTTATCGTTATAATTCACGTTAAACAGAACATTTCCATTGATGTTGGTGAAGTAAGACAAGGTGAATGGGACTTCTTTGGGAATATCGATGTTGATATTTCTGTCCTCATTCATCTCTACGTTTCCTTCTTGCCGGGGCTTTGCACTTGACACACCCGGAAACACAACTGTTACTAATGTTACAACTGGAAACAATATTACTATTATCACTACCACTTATCGCTTAAGTTAGTATGTAGCGATAGGCAACTAGGAGAGGCGCTCACCAGATCTGCTGCCGTTGCCTAGATTGGAGGACAGGATCTTGCTCCACTTTTCCCTATCTCTAATGGTGGAAGCCCAGTAGCTCCTCAGGCTGCCCTCACATCTGTGCACAGTCACAGACATTATCTCCCTACTCTCAAGACCAGCCTGAGAGAGGAGTTGGACAGCTGTGCCCCTCAAGCTGTGATTGGTGTACCTCCTTGAAAGCCCAGCTGCCTGGCTGATTTGGGGTAACATTTGCCCAGGGAAATTGTGCCCCATGGGCTCACGAGAGTACCACACTGCTTATCTGTTCAGTAGCTGTTGGTCTTTTTTTAGTGGGTGAAGGTAGAAAGCTTTAGCGTCAGGAGGGCAAAGGGATAAATACTTTTGAAACTGGCAACGGGGCAATTTGGATTGTCAGGCTCAGCGAAGATGCACCCCCCCTGTAATTTTCTTTACGTGGATCTTGGGCATCTTTGTGGTTCTTGGTCTGAGTGTTGTGGGCGAGAGAAATGTACTCATTGCCAAACTGGCGATCGATTAAGTTTTACCATTGGAATTTTGAACAGATGCATAAAATGGCCGCAGCACCTGATCGAGGTTTCTGCCCCATAACTGTGAAAGTCTATTGACATTTTCTTTTCGATTAACCAGTCTGTAAACACTGCCATAGCATGCCATGTTCCGTTTAGTGTTTATTTCATGTCTGTCTTCTAAAATTTTGTCAATTTCTCTGTCGTCCAGCTCTTTGTGTCTTTTAACCTCTCTTGCTTTTTCTGTGCTGTTTTCTTGTTCTCTTCCTCTTGTCTTTACTGGGGACAGTTCAGCCATTAACCATGTGTACCAAATTTAGTTAAACCCCTACTCGTATAGACCAGAGCTCTAGGTTTGGACGGAGGTGGTAATGATTAGATTGACGCAAGTTGAAAGAAAAATTGACCAGCTTTACTGTGAATGTAAAATAATGTTATTAAGTTGTCACATACAAACATTGAACTACAATATGGATATATTCACATATAACAATATGTTGTTACTATGTACAATGCAACAATGCTTTTCTCCCCCCCCAATATCTTTTCTTTGGTTTGGGTGCACCCGCAAAATAAAAGAGATAAAGGAATGAATTTGAAAAATGTAAACAAAGTCCCCAAAAAAAAGGGAAATAAATGAATGTAGGCCTTCTCAGTCCTACAGTGGTTTGCAGTGGTATAAAGGAAACAAATGCCCAGCTGTCGTCCGGGCCTTGGCTGTTTTCTTCTGCATGCAATTAGATTCTTCCAGGGTGGCTCACCATCTCATGTCAGAAAGTTCGTCACAATAAAACCTCCAAATCTCTTGCATGAACAAGAATGAAAAGACCTGACCTGTGCATATAAAACAGGCAGTGATTCCTTTGTTACATTACAACATACTGTGACGTGTTGGGGAAGTGGGCAGAGCGTAGACCAGCATGCTTCGCAAATTGTTCATTTCTCTGTACAAAGTTACCCACCGTGACTGTGTTTTCATTCCCTTTTAGTTAGTCCCCTCCTTTTTCCCTTGTGTTTGTTCTGTGTTGCTCAATAAATGGCTAGTTAGCTAAGTTTTAGCAACATGCAGTGTCATTCTTCCTTAAGAACCTGGCTTGTTATAATACATAACCATCAGGTATATTATCCTTACTAAAATTCTATTTCTGTAATTTGTTTCAAGTTGTTTCCATTGCAAGATAAGGTTCTATCATTTTCACATTTATTACGTTTAACACTCAATAAAATACTTCTTTTTTCCTTTTACAGTAATCCACTTCACTGCATGTTACCATTGCTGTCTACTGCAAACACAAATAAGTATTTGAAATACTCTCAAAGAAATGTCTCTCTCTCCATATATTACAGTTCACTGTATTAAACTGTACAGCTCTAGAATGGAATACGTATGTGCTGCTTCAGAACTAAATGCACATGCGCCAGTTTTTAATACAAGATGAGTATCACAAGAAAATAAAAACTTGTCCGCCATTTTTGCTATCAATGCTAGTCAACCGTAACATTTAATAAAACAATTAACAGCTTACTTACAGACACATTCAATTGAAAACAATTGTAATATCAAGTAATAAACATTCTCATGATACACTGTTAAAAAAAAAATTGTAAGAAAACGGTCAAATGACTGGCAGCAATGGCTGCCAAACAAAAACCGTAAAATTAAAGTAAAATATCCTAATTCAAATAAAGTGCAAAAACAATAAATTTACATAAATTTTCATTAAAAATTTTGCAGAGAAACACTGCTATTTTACAGATTTTTCCTGAATTATTACGATCAAACACCTTCAATGAAGTGACAGCGCTGAAAGCTCTGCAGAGAAACACTGTTATTTTACAGATTTTTCCTGAATTATTACGATCAATCACCTTCAATAAAGTGACGGCGCTAAAAGTTTGACAGAGAAACACTGTTATTTTACAGATTTTTCCTGAATTATTACGATCAAACACCTTCAATAAAGTGACGGCGCTAAAAGTTCTGCAGAGAAGCACTGTTATTGTACAGATTTTTCCTGAATTATTACGATCAAACACCTTCAATAAAGTGTTAACACATACTCAAGATTGTAAAATAACAGTTTTATTTTGGAAGACAAAATAAAAAGTCTCTAAAAATACTGTATAAAACAGATTAAAATCATCTCAAACTTTAACTTGCAGTGTTTGTGTTTAGAATTAATGTGTAAATATGTAATGTTAAAAACCTGTAGAAGTACAATCTAAATACAGTATTTAATGATTCAGTTTTTGTAGAATTACAGTACAAACCTTAAATGAAATACAACATTTAATATTTAAACTACTGTACTGATTAACAGTAGAAAAGTTTCTTCAAATTCTCATAAAATATAACCTTTAAGATTACTGTGAAATATCCTCAACTGAAAACATACTTAAGAAATACAACATAAATTGATACAGCTACAAGATTTTCACTGTTTCAATTGAAGTGGGGATAGAAACTTAATTACAAATAAAGTACACACCACTATTGATTCTAAAACACTTTTATTTAATGTATTCAGATGTAAATTTACAGTATCAACCAATTATTCACAAACGGTTCTTTAGAGTCCAACAGGAGGAATTGAAAAACTAAAAATGGCATTTCTCCATCTTGTCTGTTAGGGTTACTATCATGATGAGGTCATGATTTCACCTTTGAAACAGGTGGAGAAAGAAACAAATTGTGCTGTTGAACTGAGGGGGATGTGGCCTGTTGTTTTTTAGCTTGTATTTTACAATTCAGTTTTATATTGTTTTCCACAATATTCTCCTGACCGCTGGGGACTCTGTATAGTTCTGATAATATATGCGGACAAACATTACAACATTAGAACATATAATACAACATTATTTGGGCTAGCACCCCACCTTATACCTTCTGTGAGAGACAAGCCAAACAAGCTACGAGTGAACCTTCGGAAACATACCCCCAGGGGATCCCGAGAGGGGGTGAGAATGAGATCCCCAACAGGACGGACCCAAGGCTTATGACCCACGCTAATGGCCAGACAACGATTGAAGCAAGAGGCATCTGTGGCAAAGTGTGCAAAAATCCGCACGGGCTAAAAATCCATCAAGCCAGAATGAAGTGTCTGGAAAAGGAGAGGCAGACGCAGCGTGCAGGACCACTTCCTGGTGAGACGCAGGAGGAGCATGGCCAGGACTCACCCCACAGGGCCCAGCACCTCCAAGCAACTGCAGGCCCAGACCCAGACAGAGTCATTCAACAGCGGATAAAATGGCCCCCGCCAACAGCAGGAGGGAATGGCAACAGTTCGAGAAAGACATCTGTGGGATCCTTAGAACAACAGTAGCGGCTGATGCAGAGAGACGGCTACAGGCAATGACAACCATCATTGTGAGCTATGCTTCAGAGAGATTTGGCCTCTTCGAATCAAGGCCCAGCAAGAAACCTTATATCAAGAATCACAGGGCAACAAAGATCCACCAGCTGAGGAAAGAATTGAGAACCCTCAAGAAGCAGTACAAGGCAGCTGAAGAACAGGAACGACAGCCACTTTTAGAACTGCGAGACATCCTGAGGAAGAAGCTCATGGCCCTTCGCAGAGCAGAGTGGCGAAGGAGACGGGGGAAGGAGAGAGCCAAGAAGCGGGCTTTGTTCATCGCTAACCCCTTTGGTTTTACCAAGAAGCTGCTTGGTGACAAACAAAGTGGCCACCTTGAGTGCTCTCTGGAGGAAGTCAACACCCATCTTCACAATACCTACAGCGACCCAGCAAGAGAGCAGGAGCTTGGCCATAACAAAGCCCTAATAAGACCAGACCCTCCGATAGCTGAGTTCAACCTGAAGGAACCTAGCTGGAAAGAGATCCAAGAAGTTGTAAAAGCAGCAAGGTCAGCCTCTGCCCCAGGGCCTAGTGGAGTACCATACACTGTGTACAAACGCTGCCCTAGACTTCTTCACCAGCTATGGAAGATCCTGAAGCTGATTTGGAGGAAAGGAAGGGTTGCCAACCAGTGGAGATGCGCCGAGGGCGTCTGGATCCCTAAAGAGGAGAACTCTAAAGCAATTGGGCAGTTTAGGACCATCTCACTGCTCAGCACAGAAGGCAAGATATTCTTTAGCATCTTGTCGTGAAGGCTAACGGAGTTCCTCCTAAGGAACAACTATATCGACACCTCGGTACAGAAAGGTGGGATCATTGAGACACCTGGCTGCCTGGAACATACAGGGGTAGTCACACAGCTCATAAGAGAGGCAAGGGAGGGGAAGGGTGAACTGGATGCTCCTATGGTTGGACCTTGCTAACACCTATGGTTCCATTCCGCACAAGCTGGTGGAAGAGGGTCTTCAGAGACACCACGTGCCAAGCAAGATCAGCACTCTCATTCTGGATTATTACAGCAACTTCCAGATGAGATTCACCTCCGGGTCCACAACATCGGACTGGCATAGGTTCAAGAAGGGAATTATAACTGGCTGCACCATCTCAGTCATCCTTTTCGCCCTTGCCATGAACATGGTGGTCAAATCAGCAGAAGTGGAGTGCCGAGGACTCTTGTCAAAAACTGGTGTGTGGCTGCCCCCAATCAGAGCCTTTATGGATGACCTGACGGTCACCACAACATCAGTCCCTGGTAGTAGGTGGATATTACAAGGCCTCGAGAAGCTCATGTCATGGGCAAGAATGAGCTTCAAACCATCCAAGTCCAGATCCCTCGTAATCAAGAAAGAAAAAGTAGTGGACAAGTTTCGTTTCACCATCTCCGCTACAACCATCCCAACACTGTCAGAGCAGCCAGTCAAGAGCCTGGGGAAACTCTTTGACTGCAGTCTAAGGGACACAGCCGCCATCCAGAAGACCTGTGGGGACCTCGACTCTTGGTTAACCAAGGTGGACAAATCTGGGCTTCCTGGCTGGTTCAAGGCCTGGGTACACCAGCATGCCATCCTACCCAGGGTATTGTGGCCTCTGTTACTTGTATGAGATCCCAATGTCAACCGTTGAGGCCCTAGAGAAGAAGGTCAGCAGCTACCTGCGAAGGTGGATTGGCTTGCCCAGGAGCTTAAGCAGTGCTGCGCTATACGGGACGACCAACACCCTGCAGCTCCCCTTCAGAGGCCTCACAGAAGAATTCATGGTGACACGAACAAGAGAGGCCATGCAGTACAGAGACTCCAGGGACCCAAAGATAGCAGCAGCCGGGATTGAGGTCCGTACGGGTAGGAAGTGGACTGCAGTCAGAGAGCTGCAAATCGCAGAGGCACGGCTGAGACAGAGGGCTCTTGTTGGGACAGTGGCAACAGGACAAGCAGGCCTGGGCTACGTCCCAGGTTGCCACATCAGCAAAGCCACGGGGAAGGAGAGGCAACACCTCCTTCAAGAAGAGGTCAATGCAGGAGCAGAAGAGGTGTGGGTCAGCAGAATGGTGGAGCTCGGTCAGCAAGGTGCCTGGACAAGATGGGAGAATTTGGTCACTTGGTCAGACTTCTGGCGGTCTGACTTCCATCGCATCAGTTTCCTAGTCCAGGCAGTCTACGACACCCTACCAAGCCCCACGAATCTCCATACATGGGGAAAGACTGAGTCACCTGCCTGCCCTCAATGTGGTGGGAGAGGAACCCTGCAGCACCTTCTGAGTAGCTGTCCTAAGGCCCTGGCCGACGGTCACTATCGCTGGCGCTATGACCAGGTGCTCAAAGCATTTGCAGAAGCGGTTAGCACAGCCATCAAAGCCAGCAAATTCCACCCTGAGAAGAGCGCCATCTCCTTCCTTAAAGCTGGCGAGGACCCCCCACCACGTCACAACGAGACCGTGCCTGCTCTCCACAGCCCCAGACTGGCAGCTGAGGGTGGATCTCGGCACACAGCTCAGATTCCCAGAGCACATCACCCACACCACACTCTGTCCCAATATGGTCATTTTCTCAGACTCCACCAAACAAGTCATCAAGTGGGAACTCACGGTGCCATGGGAAGAACACATGGAGGAGGCCCGTGAGAGAAAACTGACCAAGTACCAACATCTTGTGGAGGAGTGCAGAAGCCACTGAGGGCGGGCTCACTGCGATGCCATTGAAGTGGGCTGTCGAGGCTTCTTGGGTCGCTCCCTCTGCAAGGCACTGACGGTGCTGGGGGTGAACGGAGCAGCAAAGCGGGGAGCCATACGCGCCATCACTGAAGCCACAGAAAGAGCCACGAGGTGGCTGTGGTTGAAGAGGGGAGACCCATGGCTTATTGCTGCTGGGATGCAAGCCGGGACTTGATCAACCCCTCACCTGGGTAAGGGGGTCTGATGTTGAAAGACCCGAAACCCCCCATGACCCCAGGCACATCACTGAGGATGTATCCCAGCACATCATAATGATGTTTTTTGAAACACTGTCTTTTAATTCAGAATCCTAACTATACAGTGTATTGATAAGTAAAATCAAAACATACCACAAAAGGTCAATGAATCTGTACCATAAGTGACAGAGCAACGTAGCAGATAAAGAACAATCCTACTCCAAACTGCCAGTGATCAGCTGGATCCTTGGTGCATCTGGGGGAAAAAAAAAGAAAAAAAGGACACACTAAGATTCACTGAAAAGTTCTTAAAAAGTAGGATTTCATTTTTTACCATTCCTTCAAACAAGCCTAATCAAACTTTATTTATATTGTCTGTACCGACATTTGCCATTATGAGACATTCTGGCAATGTGAACACAGAGTACTGTCAGCTTTGAGAGTGCTAGTTATTAAATGTTTACCAATTTAAACATGCACCTAATGCATGTCTTAGCACTCCCGTCAGAAAAATGTGAATCACCAAGAAGGAAGCTGTGGATTCACAACAATGGACACTTTTCACAGATGTATCATAGCAAGGTAAACACAGTTGTAGCTTCAAAAAAAATGCCAATTGGTACACCAAAATCAAACCAACCACTAATAATTTTATTAACTGCAGCTGCGTTTACCCTGTTATGACATGTCTCAGGGTCATGAAGGCCTTTCCCTCAATGTTCTCCCGAGAATTAAATAAAGGATTGATGATGATGAAGACATGTTGTTGAAAAGGGTCTATTCCCCTTTCAGTGTGCCAACTTACAAAAGTAAGTTACTCAGTTTTTATATCGCCCTTGGGGGAAATGTCTTACAAATGTACTTTGATGGGATCATTAAAGTACTTAAGAAATCATACTTAATACTACATACTGTATATTAATCACAATGTAAGATTTAGAAATAGTGGTTAAAACTGACAAATATCTTGTCTTATATACTGCAGTTGGTACTTACTAGTGATGGACTTGTCTCTCTATTGGGTGCCTGTTCTCCCCGTAAACCTTGTTCCAATGCTTGATCTAAAAAAATGTAAGCAAGTTTCTTATCATTAGCAGTTATCAGTGCTGGAAAAAGGAATGTAAACAAACAGGCAGCTACACATTTAGGTTTGGGCCAAATATAAAATCTCTCTAACATCTCAGCAAGACAAGCACAAGCCATATCATATACTGTATTTCTGTGTAGTTAGAGGAAAAATCTGTAAAACAAATAAAAAAGTTCATTTTTTTGGACGCATTGATGGACATGACAATGACTTGTCCAGATCATATTTTACTCATAGGACTACCAGCCTGATAGTTTTATCATCTATTGGTGCCACGTTAACTGAGTGTTTTATCAAGTCCATTTTAATTCAGCTAATCAAATGGGCATATTTTAAAGTTTAAAGTAACTTTAAAGTTTAAAGTTAAAGGCAATGACAGGCAATGCCGTGAGTGGATAGGTCAGCTAGTGCTGGTGCTATTCTGAAAGACAGGTCATATTCCGCTATAAATGCAGACTTTATGTTTGCACACGCGGTCTTGGATGGATGAAGCGGCAGCAGCTACAGCCGCCACAGCTCCCGGCAACGTTGATGTATAACGAAGAGCCTGAACAGCTGCTTTGTGCGAGGGATCTGTATCTTGCCGATACAATGCCTTTTGCCGCTTGTCCCATCCTGTATTTTTTTCGAACACAGGGTGCAAAGCAGGTCCCAGGCTCGTTTAATTTGTGACAACATAAGACGAACGTTTGTCCGTCATAACCGTTTTCATAACCAAGCCCACCGCCATTAATTTTACACCTCCAGTTCTATTGTGCTCGTGCGTGCTTCACACTTTTCGCTTCCATGCTTCATCTATTTCAATGCATGCTAGCCTATTGTGCGGTAATCACCCAGCCAACACATCCAAGTGGGGCCCACATGGGCTTTACCTGGGTTAGGTGGGCTTCAACTGGGCATGGGCTCAGAGTGGGCTTTTAAGTGGGTTGGCGTTGGGGCCCACATGGGCAACCCAGATGAATATACATGGGCTGGAAATGGGCATACCATTTAGACAGCGAACATGGGTACTGGATCGGTCCCAAGTGGGCTACATTCTCCAAAGTGAAAAGAACAGAAAATGAAATGAAACTGTATCTAGCAAAGTGATTTGCATATATATCCACAGTTGAAAACATTTTTTTTATTGTTGTTGTTTTGACACGGGCTAATGCGCAAATGTTATAGCTGGTAAGTTTAAGCCATTTCAATCTAATCTAAATCTAAAAATGCCAACACTGATTATACAATTATA